>BSBK01003111.1:770000-1150000 GCA_027943335.1 Chamaecyparis obtusa | reverse complement strand
TTGAGTGTGATAATATCATTATTCTATTATTGCACCATATTCTAGCATTTCATCCTCTTTGTTGCTCTCGTATAGAAGGTTGATCTCGGTTTTGTAGGTGATCCTAGAAAATCAAGTCCATAAATGACTCTTATATGGTAACAGAGCCTCCAGATCTACAAGCCCCTTCTCAAATTTGAGAGAAATTCATAATGGGATTTTGTTGGCTGCATTTTCAGCCAAAAAGGACATCACCTTTGAGCCCAAGATTTTAAATAGATGAATTTTGATATAAAATACTCTATTTTGGAGAAAGTCAAATTTAGGGCAAAAAAATTTAGTAGATGAGCCCTTAACCCACCTACACATAATACAGTAAGAAATTCAAAATATATATATTTTCCCTACATCTGAAAAAATATTATTATTTATAATAAAAAATTCGCAAGATTTTTTTTTTAAGCTTTTATTATAAATTTTCCTTTAGAAAAAAACATTGATTTTTTTTTAAAAATAAATCAAAGGAAAAAATTAACAAGGTACCCTAGAGGGTACTTGCATGGCTTCCGTTTGATTACATTGTTTTTATATATTTTATATTAAAATTCTCAAAATTCAAAATATGCTTCTCAGCAACTGTGCGCATCTACTCTCCTTAGCAATTCTTCTAGCAGTTTAGCTAGGAGACAAATTTGGTTTGAGATACTCTAATTTTGGCGAAGTTCTATACTCTCCTAGCAACGTCTATTTTGGCAATTTTACCATTTTGGCGAAGGTTCTAATCTACTCGAAGCTTCCAAAATACATCAATAGTTCAACCAAAGTTGGCAGTCATTCTAGATTTAGCAATAGTTGGCCAAATTTGGCAAAGCCGAGTTTTGAAAATTTCTTGATCCATCACAGTTGTAATTTTTAACTTTGCACTTGAACTTTGAAGAGTCATATCTTGAGCATGTGGAGGAGTTTTTTAAGTGCAATTTTTTTTATTTGGGGCAGAATTTCGTGCTCTTTGGAATGGTATAATCGGATTATGCTCAAGTGATCCTGATTTACCATAAAATCATTTTTCATAAATATGGATAATCCTCATTTTTTCAACTTCAAATGACTATAACTTTCACATATGACCTCGGATCAAGGTGCTTCTATTTTTTTTTAAAGTTAGATATTTTTTTGTACACTACACATTGATGCTATTTTGAAGTTTTAATTCTAAGATTAATTTGTGCTTTCAATATCTGGATCCAATTTTGCACAATATAAAACTCTAGAAAAGATCTCCAACATTGTAAATGCGCTGATTTATGAAGTGTCACCATCACATTTTTATAGGGGGGATCATTGATTAAGTGAATTTGGGGGTGGAGGGTGAGGGGCCGAAGCGGGGTAATCTTGCCTATTTTGATTTCTTTTGTTGTGTGTTAGTACAATGGGGAAAACTCCAGTTGAACTCCTTACTCCATATAATTATGAATCATGGAAAAAAATTTGTGGAATTATCGAATGGAAAAAAGGTTGCACAAGATTATATACAAGAATATATTTCTAAACCTATTAATGATGCTACTAAGGCAATATGGTGAATCAATCGTGAGAGAGCTCTTGGTTACATTTGTTTACTAGCCTCTTTTGATTTACAATTTCATCTTGAATCATACAAGATTAGGGGTTAACGTATTGATAATGATCTGAAGAATCTTGATCCAAAAAGTTTCAACCACATCCAAGACTATATCTCCAAGATTAAGAAACTAAGAACATGACTAAATGATTGCAAGATTACTAAGGAAGATATATAGTTGATTCTCAATGTGTTATCCAAGCTTGATCATGAGTATTCTACATTTGTTTCTAGCTTTCACACTAATAGAGTTTATATGGGAGCTACACATGTTGAGCCTACTTTTGATGCATTTTCAAATCTTCTAATCCAAGGGGAAGTGAAGTGATTCAAATGAGTCTCATCAAGACTTCCAAGTCACAAGCATTGATGGCTAGAGAGCCTAAGGTACAAAAAGAATTAGGAAATCCTAATCAGAAACAAAAGATAAGGCATAGAAAGAATTTGAATCCTCTTTCCCAAAAAGGGAATCCTCTAAAAAGAAGCCCACATGTGCATATTGCAATAAATCTAGGTACGATGAACAACATTGTTATTTAAAACAAATTGATGAATTGAAGCATCTTTTAATAAAGAATAAAATAAATTTACCTTCAACTATGTCAAAGGGTACACTATCTTCACCTAATTCAAAGTCAAAGAAACAAAGGGGAAAGCACTTGTTACAATTGTATATTCTGAGTCAAGGAGATGGATCCTTGATTTTGGAGCTTCACATCACATGGCTTCTTCACAGAGTATGTTCTCTTCATTTGAAACATGCTCATAACCAAACATCTTGCTGGCTAACAATACATATATGAGTGTTTGTGGGAAAGGGTCTATTAACAAACATAAAAGACCATTCAATGATGTCCTTTATGTATCTTCATTGTCAACAAATATCCTTTCTATCTATCAGATCAGAAATGGTGGGGAAGGAAAGAATGTTGAGTTCACTCCAGGTTCTGTGATTATTCAGGATTTGCATAGCAAAGATATTGTTGCAGTTGGGGAGGTAGATCATCAATCTCTATTTATACACCTCACACTTTTATTCTATTGCTCCTTCAATTGATGTGCACACTCAAACATAATGTGGACACTTTTGAGGAGATTCAATATGGTTAAGTGAACCTTGGTATTCTTTCAACTAAGGTTCAAGAGATGTGTTGATATTCCATCTCCTACATCAACTGTTGTTTTTGATGATTTTGGTACTCAACGCTATTAGATTTCCACAATCCATAAGAATGCTATGTTGTTTTCTAGGTTCAATTGTGTAAACTTTTTTAACATCAACATTTCGGATCACACTCTGTGATCCATCATCGGGATGCAAGAGAACACAATGATAGGAAAGATAAATGATTGCATGCCAATAACTCAATTAAGGGGAGTGGGGGAGGGTGAGAGAAGAAAAGATGGAAAGAGAGAGAGACAATATGCAAACTGAGAATGACAAGATCCTAAAGAACAAAAATGAATAAAAACATCCCACAAAAATAAAACTACCAACAAGAAACCAAAAAATACCAGCAAATAAAAAAACACAAGAAAACAAACTCACAAATATATATATATATATATACACAAAAAAAAAAAAAAAAACTCAAAAAAAAAAAATGAAAAGTCAAACACAACAACACAAATTAAATAAACAAAAAAGGGAATAAAAAGAAGAGATACAATGAATAAAAATACATAAATATATGAAAAATAATAAAATAATAAACAATAAAAATTATAAAATATTAAAATAGAAGAGTATAATAAATTATATAATTATATGTTAATATATTTATATAAAAAAGAAAAAATAAGAAAAGTTCATATAATAATATATAATAATAAAAATAGGAATATATATAACAAAAAGGAAACGACAAGGAATAAAAAAATAATAATAAATTGATAATTTTCACAAGTCAAATTGTGATATTGCTATTAGGATTCAAGAGTGTAGTTTTTAAGCCAAACTCATTGACCCATGTTTCATGAGTAATGGTTCACAAAAACCATCTCATGAGAATGAATGGAAATGAGTTTTGACTCAAAAACTACATTGTTGAATCGTGATAGCCATATCCCAACTAGAAGATAAAAAACCTGAAAAAAGAAAATACCAAAATAGACATAAAACAAGGTAACAGAGAGAGAGAGAGAGAGAGAGACCCAAGAATGGCTAGGAACAAAGGGAGAGAGGAGGGGGGTAGACCAACACAGAGATCGATAAGGCCAAGGGAAGGAAGGTAGGGGGGGAAAGGAAGAGAGGCCAAGAAATGCCAAGGGGGAAGAGAAGGGGAGGCCATGAAACACAAAGGGGGAGGGAGCAAGATATTCACCCAAAGTTATTGCTCCTATTGATTCGGTACAACAGGACATTCATTGTCTTCTAGACATAGCTACTTGGGATGAGTACTTGACAAACATTGTAGGTTTGTTTTGTGAGTTCTATCTTGCAGACTTGGAGGACACTATTGAGAAGCATTTGGAGGAGGCAACTTCTTCAAACAAGATTATTTTTCCTTTGGATTTTGTTCTACATCCATCTCCACTAGGTTATGAATTATCATCTTCTATAGTGTAGCATAGAACACTTGATTTGATGGTGATAACTTTTGACATTGACATAGGGACACCTAAGAAGAGTTCAAAGACATCATACATCTTCATCATTCTTCCTACATATTCCTTTCGGGAATGGGAAGATAATTTGCATACATCCTTGGTTTTATTTCTTCCTAAGGGGAGGAACATTGTTTGGCAATTTTGGACCATATTCAACTTCTTGTGTGGATCATTCAACAACAATGCAAAAGATTCTACATTGAGGGATGGCATGGTCTCGTCTCTCTTCTCTCTTGGGGTGGGGGGGGGAATATTTTTTCCTACGAGTTTTCTCTTTCTCATCTTTTAAGAGATTTTATCATTCCAAATGGATACCTAACATGGCCTTTTAGCCCGAGACCCATCTTTGCATCTTTACATCCACCCAAGCTATGATTAAGGGGGGTGGCCCCCGAGGGCAAGCTAATTAATTAATAGGTATATTAGTTTAAGGTGCCCCTGCATTGGGAGGATGAATGTTCAAGGAGGTAGGAGCCTCTCATTAAAGTCTTTATCCCCCGATCAAAGGCTTTACTTTAATGTGGGGATGACCGGATACACGCTTCACTCATTATCATGACAGCTAATATTCTCCCTATGCTTAAGGGGGGTATTGGTGTAGGTTATTATTTTACCTTAAGGAATATTTATTTTTCCTACATGTATATTTAAGCCCAGATTTCTTGCAATATGCATTTGTACCCCTTACAATAACACACGGAATACATATTGATGGTCAATTAACCTATATGAATTAATCTCGAACTGTGAGGCCATGATATTTGAAATTTGAAATGAACAAAAGAAATATAATATAAAAGTGTATTTTGGTATTTATGGATGCATAGCATAAAGAGGCCCATATATCAACATGAATGTTTTTATTGTTAGCATAAAGTTGTTTAACAAATAGCAGAGTACAGTTCTTACTTATATCTAAAATATATGTAATAATATCTTTAAAAAGTAGAGTAGTTTTCTAGGCTACTACCAAGTGATACACCAATTTGGGGCATGAAACCCTCCTTTGGAAGTTCACTAAGGGCCCATTTGGTACATGGAATATGAGCCCATATTCCGGAATAGAATTGTCGGATTTTCATATTCCATGTTTGTGTCCATCTTAACAAAGACGAATTGGAATTTCAAAATTCCAATTTTGCCCAAAAAATGAGCATTCCATCTTCCATTTGAAAAGGTGGAATTAGAAATTCCCACTCTAATTCCACTTTTCAAATCCTCGTTTTGAGAAGCCATCGGGTCCACTTGAGTCAAAATAAAAACAATTTGGCGTCCGAATCCACCGAAAATGTCACATTTTCACCGTTCACTGTCATCTTTTTCTCACTGTTTCGTTATGCCCATTCGTTGTCGTCTTCGTTGTGCCCGTTCGTTGTTCGATGTCGTCTTCGTTGTGCCCATTCGCTATCGTCTTCATTGTGGCCGTTCTCTGCAGCAAATCCTTCTCTCGGACAAGGAGGTAAAATAGTAGTTCTTTGCATAGTGTAGGGTTTCTGCATTTTGAAATGATGGGCACTGTCTGTTTCGTATTTCTTGATAACATTAGAAATAGCAATGTTTATTTCGTACTTCCTGTCTTCTTTCTACTCTGAAGAGAGTGTGGTTTGGTTGGGAAGCTGTGACATTGGACCCTGTTTCTAATAGTGGATTTCATGTGTAGTTGTAGTGCTTTTTCTTGTGGAGAGGTGTAGAGTGCTTGTACCCTCTTTGTGCAAGCACTTCTTAGATCAGTAGGGTAGTTCTTTGCATAGTGTAGGGTTTTTGCATTTTGGTTTCTGCATTTTGAAATGATGGGCACTATTTGTTTCGTATTTCCTGATAACTTTAGAAATAGCAATGTTTATTTCATATTTCCTGTCTTCTTTCTACTCTGAAGAGAGTGTGGTTTGGTTGGGAAGCTGTGACGTTGGACCCTGTTTCTAATAGTGGATTTCATGTGTAGTTGTAGTGCTTTTTCTTGTGGAGAGGTGTAGAGTGCTTATACCCTCTTTGTGTGGGCACTTCTTAGATCAGTAGGGTAGTTCTTTGCATAGTGTAGGGTTTCTGCATTTTGAAATGATGGGCACTATTTGTTTCGTATTTCCTGATAACTTTAGAAATAGCAATGTTTATTTTGTATTTCTTGTCTTCTTTCTACTTTGAAGAGAGTGTGGTTTGGTTGGGAAGCTGTGACGTTGGACCCTATTTCTAATAGTGGATTTCATGTGTAGTTGTAGTGCTTTTTCTTGTGGAGAGGTGTAGAGTGCTTGTACCCTCTTTGTGTGGGCACTTCTTAGATCAGTAGGGTAGTTCTTTGCATAGTGTAGGGTTTCTGCATTTTGAAATGATGGGCACTATTTGTTTCGTATTTCCTGATAACTTTAGAAATAGCAATGTTTATTTCGTATTTCCTATCTTCTTTCTACTCTGAAGAGAGTGTGGTTTGGTTGGGAAGCTATGACGTTGGACCCTGTTTCTAATAGTGGATTTCATGTGTAGTTGTAGTGCTTTTTCTTGTGGAGAGGTGTAGAGTGCTTGTACCCTCTTTGTGCGGGCACTTCTTAGATCAGTAGGGTAGTTCTTTGCATAGTGTAGGGTTTCTGCATTTTGAAATGATGGGCACTGTTTGTTTCATATTTCCTAATAACTTTAGAAATAGCAATGTTTATTTCGTATTTCCTGTCTTCTTTCTACTCTGAAGAGAGTGTGGTTTGGTTGGGAAGCTGTGAAATTGGACCCTGTTTCTAATAGTGGATTTCATGTGTAGTTGTAGTGCTTTTTCTTGTGGAGAGGTGTAGAGTGCTTGTACCCTCTTTGTGCAGGCACTTCTTAGATCAATAGGGTAGTTCTTTGCATATTGTAGGGTTTCTGCATTTTGGTTTCTGCATTTTGAAATGATGGGCATTGTTTGTTTCATATTTCCTGATAACTTTAGAAATAGAAATGTTTATTTTGTATTTCTTGTCTTCTTTCTACTCTGAAGAGAGTGTGGTTTGGTTGGAAAGATGTGATGTTGGACCCTGTTTCTAATAGTGGATTTCATGTGTAGTTGTAGTGCTTTTTCTTGTGGAGAGGTGTAGAGTGCTTGTACCCTCTTTGTGCGAGCACTTCTTAGTTTGTCCTGGTGGGGCGATGAGGGATCCTAGGCTAAGTGGGGAGATTTTTTGTTGTGTGGCTTGGCTGTCCTCACTAGGTTGTTTGGTATTTGTGTGTGGGCTCTGTTATGAGTCCTAGGTCTTGGTTTCAAATAACAGCACTAGGTGAGAACGAAAATGATAGCGAACGGTGAGAACAAGGGATAGTCACTGTTAGATGTCCTCATTTGTGACAAGGACAGTCACTGTAAAGACAACATGATAATGTGCAAATGAAAACAAGATTCGAACCAGAGGCAAATTTGAATAGTATGACACATGTGTGGGTCTGTTTGCTTGGTCAACCTCTAGAGTTATAGGATGAGAAAAATTTTAAATAGACAAGGAAAACCTTGGGACAATATCTCTACTCTGACAAGGTGACAAAGACAAAAAAATAGGTGTATTTTTGCTTGCTTATGTATGAATGTAGTTATACAAAAGCTCTTATGAAATCAAAATTAGGAAACAAAATGCAAGCTCTTGTTTATGAAAATACAACCACTTTGTGCAAAAACTGTGCCAGACCAAGATATTTGATTACAAATTGTAAGAATCTAATGGTCAAACAACATAAGCCCAATAACCTAAACTCAGTTGCTTTAATTGTGAAAGACAACCATAATGAAGCTAGTCATTTGACTATAGACTATAAGACCTTTTTGGTTGAACAATGAATTCCCAATAAGCCAAACCCAATTACTTTTGTTGGGGAAGATAGTCATTGTGAAGCTAGCCTCCTCAACGAAAAAAGAGATGAGAAAGACCCTAAGGAGTTGTTAACAAGGACTATCCCCTCAAGGGAAGAAATTGCAAACATCAATATTGATCTTGCCCTCCTAGTGATTGAAAATTGGGATTCTAATGAGAGAACAATAATAATGACCTGGGATATGATGCCACATTATATGCCCTTCCAAGGATGGTATTGGATCACAACCCAATTCTTTTAAATCGGCAAAATAATTACATCTAAGCCCCAATGCCTTTTAGGTATAATGAAATCGAATGAGACTTGATTTAATGTAAACTAGATTCAATATCCCACATAACCATCTATATTGGTCATCATGAATCTACTGTGTGGAAAAGTATAAGGGTCTGCAACTTAGAAAAATTAGTAAACCACAGGAAACTCTTGTTATTTCATTAAATCATCATTAGATACTGTCTCTCTTGCTCATAAAACTTTTCTAAGACCTAGCCCTACCTTATTGGACCCATTCCACTTAGTTGCAGAAGCTACAAGTGGTGGTTTTCTGTCTTTCACAGACAGTCCTTGAAAATAGCCTCTAAACCTCACCAAACAAAACCAATACTTAAGAAAGTAGATTCACTGTATAACCTCTGCCAATTTAGTTCATGAAGGAATAAGACTTGTATGGGCTATACTGTGAGATGTCCTCATTTGTGACAATGACAATGCCCATCATTTCTGAATGAAGAGATGTCCTCATTTGTTCAAGAAGAAAAGCATTTGCATGGTTCAATACCAATACATTCAAGTGGCCATTACACAATGGACAGTCATTGTGAGATGTCCTCATTTTAGTGCAATAGAGAGATGTCCTCATTTGTGACTGTCCTTACAGTGACTGAAGATTATCATGAGGATGTCTCACATTGCCCATCACCTAGCAACTGCTATTTTGAAACACAAGCTTCAACTATTTAAAAATTACAATATACACAAAGCTTATAAGTATCACATTCAACTGTCCCTTGGGTAATTGCCACTTGAATTGTCATTGTCCTTGTGACATTATCAAGAAGAAAAGAATTTGCATTTGTATAACTAGTTTAAGAATGAACAATCCCTCTCACCAGCCTTAAACAATGAACAAGAAAGTAATCATGTGAATATCAGTAAATGGACAAATATATCAAAGGACTGTAAAACAGAATAGAAAATACAAATTCACAATAGCCAACTCATATTACCACAGTCATTACATTTAACCTAGCACATGAATAGAAAATACAGTAAACAACACATTGGTTCAATACATTCAAGTGCCAATTACGCAAGGGACAGTCACTGTGAGATGTCCTCATTTAGTGCAATAGAGAGATGTCCTCATTTGTGACTGTCCTTACAATGACTGTACAATATCATGTTGTCTTTACAATGAGTGTCCTCCTTTGTGACTGTCCTTGCCACAAATGAGGACATCTCACAGTGCCCATCACCCAGCAACCGCTATTTTGAAACACAAGCTTCAACTATTTAAAAATTACAATATACACAAAGCTTAGAAGTATCACATTCAATTCTCCAATTCTACTTCATAGTCATGCCTGAACGTTATCAGCAGGTAAAGTATGAACTGAATAAAGTTATTTTTTTCTCAACTAATTTATGGTCACTTACATTGTTCTGTGATACTTTCTCTTGATGGTAATTACTTTCATCATCAACCAAATCACTAGATACCATATTCCCTTTCTTGTCTACATATGTTGTATACTCAACTTGCAACTCTATTCACTGATTATGCATTATAGTTGGGTGTTTTCTTATGTTGTTTGGTGATTGTTTTGTTGGTATTTTTAGGTAGTTTAATGGATCTCATTGATGATATTGAACTTGAAGGACAAATTATGAGGAGGGGAAGAGTCCTGCCTGTTGTTGTAGTTGTTCTTGCCACCCTTGTGGCAGCCATAGCAGAGTCTGTAAAAGAAGGTAGTCAAAATATGTGTAAGTGCAAAAGAGATGTAATTCTTTTTTATAAGCGTATTATCAACTCCAATGAGACGGATTGCTTTGACCAAATACGCATGAGTAGACGATCCTTGTTTAAACTAGCCAATATTTTAAGGCAAAAAGGAAGCATCAGAGATATAGAAATCCTCGCGTTAGAAGAACAATTAATCATGTTCCTCCATACTCTTGGCCACAATCTGAGGAATCGTGAGATTGCCCATAACTTTTTGCACTCCGGAGAGATGGTAAGCCGATACTTCCACAAGGTCTTAACGGCTATCTTAGCGCTCCATGCGGATTATTTTATACCCCCTGGTCCAAACACTCCTTGGGAAATCAATGGGAAGATCCGTTTTGATCCATACTTCAAGGTATATCTCTCAGTGGTTCAATTTTGTTTGATTGAGTTGTAATCCTATTATCACGTGTTCATTAGACCTATGACTTTTTCTGACTACAGGACTATGTGGGAGCAATTGATGGATCCCATATACCAGTCACTGTGGATGTCAACATGCAAGCTAAATATCACGATAGAAAAGGCAACTTGTCGCAGAATGTTATGGGAGTGTGTTCATTTGATTATAAGTTTCAATACATCCTTGCTGGTTGGGAAGGGTCTGTTGCAAATAGTCGTGTTCTAGCTTCGGCTCTATCTAGAGCGGATCCATTGGTAGTTCCCCCAGGTTTGTAAAATATGATTATATTATTGAAGCATACAAAAAATAAGACAACGTTATAACAATGACATTTTGTTTTGTTTAGGTAAATATTATTTGGTCAATGTTGGATATCCAAACATACCAGGATTTCTTATGCCTTATCGGTGCACACGCTACCACCTAAAGGAGTTTTCAAAAGCAAACCCAATAAACACCCCACAAGAGTTGTTTAATCATCGACACTCCTCGCTCAGGAATGTAATAGAGCGTACATTTGGGATTTTGAAGCAGCGTTTTCCTATCTTGAAGCATGCGACGTCTTATCAAATCAAGACACAAACAAAGATTGTTTTGGCATGTTGCATACTTCACAACTTCATTAAGATAGAGGATGGCCTTCCATCCGAGATAGAATTTGAAGAGGAAGATGGTCGTGATCAGATAGATGTACCAGTGCTTGAGACATATGGGTTGAGCCAGCGTGAAAAAGATGATTGGGGAAAATTTCGAGATGAAATAGCAAGAAGGATGTGGGAACACTATAGAAATCGATCTTAGTCGGTTGAATAACTATTATGGAAATGTTTAAACTTTAATGTCAAATTTCATAAATTTCACGAATTGATATTATATGTATTAAAAGCTGTTATGGCATATTTAGTGTTGTCATATCATATTCAATGTTGTTATATTTAATGTTGTCATGTTATATTTAATATTGTCATGTTATGTTTAATGTTGCTATATTTAATGTTTACATCTACGTATATATGCCTCTTTGCATCTGTTTACATTGCAATTGATCTTGTCAAAAGAAGTGGGTAACTCATGTTGTGTGCCTCAGGTATGTCTACGGGTGTAAACATGAACATGGATGGTGACATTCAAGTTATCCATCCAACTTCTTCTTGCAAGAAGGTTTTTTGGACAAAAGAAATGGAACAGAAGTTGCTAGACTTGCTACAAGAGCAAGTGCAGCTTGGAAAAAAAGCTAAAGGGGGGTTCAAAAAAGAGGCTTGGACAGTCATTGAAAGGAGGTTCAATAATGAGTTGAAAATGAAGCTATCGAAGGATAACTTCAAGAACAAGCTGAAAACTTGGAAACAAGGGTATAGAGTCATGAAAGACTTGAGGAACACAAGTGACTTAGCATGGAATGAGACTACACAAACTATGGATGTCAATGATAGTGTTTGGGACGAGTTGTTGAAGGTAACATGGTCTTAAAATCTCCTTTTAAGTTGAATATATCTTTTTAAGTAATGAAAGACCAATAATGAATTCAATTGTTTGGCCATCATATAGGGAAAGGAATTTAAAAATGCCAGAATGTATAAGAGGCAGTCGTTTCAATACTACAATGAATTATCCTGTATTGTTGGGAATGACATAGCTGAGGGCAATGTAGCTGCAACAGCTCAAGAGACCGAGGAAGATTTCAATGATGAGGAAGATTTCACTTATCATGGTATGGATACTGCATCTTTTGAGACTATTGTTGATTTGGCTAATGATGGTTTCGAATCTATTGATACACCTACATCGAACCAATCTACTGCAAGCGGCAGAGACAACCCTTCAACATCATCAAGGAGGCCAAAGAGGAAGAGGGGAAGCATGATAGGATCGTTGGATTCGATTTGTGAAGTGATCAAAGATCTGTCTGCAAGCATTACAGCAGGCCTTGCACAGCCTCTAAAAGTGGATAGAACATCTACTATGAAAAATGATGCAACGGATTTGTATAAAGCACTTAAAGCAATCCCTGGCCTTAGCCAATCTACTATGCTTGATGCATATGAAAACTTAATGCATGATCCGGAATCAGCCGTATTGTTCTTGACAATGGATGAAGGGGAGAGAGTCACATATATGATACGGAAGTTTGGAGAACTTTAGTTGATCCATGTTTATTTGATCCATGTTTCAAATCAAAACTAATGTTTCATAGTAAAACAATTAGAATTATGGATTTAATCTGCTATTTTTAAAATCTGATCTTGTGATGGATTTAATTAGAATTATGGATTTAATCTTGGCATTGTAAACCTGTCTCAAAATGCAGTTATGGTTCTTCTGGTCCAATGTGTTGTTTACTGTATTTTCTATTCATGTGCTGGGTTAAATGTAATGACTGTGGTAATATGAGCTGGCTATTGTGAATATGTATGTTCTATTCTGTTTTACAATCCTTTGATATATTTGTCCATTTACTAATATTCACATGATTACTTTCTTGTTCATTGTTTAAGGCTGGTGAGAGGGATTGTTCATTCTTAAACTAGTGATACAAATGCAAATTCTTTTCTTCTTGATAATGTCACAAGGACTGTGACAATTCAAGTGTGTATATTGTAACTTTTAAATAGTTGAAGCTTGTGTTTCAAAATAGCGATTGCTGGGTGATGGGCAATGTGAGATTGAACCATGCAAATGCTTTTCTTCTTGAACAAATGAGGACATCTCTTCATTCAAAAATGATGGGCACTATCCTTGTCACAAATGATGACATCTCACAGTGACTATCCCTTGTCTAATTGACACTTGAATGTATTGGTATTGAACCATGCAAATGATTTTCTTCTTGAACAAATGAGGACATCTCTTCATTCAGAAATGATGGGCACTGTCCTTGTCACAAATGAGGACATCTCACATTGACTGTCCCTTGTGTAATTGGCACTTGAATGTATTGGTATTGAACCATGCAAATGCTTTTCTTCTTGAACAAATGAGGACATCTCTTCATTCAAAAATGATGGGCACTGTCCTTGTCAAATGAGGACATCTCACAGTGACTGTCCCTTGTGTAATTGGCACTTGAATGTATTGGTATTGAACCATGCAAATGATTTTCTTCTTGAACAAATGAGGACATCTCTTCATTCAGAAATGATGGGCATTGTCCTTGTCACAAATGAGGACATCTCACAGTGACTGTCCCTTGTGTAATTGGCACTTGAATGTATTGGTATTGAACCATGCAAATGCTTTTCTTCTTGAACAAATGAGGACATCTCCTCATTTGTTCAATTGGCAATTACACAAGGGACAATCACTGTGAGACGTTCTCATTTGTGACAAGGACAGTCACTGTAAAGACAACATGATAATGTACAGTCACTGTAAGGACAGTCACAAATGAGGACATCTCTCTATTGTACTAAATGAGGACATCTCACAGTGACTGTCCCTTGTGTAATTGGCACTTGAATTGTCCTCATTTGTTACACAGTGCCCATCATTTCAAAATGCAGAAACCCTACACTATGCAAAGAACTATCCTACTGTACAAGCATAGTGGCCTACCCTAAGAACTACCCTAAGAAGTGCCCGCACAAAGAGGGTACAAGCACTCTACACCTCTCCACAAGAAAAAACACTACAACTACACATGAAATCCACTATTAGAAACAGGGGCCAACGTCACAACTTCCCAACCAAACCACACTCTCTTCAGAGTAGAAAGAAGACAGGAAATACGAAATAAACATTGTTATTTCTAATTTTATCAGGAGATGTCCTCATTTGTTCAATTGGCAATTACACAAGGGACAGTCACTGTGAGACGTTCTCATTTGTGACAAGGACAGTCACAAATGAGGACAGTCACTATAAAGACAACATGATAATGTACAGTCACTATAAGGACAATCACAAATGAGGACATATCTCTATTGTACTAAATGAGGACATCTCACAGTGATTGTCCCTTGTGTAATTGGCACTTGAATGTATTGGTATTGAACAATGCAAATGCTTTTCTTCTTGATAATGTCACAAGGACAATGACAATTCAGTGGCAATTACACAAAGGACAGTCACTGTGAGACGTCCTCATTTGTGACAAGGACAGGAGCCAACGTCACAGCTTCCCAATCAAACCACACTCTCTTCAAAGTAGAAAGAAGATAGGAAATACGAAATAAACATTGCTATTTCTAATGTTATCAAGAGATGTCTTCATTTGTTCAAGTGGCAATTACACAAGGGACAGTCACTGTGAGACGTTCTCATTTGTGACAAGGACAGTCACAAATGAGGACAGTCACTATAAAGACAACATGATAATGTACAGTCACTGTAAGGACAGTCACAAATGAGGACATCTCTCTATTGTACTAAATGAGGACATCTCACAGTGACTGTCCCTTGTGTAATTGGCACTTGAATGTATTGGTATTGAACCATGCAAATGCTTTTCTTCTTGATAATGTCACAAGGGCAGTGACAATTCAAGTGGCAATTACACAAGGGACAGTCACTGTGAGATGTCCTCATTTGTGACAAAGACAGTCTAAGAATGAACAATCCCTCAAACTCCCAAGTTTGTAATTTGTGGGTCAAACCAATCAATCAAGAAAGTAAAATCTTTTGCCCAGAATTCCTTCTTGCCATAACTAATTATGGTTGAATCAGCCTTGCCACCTTTTGTTTTTCTCAATAAATTTTGTTTAATTTTGGGATTGTTGTGGCTCATGAACTTTCAAGTATGAGTCTAATAGACTTTGTAAATGTAGAAAGTTGCATTATTTGTATTGTTCTGATATAATTATGGTTGAAGCTCCCAAAAGGCTTCTTGGTTGATATAGGCTTGGGTTGATGGTTGTAGGTTGATTATCAGTGATGAATATATTGAGAGTATATTCACAATAGTGGTGAATGTATGATTATTATAATCACATGATTATATATATGATTATTATAATCACATGATTATATATTATAATATTTATGTAATAAATGTAGTGAAGATGGTGCGGTGCATTATTGAAATAGGTTCGATGGCTCTTGTCAATGTGTCAAACTGTCAATGTGGTGGTGGACAGTGCGTTATGAAGACTTCACGGATGCCAAACAACCCTGGACGACAATTTTGGTGCTGCCCAAATAGAAAAAAGGTTGCTAATGTGTATATATTTAATGTTTGTAATGTAAATATTATTCATTATATTATAAGAACTAATGTAGATTGGGCATCACAGGGAAATAATGGCTACGAATATTTTAGTTGGGTCGATGACAACTCATCTGCACCTATCCGCCCATCTCCACTTATCCGCAATGAAAGATTTGAGTGTAAAACGTGTCAGACTAAGGCAATTGCGAAAATTATATTTTTACGATGCCTTTTCTATATTATAATTGCATATGTTTGTTTCGACCATATGCGGAGATGAGCTCATGAATTAGTCAGTTTAGTATTTTCATATTGTAACTACTATTTTAATATGGATATGGCGTAACTTCTCTTTGCGTCAAGTGCACATATATATGGTTTCCATCTTTATTTATAATAATTCTTCATGTTTATGGCTCAGGTGAGCCCCAATCTGCTATCAGTCACATGATTTAACGTTAGTGTTTTTTTGGTTATTGCATTGTAGAAATCTAACCCAAGTTTGCTGAATGTATTTCATTGGTGTACTAACAAAAACACAAAGTAGTCGTATGCTCTATGTATGCAATGTCCACAGACAAAAACACGAGTTTGGGCATGAGAGAGCGTCAAAGACTCATCAGATTATAACACTGTATCTGCATTATGTAAATGAGGAATGCCTCATTCAAGTTGTAATTTCATATCTGCATTATGTAATGAGGAATGCCTCATTCAAGTTGTAATTTCATATCTGCTAATGAGGAATGCCTCATCCAAATTGTAATCATATGTTTTGGGGCTAGACCGGAGGTTTTCTCCACCCGACTCTTTCCTACAAGTGCTCCTATTGAGCTAGGTTGGCAACATTTTGAAAAAAATAAATAATAAAATGAATGGCTTGTTTATAATGATGACTTGTGTATTTTGGAGTTTGTTATTTTATAAATTTGTATAGGATTTTTTTGAAAAAAAGTTATACAAAATGTTAAATTTTTTAAAAACTTATAAACATATTTTTATTTCAAAATATTATAAAATTAACCTTGATAGAAAAATAAAATAAATATTTAAAAATGTCATGTGAAAAACATAATTACATTTGAAATTTTTTTTAAAAAATTATACAAAATGTTGAATTTTTTAAAAACTTATAAACAAAATTTTACTTCAAAATATTATAAAATTAATTTTGATAGAAAAATAAAATAAATATTCAAAAACGCCTACAAAATTTGAAAAACATAATTACATTTAAAAAATCACCAAAAATTTATACAAAATGTTAAAATTTTAAAAAACTTATAAACATAATTTTATTTCAAAATATTATAAAATTAAAGTTGATAAAAAAATAAAATAAATATTCAAAAACGCCTAGAAAATGTAAAACAAATTAAATTAAACAACAAAACAATTAAATAAATTAAAACAAATTCTTATTCAGTGCATATTCTAATTCCAGTTTGTTGCACCCAAACGCGGAAAATACATCTTCTCAATCATCTTCTGGGTGCACCAAACGCTCCAACACATATTCCGGATATCATTTTGAGAATATGTATCTTCCAGAATTGCAGCATATTCCAGAATTGACTATATCCAGCATTTCGTATGCCATGCACCAAACGGGCCCTAAAAGATTGTGTTTCCATTTACCTCTCATATTGATAAATAAGGTGAACAAACCTACCTGCTCTAGATTTCAACTGTCACGGCTGTAGAGAAGACATCCCCTTCACCATTAACTCCCACTCAACCTGTAGCACTTCAGATACAGTTAGATGTTAATTGCGGCATGGACTCTGAAAACCACATGTTCACTATAGGATTAATGTTTTCTAAGCGACAAAATAATCCACTTACACACAATGAGATATACAAGATCTGATTGACTGCAACACGGCATACATGAGCATACTTTATGACACTTGGGTTAAGACCTGACGAGGACTCATACTTACCAAAAAAAGAATACTATGTAATGTAATAGTGCTTCCTTACTGCTGATGCTGTGGAAATCTGAGCCTTGCATTTCTAACCATTTTAGCACAACGTTAAGAATAATGAGAAGAAATACATCTAGCATTATTTTGTGCCTTGAAGCTTTTCATGGAATAGGAAAATTCACTGGTTTGGAAGAGAACGAAAATAACCATTTGTACCAATGATTCAAGAAGAACCATAATGTTTGAAATTTAAGATAGAACAATATGAGAATTGTCCAATAATAAACTCAGCAAGTGGATTTTTCATGCAATCTAAGTATGTGAGCATTCTATTCTCAGAAATAGAGACAAGACGTAAATCTTCAAAAGGCTGTCTTCTACTCCTAACCTGAACTATTCAAAGATAAACAGTTTCCAACTATGACAGCTAATCACATCATACAATCATCCTAAAATTGGAAGAAAAGCCACCACATGGACTTGTAACATTGTGTACGATGGTCTTAAATAGACAATCCACATTAAAGGAAAGATAAGAGTTGTAACAAAATTGTTGGCAGTTCCAATCGTCTACAGATATCAGGCACAAAACACAAACATTTGCAAACAATCGTATGATTGTTGACATGTATAAGTATAGCAGTTTACAAGATAGAAATTAAAGATAGCATCACACGGTGCAAAACTTATAATCATTGACAACACTACTTGTTTAGCTGCCCCATGCCTTAGAATTCTCATTCACCTCAGCAGTCCATCCTTGGGTATCATCATTCATTCCAGTGGCCCATCCTTGAGGAATGTCATTTGCTCCAGAAACCAATCCCTGAGGATGATTATCTATTCCCAAATTCCTTCCTTCAGGATTCTGATTTGCTCCACAAGTCCATCCCTGATTATTATTATTTGTTTCTGCAGGCAATCCCTGAGGGTCATCACTTCTTCCCGCAGCCCATCCCTGAGATTTTTCATTTTCTGTGGAAGCCTTTTGGTGAGGATCAGTTCCAGCGGGCAATCCTTGAGGATTATCACTTGTTTTGGCATTCAAACCCTGTGGATTATCATTTGCTCCCACAGGCCATCCCTGATTACTATCATTTGTTCCCTGGTTATCATTTTCTCCAGCCCACCCTCCCTGTGAATTAGAGTTTGTCTTGTTAAGAAATCCTTGAGGATGTCCATTTGTATTAGTGGGTATTTCCTGGGGATTTTCAGGTTGAATCTCAGAATTAATCTCAGGATCAACCTTGCTAAAGACATCTGGACTAGATATAGTTCCTAAGAAATTTCCTTGCAAGCTCCCCAGTGCCATGTATATTCGTTTTTGTTCATGCCATTTGATGCCAATTATCTTAAACCTGATCCATCCACCCTTCTCTATTTGATGACTAGCGCTGCCTTTGAAGACAGGGTTTTCTCCTGGTACATATTCAAAATCCTGCATTGTTTGTTTCGCTATAAATATCTCTGTCATTGGTCCACATTCAATTCGAAGGCCTGCCTTCATTACCTCTAAAACATTACCCACTAAAATTTCATTTTGAAAAGGTTTGAAGACTATGCATTTGAATTTCACAGCAAAAACAACAGATCCTTGCATTTCTCTTATCTTTCCCTCCCCTCGACCTTCTAATGTGGTCACTGCAATCAAAAAACCATGCTCTTCTGTAGCTTGGATTCGTTTTACATCTTCCAAGAGCTGTAAAATGATAGAACGCTGAAGAAACAAACCAGTGTGCAATTTATCTGGGGGTACAACCACATTTCTGGTCATTTCAATCTCAAAAAACATGATTCTCTCTTTTGTTTGACTGGTTATTGGCCAAAATAGTACTTAGCAGCTGCAAAGAACAGAAGTGCAATAACTGATTACAAACAGATTCATTCACGATGTGAACTTGGAAAAAGAAATATGATGGAAATGAAAATTAACATCAATTCATTTCATTTTTGTGCCATGTTTTGTGGAATGTTGGCCATTGGTATACTTTTATATCAAAAAGAAAAGAATTATTCACTATAAAATTTGAGCATTTTAACAAAGGCAGAGGAATTTCACTATGGACAATGTTAAAATTGAATTTATACATTATTCTATGTAGCTAACATTTGTTAAATAATGTACTGACCTACCAAGAAGATTAATGGTGTTGAAAAGGCCATCTCTTGTAGACATAAGACTAAAAAGGTAGCTAGAATGAAAACAGCTGCATTTAGAGGCCAGCAGAGCCCAATATGCCAAGACAGTCTATAGAGCTTGAACCCAATTTTTTGAGATCTAGAAAAAGTATAAGCATTAACTGGAAAAGTAAAGAAAGTGACTTGAGTATCTGCGTAAAGATAATAAAGCTCTTATTTAGATGCACTCAAACCACACACTATCCATATTCCTGCTACAATGAAGACTATAGCAATTTGGCTTCTATATTAAGCAGCTTTTCCCCAATTCTATAGTGAATGTAGGGAAACACGGTGAGATTAACTTCCAAGGAGCAAAAATAAATTTGAAAATAATGGACCATTAACTCAGAGAATGCATTATTAAAGATGAAGTACCTCAGTGGAGGCAACTATAACAAGCTCAAACTTGTAATCATATAGAGCATTAGTACAGTGTCATTTCATTAGAGAAAGATAACCAAGACAAAGCTCCTTAGTCAAAAGCAAAATGCCTTGTTCCTTCAACTACGGTGACAATCATCAAATGCCTCATGCAAGATAACTAAATAGTAGAATACTCATCATCAAATGATGGCTCCTCAATAGTCGTGGTATATTCTAATTCAGGATTAACTATGTACCCCGGGGACATCACCTGCATAATCCACTTTCAGGCAATAACAGCAACGGATGTCTGGGACATCCCAAGCATGGGAGATCCCACAAGTACCTCCATACCCCTTTAAACCAGCCCTATAAACTCATTTTGTCACTTTCCATATTGTGAAGAAGAATTGCAGTAGAGAAGAGAATAGCCATAAGAAGGCGACACGAGGGCATTAAAACTACGTCATTAATTTAAAAGTGATAAAACTACAGAAAATAGGCATATGCCTCCACAGTTTGTGTGGTCTCAAAACCTTTGATTTGCACTTGCTAGCAAGGTCTTGTTGTGAGGTTTTCACACCATCACCCCATTGCAAATGGGGACCCCCTCTTTTTGCTGGTAGGTCTAGGCGGTAGGGCAATTCTGGCAACAATTCAGAGTTTTGAAAGCCTTCCAAAACGTCAAGTTACAAAAAACTTGAAAAAATGGCAAAATTTGGCTAAGTGTCAAAATTTGGGAAAAAATGGTAAAATTTGGCTGTGTCAAAATTTGGAAAAAATTTGAGGAAATTTGGCTAAGGTTCAAAATGAAGAAAATTGATAAAATATGGTTTAAGACTGGAAATGAAAAATTAAAACAAAAAAATTGAGCCAAAGAAAATCACCTTAAAAAGGGAAGAAAAAGAGAAAATTATTGATAAAATTAAAATAATATTTCCCTTTGTGTTGCCACATAGAGAAGTGGATTCCACCTTTGATGGCAATTTGCCACATAGAGGAGTGGATTCTGTAAAAATTCTATTGAAGTCATTGATTATTAATCTCCCATCTTATAAAGATTATTTAACTGCCGAAAATTAATTCACAGCTAATATTGAAAAATAACACAACTACAACTTCACCAATAAAAACACGGAAAGAAATATGCAAACCGATGAACACAATATTTTCGGACGATTGTCCTTAGAAAAACATGGAGGGGAAAACCAATACTGCAAATGAGAAATATATTAAACTTCAGCAAATTAAGAGATACAAAATTCCTTGCCTCTCACTGGCAAAACTCTAACAATCTCCCAATTCCTCCTGCTGATATTCCTCCACTGCTATCCCCAATGCTATCACTGCGCCCTTGCTAACACTGCAAGACAGTTTTCTATCACTGCAAACTCATTTGCTAACACTGCAAATGCTCTCCAAGATGTGTTCTCCAACTTCTTGGTTGTGTTTTCCAAATGCTCCTAGACCCCCTTTTATACAATCCTTGTTGGTAAACCAACAGCTGAGATTGATTCTCAATCAACAGTTGAGATTAAAAACAACCTAACAACCAATAACAAAATTGGTTTCTAGTTGCTTCCAAAAGTGGTCAATTAATTAACAAATAATTGTCCCTACTCTAACTTATTTGTTAGTAAAACAATTATTTACTAATTAATCACGTATGGACAAAGAGCTGTCCAAGCTACCCAAAACTAACAGATTCCACCTTCTTTTCTGACGATTTGCCACATAGAGGAGTGGATTCCACCTTCTCATCTGGCAATTTGACATATAAAGGAGTGGATTCCACCTTTTTTGGCGATTTGCCACATAGAGGAGTGGATTCCACCTTCTCATCTAGTGATTTGACATATAAGGGAGTGCATTCCACCTTCTCAAGTGGCAGATTGCCACTCAAGGAGTGGATTCCACCTCCCCATGTGGCAATGAAATGAATCAACCAAAGAGATCAATTTGAGCATGGGGATTGAATTTGAATTTGCCATTAGAAGATAATCATTTAATTTAACTAAACCTTGCATCGAGCTTTGAATTAAATATTTAATAAGCTTTGGATTAAATATTTAATAATATTAAGCAAGGGGAGGTCGATTTTAATGGCATCAAATGGGGTGGAAATTAATTTTAAATTGAGATAAAACCCAATTTGCCTCGATTTTGCAAAATGAAAATGGGTTTTAAAATTGAGATGAGCTTAAATTTACCTCGATTTTGCAAAATATGGATTGATTTTAAATATGAATTAATTAATTCATCCATTGTGGCATCGAATTTATCCAAATGGCATCGATTTTAACAAATGGGCAATTGAAATTAATAGAAAATAAATCATAAATGGCAATAAATTAAGTATTTTCCAATCAACTTGAAGTTGTAAAGGGCCATGCATTGAATGAATTATTCCAAGGTCCTCGATTTTGCAAAAATATCAATCAATTTCAGTCAAAGGGGAGCCAATTCAAATTGATTTATTCGAGTCATCAAATTTAAATAATTAGCATCGATTTTAAGGAAGGAAAATAACAATTTTTTAAATGATGCTGATTATTAATGGTTGCAAATCAATTTGAAGATGAGAGATGAGATTTCAATTTGCATTACCCAATTAAATTTTGTTATTGGAAATTAAAATGGGAAGCTGGGATTTAAATAAAATCAATTGAAATGGTTTTGAGATAAAAATTGAATATCAGATTGTAACAACTTCAAAATAATCCAAAAGCCATAACAGGGGCATTTGACTCCGTTGACCCCCTAGAGCTAATAAAACAGAGTAGTTTTCAACATATAATGTACAGGGCTACGGCCTTCTATGTATCAAAAAATTGAATATCAGATTTGATTTCATATCCATTAGTTTCCTCTCATTTCAAGAGATGAATTAAAAAATAGCAAGTCTGTGATGATTTTCTAAGTCTTACTAACTTGATATGTTAAAATTATCGTTTAAAATTTCACAATTACTTACAAGTGATGGTTTGCCTTGCAGGTTACGGAATGATGGGGTGCGACTTTTATATGATGGAGATGCAATTTTTAATAAAAGAAGGCGATTTTAATTGATAAATTGATTAAAATTTAGTTTTTTCGTCTCTAACCAAGTTGGCCTACATTGATGGTCATGCTTCTTGGGGTTTTTTTTGGACATATAAAAGCAAGTCAAAATTAAGTACTTGTCCCAATCCGAAATTGTAGCAAAGCCCGAAATAGTAGGAATCCAAAATTGTAAGAGGCTGAAATTGTAGGAATCCGAAATAGTAGGAACCCGAAAATTGTGGGAAGCCAAAATTGTGGGAGTCCAAGAGATACACAATTTCTGCCATGCTAATTACAAGTCAAATTCAATCAAAGGAATGGACTTCATACTAGCAAATCGAATTTGTGAGAGAAATTGCAAACATTTGAAATCAGACTTGAAGCAATGAAGGGATCTAGGTGAATCCAAGGCATAACACTAAAAATTATCAAAGAAAAATCTGAATTGAAAAATTTTTAGACTGTGGTTATGACTGAATTATTTAAGTTTGAAGTCTTCATTTATTTAGGTGAAATCAGATCTTAAAGGTAAAAGTTTTGCATTTTGAATTTGTGCTCATTGAATATCTTTATTGAAAGATTTAATCCATATGGTTTGAGATGTGAAATGCAAATATTTGACAATATAATGTTATTTTGCAAGGTTAAAAGGAGGATGGGCATTGAAAGGCAAGGCTGAATTGAAATCCATTTGTTGGAGCAACTTAGAAGATCAAGGCAAGAGAAAGACTCTAAGACATCCAAGGGGAAGAGCAAGAAACTTATCCAAGGAAGATAATTCATGAAGACGAAGCAATTGGAGAATATGAGTCATCACAACTAAAGGCTTAACAATGATTTATCATCATCAAAGAAGGGGTATTTATCAAGTTTATAGGATGAGCATGCTGAGGTAGCAGCCATATCCTATGAGAACTTGCCAAGTATCCTAGTGGAAGAACTTCATCATATTGTGTCTAGATCCATTAAATCTGCCAAGAAAGAAAGGGATAAAAGAAACAATATTCTCAAAGATGGCTTGGTGTAAATACAGGTGGCATCATCTTATTGGTCAATTAAATGGTGGCTTCTTCTACAAGCTTCTATCTAACCTCTCTTCTCATTGACCTACAAAATATTATAATTATTTCATTGGCTCATTTATTGGAGCACCTTATCTAATGCTTCTACATGATCTATTTTTTTATTGGCCAATGAAGGCAATGTATTTTTTCTATTGGTGCTTAATTGTAATTGGGTGGGCATTTAACATTTGTAGCTATGGTTATGGAAACCCTAATTAGAGCTTATGTGGATTAATCTGGACCACTGATTTCAAATCAATCTTGGCCATTCATTGTAATTGAGCCCCTATATAAAGGCTTTCTCAAATCATTTCTAAAATGGAGTTATGTTGGAGAATTGTTGCCAAAGTACTACCAAAATTGTTCTTTATTCATTGTTGCGCTCGCATGGTGGATATATATGATCAATTTGGAGTATTGCATGGTTCTTTGCATCTCCCACTTAGATTAGGATTTATTTTCATGCTCGATAGAAGTAGAAGTAGAAGTAGATGTATATGGATGGAAGATATTGTTGAGTGGTGATTAATGGTGAAGCTAGTGTCCATATCTTTTGGTACTTGCTGATTGTAAGTAACAGTGCAAGGTTAGTTTGGGCCTAAATTGCAAGTGTTTAACTTAATTAGAGATGTTCATTTTAATTACACCTTCATAGGGTATTTGAATGAATATTGACAATGTGAAAATCATTCCCGCATTCGTAGAAGATAGCACTCTCCTATGCCTAGTTGACATGACAAAGCAAGGACTAGTTAGAGGCTCACCCCATCATCAACATTGTCCTACATTCTTAGAGTTAGATTAGGTTCTCTAAAACCTTTCCCTTTGCAAGTCGTTTGTTTGGTGAGAAAAAGTTAAAGTCAAATTGATATCCATTGAATGAACAGCGTAAGTCCCTTTGTGATAACCAACACATCACATCATAAACTTGAGTGGAAGCCCACAATAAGAAGGAACTTTGAGGTTGTCTAATTTGATCACACAATCCATATACATTGTTTAGCATATGAGCATCCTTATTCAAAAGAGAGTTGGAGATTTAGTGTTTCATCCCGAAATGCTAAGTGTTCGATTTTGTATGTTAATGTTTTGGTAGTTGCGTGAGATATCATTCATTCATGTGTTGATGTTATCTACATTTCTTGTTCTCTGTTGGTTCTCATCATCAGCAGAGACGCTATCTGATTTATTTATTATGTTCTTTGTTCATACTTTGCGAGTATGTATTCGATAGAAGATGACGTGACGTCCTTCCTTACCGTCACTACCCAGTATTATGATTATCATATGCAAAGGTTGTTCGAGATTCAAGAGAACCTTTTCTGTTACACGGAATGATCTTTATGTTACCTTCATTCAAATCTGCTGCTTACGTGTTTTGCTTCATTGTCGAGATCTTTTATCATGCCTTCATGCTCGTGTTCACGATGGGTATCCCTATGTCCTGGAGTCAAAACGCTCAAGTGGAATATGGGTCGGGGCCTCTTGATGGTGATCATTGTGTTTTCACTCAACCAAGATGGGAGTTGAATCATAATTACTGTTGAGTTGTCTACAGCTTGTCGTGTGTTGTGTCCTTCAGTTTTCTTGGTCTGCAATTAGATTGGCAAATGTTTTCTGCCGTTCGTGCCTTTCAGAATTCTGCCTATCTCCATAAAGTCTTTTGTTGACATGGCTGCTGAGTCACTCATTCTCTTGCTTCGTTTTCTTCCTTTATCAGTAGACAGTTGTGGTCATGCATCGGTGCATTCATTATGAAGGTGAATCAACACTCACTTATAACTGTCGCCATCCTTATTAAAAGATACGATGTGCTTGTGTCATCGGTGAAGATGATCAGCCTGGAATCGTGTGTACATTCAGTTGTGTTCATTGGCATTCACTGTTCATTATTATTGTGTTGTCGAAGATTCAAAGGTTATGGTGACCACATGGCTCCTGGAGATTACAGGAATTCAAAATAGCAACATGAGTTACTATTGTCAGTCCTACTTCATATTTCGAGCACTGTCTCTTGGTCGTGTGTTGTAGGACAGACTTTTCTCGTGGGTTCAGTGATAGTGGTGTATTCAGGGGTCTGTGAAAAATGATTGTATCTGCAACAGCATTTAGAGTGTTTGTTTTAGACTTCATTTGGTGAATGATCTGAGTATGATCATTTTGATGTGTAAACCATTTTATTTTTAGTATCTGTGAGATACTCAAAGTTCTGTATGTATTGAAGAAGCTAAGCAGTTTTGTTTGTTTAAGCTGTTAAAAGGCATACTTCTGATTGTTAAGAGTTAACAATCGCTGATTAGGCTTGAGAACATTGTATCCGATTTGTGTGCTTTCAATAAAGGATCTATTTTTGTGGGGTTGGGTTTTTCACCCTCATGTGGAGGGTTTTCCTAGGATAATTTTGTGTCTTCTGTAATTGTGTTTCTGATTATTACATTCTGGTTCAAAATTTAACAAGTGGAACAAAACTCACATCAACAGGTCTCCAACCCTCAACCCCATCCTATATTGCAAAAAGGAGAACACCAAGGGTGCTGCCCACAAAATCCCCAAGGAGGACTGCCCCTTGACCCTATATTGCAACAAGGAGCACACCAAGGGTGCCACTCCTAGGAAGGGCACTACCTCTTGACCCCACTGACAAAATCATAAGTAAATCAAGAGGAATAGGACCTCTCAATGATTGGAGGAGTTCATGGTTGTGCATAGTGCCTTGCAACTTCAACATCAACAAGGTCCTAAGTATCATTGAACTCCAACCACACATTGAGACATTGATCCCAAAGATGTCACAAGGTTGATGAAGAGGAGACACAAAAGGGATTTGATTAGGGCTCCATTCGATCAAGAAGCCTCTCGTAGAAGCAATGACTTAAGACTTGGACTCTAATTTTGATGAAATGTTAGCAAATGCCGATTAGGGGCAACAGTATATTTTCTAAGTTTTTGTCATTTTGTTGTTAATTATATACAATATATATATATGCACATTGATATGAAAGCAATTGAATTTTGTATAATTATTTTTCCACTCTCACATGAAATCTCAATTCAACTCTAATGCAATACATAAAGGTTCTATAATGTATCTAATTAATTCCTTATCAATGTTCAGTGTTATCATATGATTAATTAAAATATCCTTTATTTTTAATTTTCCCTATTTTTCTAATAAGTGTCCCCTACCATCCCCTAAAAATGGTGTCCCATAAAATCTATCCAAAAAATGCATCTCCTTGTCCCTCGTCACCCTCATCTCGGAAACTAACTGGGACATAAAGGATTAATGATTGAGTTATACCCCAATTCTCTGATGACAACAATCGTTTGAATTCCAGATCTACAAATTCTTTTGTTCACCTATTCACTAGAAACTTTTGACACTCGAGGGGACATTTGAAAAAATGGACATATTGAAAACCTCAATATCAAAGTGGGCTAGATGCAGTTTTATGAAACAATCACTCAAAAACTGCAAGTATTTCATGAGATAGTGAGAATCCAATTACACGAGCCTAGATCTAGGTGAACAAAGAATGCTACAACTCCAAATAACTAAATGACAATTGGGATTGTAATATGCAAAAATAATGATATGCCAAGGAAGAGGAAATCAATAATCAAAATTAATCAAATCAACCTATCAAATGAATGGGCGTACATGTAGATAGCCCTCATGGATGCATGACTCTAGGTGATGGTGTGTCCAAAGTTCATGAGTTTAACTCACAATCACTCCACATAATGAAAAATAATTTCATTTTTTGTGGAAAAGAGAATGAATTTTCCACATTTTTTATGCTTTTGCTGCCTGCAACAGCTGGCAATTTCACCAAAGTGGGCAAAATACTTAGTTTTTGGTCTTCACTCAACTACCAAAACCTGCATTTTGATGTCCCATACCATCTAATAGATTCTCTAGCATTCAAGAAACTTTTCATGTTTCAAAATCATGCCATGAAGTACAAAAACTGAATCTCTTATGGATCACTATGGCTCCCTCATAATCTCCAATATAAATAAATAAATGTGTATCATAAATCCATCCCCCTGTCCACATGTTACCACATCCCCAAAACCTAGAGGAATAGTTTGGGATGCATGACAACATACAAACTCTTAAGTTTATATTCACGTCACATTATAACAATGTTTCTTCTTTATTATTGATATGTTGCGCTCTAGGATTTTTTGTGGAACCCAAACTAGTATCTTTGGGTTTGGTGTATGATGTGTGCATGTTTGTTGATTATTCATTATAGATAAAATGGACCACTGCAATTAAATCTCATAAAGTAGTAGAACCTAAAGTTCGGTGTAACTATATAGAGTGTTGAAGCTATGATCAACAACAAAGGAGGTGTTTGGTTGTGCCTAGCTATCCATGGGGATTGAATTTTTTAAGAGATCACACCAAATTTTGTAGTTCAAACTTCAAATTACTTTTCTATTGGTAGATTTGCAAATACTTTTGGGAGCAAGTAGAGCTCATCGACATAAAAAGGTCCTCAATTTTGGTCCTCTAGCACAAGCATTTGACAATATAGGAGAATTAGGGTTTTAACTTGTGAAGTTTGAAAATCACTCCAACCCTATTGTGGAGAATTGGTAATTTGCTTGTTGGGAGTGATTGGATTGTCGCAATTTTGTAGGTAGCATCTCGTTGGAATCGTGTCGGGATTGCTACGGTTTGCCAAGATTCTTGCTCGCTTACATGGTGTTTTGGGATTTTTCTTCAAATTTTGGGTTTTTCTCCAATTTGGAGGTAGGGCTTTTTGTAACTCTCTTAATCCTTCATGTATTTGCTTAATACTTGTTGCAGTTGGTATGTGGGATGTTTATATGTTTAGTCCCTACTTGTTTGAGTTTATTTGATGCACATTTGGGCTTATATGTATTTGGAAATTTGGCAATGAAGTATTTATGCCATTATACTATATGTTTCATCATGTGATGTCAGATTATAAATTTTATAGGGTTTATGGGATGTTGTTCATGTGGGAACCAATGGGTTTTCCTAGAATCACAAGATTTCCAAGGTTGAATTTTGGGCATTTTTGGGAGGTCCTTGAATGGCATGGCCTCCAAAACTAAGTTTTAGCCATGACTGGCATGTTGTGGAAATTAATCTTGGGTATTTGCTATGTTTGCAATTGAATTTTACTGTTGGTTTTAATTGAGGAAATTCTAGTTGCGAATTATTGAGATCCGAACTCTCGGTTTTATGTTGATTGAGTGTGCTAGTGCATTTTGCCAATTGTTGCCAGAAATTGATTTCCTTTGTCAAATTTTGCTTCTACGAGCCTTGTCCTCATGTTTGCTTGCTAGTTGTGTTTTGGATCATATAGGGATCTGCACTCTTTCCATTAAGGCCAATTGAGCATGCTATTCATGTCCACCTTTGTGTGTAAAAATGGTATAAGATAATGGGGTTTATGAGATTGATATTTCACGATGCAATTAAGTTAGTCTTGCATTGCTTGATGACTTTGGTATCCATGTCCTCGGTAAGGACCAAGTAGACAAACCTTATGGCATTTGTCTCCTTTGTTACAAAGTTGAGATTTAGGACTAGATGTTTTGAGTAGGCATGGGGAATAGCTTCTTACATGTAACCGACCTGCAAGTGGCCATAGCTAGCACGTCCAAGGAGTTTTTAATAAGTGAAAATATAATGAAAATATTGGGTTAAATTTTAAAACATTAATAAGATAATTGAATCCCCAGATGTTATGGTTGACCCGTGCAAGTAGGTGGTACTAGTGAATCCCCAAGCAAGTCAAGAATGTCTCGTCCGGGTAGCTTGCTTTATCCCCAGATGTCAGAATTGACCTGTGCGGGTATTCATACTCCCTATACTTGGTACTCTAGCACCTAGGTCTAGTAGCACTTAAGTAGCACCCTAGGCTTCAATTGTTGTGCTCTATTGTTATTGCATTGTGATCATGCATCTTCATGTTGAGTGTTCTCCATATTTTCTCTTGTGTAAGCCTTGATTTCTACATGTTGTATGCATTGATTGGCATGAGTATATACCTAAATCCCCCTATATGTTTGCTTCCTTGTTTGGGCAATGTGACTACCTCCACGAGCACATTGGGGAGAGCCTGAGGGTGCCACATGATCGGGTGGCGTGACCAACCACTATTGGGGACCAGTGTATAGGTGTTGGACCGGATCAAGAGATTTAGTGCATGCTTGAGTTCCACTTCTCTATCCTTGTTCCCTTTATTTCATGTTTTACACTCATGCTTGTATCATTTAGATATTGTATTTGATTGTATTTTATATTGGTGCAATCAAATGAATTGGCTTCGATCTTGTGTATTCAGTACTCCCCGATGTGGAACTAGATGTATTTTAGCCATACGTTGGAGTTGGCATAGACTTTAGCTTAAATTTTCTTAGTATTTGGGAGGAGCTTCCAAATCAATGCCTGCAACTACATTCTGACGCCTATGGCTACATTCCAACGCCTACGCTAATCAGTGCCTCCACCTATGACACCTTTGCGACACTGGTATGAGACTTTTTGTCCCGACGCGGTCATCTATCTTTCAACCAGCACCTATGTCTATGGACCAGCGCCAAAGCTATTAGACGTCTCTGCCTACAGAGCAGTGCCTCCACCCCTTTGGACAAAGATCAGCTGCAGCGAGCAAGAGTTAACTTTGGATCAGCATTTATGCCTGCTTTCAGTGTCTTCACTCAATTCATAGGGTAGGCTTATTTCTTGATTCGTCGTTAGACAACAAATGGTTTTAGCTTGCATTTATGATGGTTCTTTCTTGTTCTTCGTTGTGGTTAGTGGCTTAATGAACTTGTATGCTCAATCATGGTAGGAACATTTCAATTGGCGCTTAAAATAAATCTCGTGGATAGATGGTTCTGAAGATTGACCTAGTCTTCTCTATGTGTAGTCAAGTGTCTTGTCCAGCTTGTTTTAGTAAGAATCTCATTGGACCTAGTCCGATCTTGTGTAGCAATTTGAAGAACATGTCTAGTCTGTTCTAGTTGCATGTTCTGGATGTCTTGGAACCCTTGGAAGCATGTCAAAACTTCCCCTTGTGCACAATCATGGAACGATCGTCATGTTATACTTGTTATGGTTGCAATGTAACCTTTCGCCATGCACATTTTATGTTATTGATTTCAAGAAATATATATATTTATGTGCATGTTTTACCCATAAATCTGAAGGTTCCTTGGCGGGGCATTACACATAATTTCCCTTTCACACTCTTAATATAGTTTTTTTTCACAATGTTCTAGAAATTGCAAGTACTATGAAATCACAAATATGAATCAGTTACTTTATTTTTTGTGATTTATGCTGTCTACTTAGCAAAGGAAAATTGTTTTTTGAATGACTTTTTAAGTTAATTCCCGTTTTGTAATTTATGATGTCTTCTCAGCGAAGGAAAACTATTTTTAATGCCTTTTTGAGCTTGAGGATTTTGAGATCTTTAGGGCCAACTTGGCTAATCATGAGATTGAACGACTTCGGAGAGGCTCTGAACTAGGAGTTTCATCATCAAAACCAATAGCCCTCTAGCATAGCTCTATTTGTAGTAGAAAGAGTCATTGGCTATGTTTGATTTTCTAGAAATTTGTACTTAGTTTATTTATTTATTTTTAAAGTAGATTTTGTCTATTTTATGTGTAATTGAATCGGATTTGTGGGCATTTTACTATTTTTGCATTATGAAATTGGCATTTCTTGCCAGCTATGACTTAGCTTGTATTCAACAATATAATGAACGTTGAATATAGCATGTCAACTTTGTCTATGGCAGTCCTTGTATACTAAACAAGTTGTTCACTACATCAAACAAGATTATCCTTGATTTTGGCTTTGATTGTTAAGATGTAGAGATATGCAATAGGGGATATGTATTTTGTAGATTTTGTGATCATAATTCATCATTGGTCTTATACTTGGTTAGACTTATAGTTTGATGGGGATTTGGGGGGCAACGCCCCCAATGGGGTCAAGGGGCAACGCCTCTCGAGGGGTCCAAGGGCAATGCCCCTATCATGCTCCCTATTGCAATACAGGGCGGAGTTGAGGGGCAAAGACCCCGCCACCAAGCCCATACTTACACCTTCAAAACCACACAGACCTTCACGGCGAACCTTATTATCATATTTGTTTGTAAATCCTAGTGGGCATGTCATAAATGAAACAAGCATTCAAAGTTTGTAACTTCTTTTTTGGATTAATGGCAAACACTATTTTCATATTTTTTCATAGACCCTAGTGGGGGTATGTCATAAAGCAAACAAGCATTGAAAGTTTGTAACTCTTTTTTTGAATTACATTGAATTGTGCTTGGGCATGTTAGGTGACAGCTAGCCCTCACAAGGACAAATTGAGGACATTTGAACATCCCCTTTCCGTCTTGGGGACAACTAGCCATCTCCTATGTTTTATGTCCATATCCTGGCCATCCCTAAAACGTTTCTGATTTTTGAATAAAAGGGGGGTGGGGAGGGAACATTTCCAGGCTGTCCCCGAGCCCCCGAAACATTTTTGGTACGAGGACAGGGGTACCAAGCCAAGGGATGCACCCTCATGGAGAATAGCAAAAAATTTTACTTCCAATTTGGATTTTTGGGATATGGCAAAACTGGTCTGCCAACTACAATATCAATTTTTCTTCCTTCTTCAACTAAAATTGCAACAATTGTTCTCCAATGTGAAAAACTTTTCCACCAATAAAAAACAATTAATCTTAAGTTATCCAAAATATCCTCTTGATCATGTTTGATCTAGTTCAAACAAGACTGATGTATAAGACCATTTGCACCACAAATGGTCATTTTCTGCTACAAATCAATGGTTGAACTATTTCTCTAATGCCCCATGAAGGATACCAAAAACTATTTGTGTTTTGATGTTCCCTTCTAGTAAAACACAGAATAGAGCAGCATGTAAGGTAAAACCTTTCATTGAATTAGAAGGGGACGCTCCTTAATAACTAAAAATAAAACTAAACCCTGGAACTTAAGGAAATGACATCTAGCTTTCTACAACATGTACAAGTTAAATATCTAGGTTTGGAGCATACCTTGCAAATAAACAAAAGAATGTCTTTCATTTCTCAAGACTAGCACAAGGTTAAGAAGCAGTTCTACATATATATGAGAGTTTTATAGCTTTTTGACTAACACAAAGGACCTCATCTGCGATAGCTAATGCATGCTCACTCATTTTATCTATATTTAGAGAGCAAAATGAATGTGTATAACACAAGCATTGAATTGAATTGAAAACAATAGACAAGACCTGATAATCGAATTATTGACATTGCATACAAAGCTACAACACCCACATTTATAAAAAATGCAATATAATGCCTACAACAATCACAAATTTCTATTCAATAAACCACTCAACACATAAGAATACAAGAAGCTTGAATAGTAATCTCAATAGAAAGTGGGCATAAATTATCATTCCTGCAATCTAAGCACATAAAGAACTTATTTAAAAGTGTTCTACAATATTTTCTATAAAATTCATTCAAGAAAAACAAAAACCCTACTAAAGTTCTTATGCTAATATTAGTTTTCTTGCAACCAAAGCAAGTTCAAAATACAGAATTATCTTAAAAATTATCTACAACAAGAAACCCTCAAATATATTTGAATAAATACATAAAATTTTGAGATAAAGCTTCTCAAATATTATCTAAAAATAGCTCTCCTCCAATAATAGCATGGGATAAAAATAGTTAGTGTAATTTTTGTGAATGGCACTCTCAATGATTATGATGCCTTGTTCAAACTCTAACAAATCCTTAGAAGAGACTGAAAAGTTCTAGCATTTGTTGACAAATCACAAAACAATGTTGGTGTCTTGAGTTTGACTTCTTCCGAAACTTTGCCTATTGTTTTCTCATTTCTTATGTTGTCCTTTTTTGCTTTAGGGCATCCAAATGTCATATGACCGTGCTAGCTACATTTAAAAGAAATACAAAGTAAGCCCCCTCATACTCCCCATTATTAAACTCTTCCATGGACCAACTAGAGTTAAACCTAGGACCTTCCACATGATATTGTCAATCTACCACTGACTATAAGCCCTCTTTGTGACTGGTTCATTTTTGGTTTTAGTGTGGCTCATTTTCCAACACTCCCCTTGAAATGCTAGAAGTTCTTGAGGACACTAGCTTGGTCTAGCTCTACTAAAACCCTGCTCTAATACCATGTTAAACTTTTTTACGGACCAGCTGAGAAATGAACCTAGGTCCTTCCATTTGCTACTACGGTGCTTTACCATTGAGCGACCACCCTTTGTGATGATAGGTCCATCTTTGGTTCAGGTGTGAACCTCCCATTTACTGCTACGGTGCTCTACCACTGAGCTACCGGCCCTCTTGGTGAGCCACACTATAGGGTTCTCAAGGTTCCTAGCTTGGCCTAGCTCTTCTGACCAAGACTTGGATACCATGTTAAACTTTTTCAAGAACCTCCTAGAAATCAAACCTGGGACCTCCCATTTGCTACTAGGGTGCTCTACCATTGAGTTACCAACCCAAAATCCATCTTTGGTTCAACTGTGGCTCATTTTCCAACACCCATAATCCCAACTATAAATAACAAAAGAGGATTTACCACAGAACTAGTTGTCCTGTGACACAAAAATATAAATCCTACACTCCTAATCACCAGGAAACTCCATTAAAGAATCGCCAGGAAACTTCGTTAAAGAAAAGGAACTTGTCCCGTACCCACGTCTTTGTCAAAGCTACTAAGTGGTGTACTCTAACGCCCAATTTTCTTGTTACTTTTAGTTGGACTAGGTGAATTCGGGTTTTTTTTAACCATCTAAAATTCATCTATAATTTTTTAGTTGGACTTGACCAATTTGAAACGCTGTACCCTTTCTCATGGAATTTAAGCCAGGAATTTGGTTATGAAAGCCCGGACGCTTTTACCACATTAACTCATCTTACTTTACCCTCTATTTCACCGTTAATCTCGTCAAACCCTACCCATTTTCAAGGCTAAAACCTCATCAATTGTTGGCCCGTTTCCCACCTTCAAACTTTAATCCCGTTGAACATCTATAATTCTATCTTCCGCAGCACTCTAAGTTTAACAAAAATATCCACCAACAGAGACCATGAAAGTTTAGAGCCGTTTCTCAACAGGACGCCACATTCTCACCAAGGGAAAAAACATCTAATTATTGCAGAAAAATGTTCCCTTAATTCAGAATGCAGTTACCTCAACAGAAACATTTTACAATTATCCTTGTCCCTCATCATTTTGGTTTTCCCAAGCTAATTTTCCACAGGTTTGAAATAATTTAGAGAATTTCCAACTTACTCAGCAAATGTGTGTAACCAGTGAGCATGTTTTTCGGGACACAGTTAAAAGCAAAAATTCAGTCTGGAAAAGCGAAAATTTAACACAGTTTAGCTTAAAATAATTGAACCGCGTACCTGAAAATGTTTAAAACAAACGACCGTTGGTTGCAGACAGAATAGTAAAACTGAAGAAGAAGAAGTTGGGAGCGCAGGGAAAAAAATTACAGTTGATCAGACAAATTACTATAAGACATGTCGCCGCCAAAAATGCGGTACAGAAACGCCACGTTCTCACGATCGGACAGTTCAACGTGCTCTTGGAATCGAGACCGTTGATCATGGCATTTCAAGGTGGACTGAGGTGGGTCCCATTGTATACAGTTTTATATGGTCTCATAACTCTTACGAGGAATTTTTGTCTCCTTCAATAGATCTCTACTCATTAACTCAGATACTCAAAATAAAACTATTTTTGAATTATATTTACATATTATAAAAATAAAATAATGTTATTCAAAATTGGAAGGGTTTATGAGTTATTTGAGGAAACAAAGATCATCAAGATAGCTAGTTTCTTTGTCAAGATCTATAGTGAAGATTGCTAATTTAGTAATCAAGATCAATAGTATGAGTTGACATCAAAAAAAGTTTGAAGATTACTTAAGGATTTGGTTCTTTGTCTTTTAGATTCTTTGGTCTCACATATGTCATTAAAATCTTTCACTTATTCATATATTGCAAATGCTAATATGTTAAACTTACTAGAAAATGCCAATTTCATGGGAAATGGGTATTGCATCAAACGTTCTTTTTCGAGTTAACTTAAAGTGAAGGATCCTAATGGCCACACTATATTTTTATTATTAAAATATTGTGTATTTTATATTTCAAAACTATCACTTAAATGAGAATGAGTGGTAGATATAGTTACTTGATGGAATTAACTCTAGAGATAAAGATGACTGTCAAATATGTCCCTTTTACATCACTAATATCTATTATAACCCTTTCTAGCATCATTTCTTTTTTACTTGTATGTGATTAGAGCATGTGTCATTTTGATGGAGATTTGTGTATAATTACCCCTTATCATAAGTAGAACATGGTCAAACCTTGAGTGAATCATGTCTCGTGGAAAAACCACATACTTAGCAAATTTCATGATCGCATGCAATGACAACTTAGATGATCTACTATCTTGTAAATAAACTAAATTATTTACAATACCAAGTGCCCCATTAACCAATCCAACACCGCCAATAAAGTGTACACCAAGATTATCTGTTGGCTAAACATAATAGCACCCCATTGTCTAAATAATTATCAACAACTATTATATATAGATGCACACAACACCCAGCTAATATGGTTAATAAACTTAACATGCATGTTTGGAGAATGGCCATATTATTTGATGATATAAATGCATGCTCCCTAATAGTTATGGACATGTTTGTTTAGCCCATGATGACTTGTTAGTCCCCAAATATCGTTGATTCATTCCTAATACTTCTTAACATTTCTCTTAATCTAACTTTTTCTTAGCCATGCCATTGTTGATGAAAAATTATCTCAAATGTTATAGTTGGAAAATAGCCCACAACCAATAATAGAAACCATGTGTATAACAAGAGATGCATTTGCATCATGTTCCTGCCATGATACTTTTCAGACGTAGTGCTTTTGTATTAAAATTGGGACATTTGTATATTCCAGTAATAATATTAAATTTTGAAGTCTTTAAATAATAATTTGGAATTTTTCATTATATTTTTCTTGGATAAGATGTATAATAATACAATATGTGAAAGTAAACATGATTAGATTCTCAATATATGAGGTTAAGTCTTGGGAGCATGAACTAAACCATATATTTTAGAAGAGAGCAATGCATTAGAAATAATTTATTTTAAGTTCTCAAGTGTGTGTGTGTGTGTGTGTGTGAATATAATTTATTGAAATCGACAAAATAAAGCAGTCAATACATCCCAAACAAATAAAGTAAATCTTCTAACAAACAATACTGAAGAACGTTCAACCTTGAAGCAACTATATTCAAATGTTAAACCATAAAAGTTTTTTCCTAAGTAAAGAAGAGATGCATAGCATGTGTTCATGTTAGCACAATTTGTAACATGTTGATTAGTTAAATAACATTATAATAATGATGATTTATGCATGTAAGAAAAAACTAGATATGCATCATAGAAGTTTTTCAAAAAAAGTGTATCAAATTAGAATTGACAATAAAATTAATCTGTATATATAATTACAATAACTATATTATTATAAAATTTATACAATTAATTGTTCATGGAAGGGTTTGTGGCACAAAATAGAGAATGGAACCATGTTGTAAAGTTGAATCTACTCTTTCATCCCTTCCTATTATGGAGTGCCTCCAAAGACAAAGAGAAGTGTCATGTAGAGGCCCAAGTGGGTTGGGACTTCATCAAGGATTACCTTTTAGATAGGGTGCAGGAGGAGTTCTTTGGTGCTGAAGTGGTGAAGAAAACCAAGAAAAGATTGAAGCTTTTGAAGGATGGTTGCTAATTCAATGTTCCACTGGTGGAGGAGAAGAATCCATAAAGTAGTATGCCATTTTAGAGTATTGCTTATTATTTTTTATAATGGAGTATGTACTTTTTTTATATTTGTAAGTGTCGGTCTTGCTCGATCGAAGTGGGATTCATGGTAAATGTCAATGTGTCTGGTTAAACTCTTAGTAAATATCTAGTATGTTTGTAATGCCCTACCAAGGAACCCAGGATAATTTAACCTAAAACATGTTGCTATGTTTAGAAGATAATTTTTTTCTTAAGAGTTTACAATCAACAAGTACATTAATGCGGAAGCAAAAAAGTGTAATACAAAATATACTCATAAAAGTAACTCAACACATAGATTAAAATTCCCAAGGGTTCCTTAATGTAGAATTACTCATAAGTTAATTAATTTACTAAGTACAATAACAATATACAATATCCACCTAATGTAAGTGAATAACAAGTACAACATCATATAAATGAAACATAGATACAAGTGATACCATAAGGTATACACAATGAACCATCATCCACTGCACAAGTTACATGGTATGCAATAACCAATCATATACAAGGTACATGTACAATATCCCAAAAGATAAGAGCAAGTCTCCAATAATGATAAACAAGGAAGAAGGTAACAACAACAACGATCATCCAGCACCAGTTCAGGAACGTCAAAATCTCAATGGTAAAAGAAACACTACCACCCAATCACGTGGAACTACAGGTCCACTCCCACTATGTTGAGGAGATAACAATAAACCCCACTCGGATGTCAAACACTAAAATAAATCATCATACAAACTAAACAAGGGATCCTGAAATATCTCTATCTCAAAAGGTACAATACAACTACAAAGGTAACACATACTAATCCAGAGGCAACCAACACATGTAGGAAACCTAAGATGTATATAGGGAAGTGTCATCACATACATCTAACCCTTGATTTTTGTCTCAGTAGCCTCTATGGACCCCAACACTCAAGTGACCATATGCGCCATTAGTAAACCTCTTGTACGGACAAGGCTACAAATCATGCAAGACCTCAATCAAGCATCTTCTCCCACTCTCATCCTATTCAAGACCTCAATCAAGTACTTAGGTATGGGTGAGGACCATATCTTATTAATTCATTTTAAAATCCCCCATTTAATGTAACATGTTATCACTTTATTAAGTTACTTACAATAAGTGATCCTGGTAGCCCACTTGTGGCCCCTGACACTTATTTCAAGCCACTCTCATCTATACACCTAGATAACCTACCCTAAGCTCATAAGTCATAAAAATGTCTCATAAATCATATAAAGTATGATAACCAATTCCATTTCCATAAAAGATAACTGGAACTCACATTGGTCCTCAAACCATAATCCCACAATTACAAGTTGGTCCTCAAACCATAACATGATATAACACACCCTCTCAAAGAGTTCATAAAATAATGAGCTTAAGAAATCAAGCTAGGTAAAAATAATCATGACCAAGTCAACATTACAAAAATACTGAAAAATGCACATGTCACATAGAAGATTGATAGGGAGGTTGGGAGAGCCAATCACAAGATCTTACCTAGGTCTACCAAGTGACCTTGAGGTGTTCTCAAATGACACCAATTGACCTATAGGATCCCTCTAGATGTTCAATTCCTTGGTCTACTTATCCAACCCAGCTACCAAGTAACACTTACCAAGACAAAAAAAAGTTCTTGGTGCTTCCTTCCTTCATACTCTCACTAACCCTTAATGCCCTTTAAGGGTTCACCACCTCCTAACTGACATGGACTCTTGTAGAGGTGAGGAGATTCTTGAATGTGTCTTTTTTAGTTCAAATTGAGGTCTTGGAGGTCTTACTTCCACTCTATGTCTTACCGATCTCATAGATCCTTCCCAAAATAGAGCTACAAGGAAGAGCCCCAATTAGGCCTCCTATTTTGGGAAAATAGGGCTTTTCTCCTAATTGCTTCCAAAGAACCCTACAACTTTATAATGGATTATTTCTTCAATATCTATCCTCCCAAATATTTTGGAGGTTTTAGGGTTTCTCCTGGTCATACAATCTTCTAACCAAGAATGAGTGTTTTTGGGAGGGTTTTAGGCATTCTCTGATTGCATGATTTTTCTTCAAGATCTAGGTGACCAAATGGATTGGTGTAACCTTCTTCATTCATATATTTCTTTTCAAATACTTTCCTTTGACCTCTAATCACTGATTGGTAACTTTGTACACACCTCTACAAGTTACAACCATTTTATCTCAGTCTCTCCTAGTCGAGCTCACCATAGGCTCGCCTAGGGAAAGACTGCATAAATGCTTGGAAAGATTTCTAGGGCCCATGCTCCTATACATGTTATATACATGGAGTCTACTCACTATCCCCAAGAGGTCATATAGATTGAATGGTGGGATAGTGAGTTAGATCCCCATTTTCTTACACCCTCCTCGTTTGAACCAGTGAATAGGGATAAATAGAAGATTTAAGAAAGAACAAAGAAATGAACAAAAATCCCTAATATAATGGCACACACTACAAGGAAACACACTAATTTAATAACTCCATTAATCAAAATCCATTATTCAACTCAAAACATTCTTCTTATATTCACTGATTACAAAGCTAAATCAAACTTCCACACACTGTTCATACTTTCAGAATGATATCTCCGTACACAGGAATGTCCAACCTTAGGATTTGGTCCAAGAAGGAATTAAATAGTGTGAGGTTTGTCTTAGGGTGGTGTTAGGGAACTCCTAGGCTGATTTAGGGCATTTGGACAACTTTGGTTCGAGCAACTTTTAAAAGTTGCTATGCAACTTTTACAATATTTTTATAACTTTTCACAATCTTGCAAACCATAGACCTTGGTTCAGTCCTATGGAGTTATAAGCGCTATGTTAGACTCAAATCCAACTTCTTACACACCCTAAGTCTTATACATCATATTCACATCACCTAGCCACACTTAACCAAGAAAGAGACTCTAACACATTAGTCTCAAAACCTAAGAGATATGACCTTATTGGACCCCTAATCCCTATTGGATATCACACTTTGTTCAACAAGACCTTAGGATAATCACACACTTGCCAAAGATGGCTACAAAAAAAAGAAAAGATGTGTTGGTTGAGCCAACCCTTGGGTGCTCCTGCACCATGGTCCCCTTCTACACCAAAGAAATCAAGGCACAGTAGGGGATATGAGAGAAGGATCAATGCCTAATTGTCTGAAGTTACTTTCTTCCACCCATGTAGCTTAAAATTCAGGATGATCCTTCCACTATACCAGATGCACCATGCAGACCTTGTGTCTGGTCTACTTCTTTACTCTAGATTCTAAGATCCTCTCTACTTAAGGCTTGGTCTTTGGAGGTATGGCTACTGGATTGGCATCCAAAAGTACCTCCTGATTGTTTTGACTAATCTCAGTCAATGGTTCCTTATACTTAACCAGGTATGAAAATTTGAATACTGGTGAAATGGCTAAATCTTGAGGAAGGTCTACCTTGTAGGCATTGGCTCCATACTTGGCCAAAACCTTACATGGTCCTACCCTCTTCATCTACAGCTTGGTAGGCACTCCCTTCTACAATCTAGAGTTTTTTATATGTACCATGACATAGTCACCTACTGCAAATTGAACATCCCTCCTCTTCTCATCCACTTTTTCCTTCAACTTTTGAGTTGCTTCTGCTAGGATCCTTTTGAATTATTCTTGGACCTCTTTCATATTTTTGGAGAAGTCTTCTACATGTCCACTTCTATATTCCATGCCTCTTAAGTCTATGAGTTCATTTACTCCTCTTGGGTGCATTCTATATACTACCTCAAAAGGGCTTTTACCAGTGGTTCAGTTCACACTATCATTGTAAGTATACTCTGCTTGAGGGAGGACTAAGTCCCATGTCTGACCATGCTCCTTAGTTAGGCACCTTAGCAAGATACCTAATACCTTATTGATCACTTTAGTTTGACCATCCATTTGGGGATTGTAAGCTAAACCAAAAGACAAATCAATACCCAATTTTCTCCATAGGGTCTTCCAAAAATGGCCCATGAACTTTGCATCTCTATCTGACACAATGCTAAGAGGAAGTCCATGGATCCTTAAAACCTCCTTTAAAAAGACATGAGCTATGCAGCTAGCATCATGAGTTTTCTTGCAAGGGATAAAATGACTCATCTTGCTAAACCTATCTACCACCACATAGATACTATCGAACCCTGCCTTGGTCTTCGGAAGCCCCACTATGAAGTCCATGTTGATGCATTCCCATGGCCTATTGGAATGGGTAAAGGTTGGTATAGGCCTGCATTATTGGATCCTCCTTTGGCTTTCATACATATGATACACTGCTCCAAATATCTCCTCACATCCCTAGGTAGTTTAGGCCAATAGTAGAACCTTTGGACTAACTCCATTGTCTTGTTGATGCCAAAATGACCACTAAGACTCCTATTGTGCTTCTCCTGAATGATATTCTCTCTCATTGATTCCTTGGGAACACACAAATGATTCTATTTAAATAATATCCCACTCTGTAAAGTATATTCAACAAATTGACTGTGGAAATAGTTTTGAAAATCAAAGCATACCTTATAATCCTCTCAGAAGTCTTCATCATCCTTGTAAAGGTCCTTGAAGCTATCCATCCCAATGTTATGGAGTTTAACTTCCTTTACTATCAATAATCTCCTACTCAATGCATCTTCCACCTTGTTCATCTGTCTCTTCTTGTTCTTGATATTGAAGGTGAAGGCCTGCAAATACTCCATCCATTTGAGATGTCTATTGCTTAGCTTCTCATGTGTGTTGATGTAGCTTAAGGACTAATTGTCTATGAACACCACAAAATCTTCAGGAAGGAGGTAATGCCTCCACTTCCTAAGTGATTTCACTAAAGCATATAACTCCAAGTCATAGGCTGACTATTTCTTTGTAGCCTCATTGAGCTTCTCACTGAAGAAGGCTATGGGCCTACCTTCTTGACTTAAAACTCCTCTAACTTCTATCCCACTTGCATCGTAGTCCGAGGTGAATAACTTATCAAAGCTTGGTAGTAGGAGGATAGGTTGGGTTGCCACTTGTTGTTTCAAATTTTCAAATGCCTTTCTCGCTTCTTGTGTCCATTTGAATTTGGTCTTCACTCCACCCTTAATGGTTTCTAGCACTGGTGCACATATGCCACTGAAATTCCTTATGAATTTCCTATAAAATTGGGCTAAGCCATGAAAACTCCTAACCTCTATCCCTTTGGTTGGTGTAGGCTAGTTTAGAATGGCTTCCACCTTGCTTGGATCCATATTCAATTGACCCTTGGATACTACAAATCCCAAGTGGACTAGTTCTTGTTTGAGGAACTCACATTTCTCCAAGTTAATGGCTAACTGTTCTTCATGGAGTATCTTGAGCACAACCTCCAAATGTGTTAGGTGTTCCTCTATTTTTCTAAAGATGAGTATATCATCAAGATATACCACTGCAAATCTTCCATTATAGTCCTTTATCACTTCATTCATCAATCTCATGAATGTGCTAGGGGCATTAGTAAGCCCAAATGGCATCACAAGCCACTCATACAACCCTTCAGTGGTTTTGAAGGTTGTCTTCCACTCATCCCCATCCTTTATCCTGATTTGATGGTATCCACTTTTGAGATCTATCTTGGTGAAGTATTGGGCTCCTCCTAGACAATCCATTAGATCCTTTATCCTAGGTATAGGGAACCTATATCTGATTTTAATTTTGTTAATGGCTCTTGAATTGGTGCAAAGTCTCCACTTACCACCTTTTTTGGATGCTAAGACCACTAGTACTGCACATGGACTGATGCTTTTCTTTATGAGCCCTTAATCTAGCAACTCTTGCACTTGCCTTGCTACTTCTTGATTATGCTCTGGTATGAGCTTATAGGATACCTTATTTGGTAATGAGGCCCCAAGTATGAAGTCAATTTAATGACTTATGGATCTCTTAGGAGGTAAGGTTCCTGGTGTCCCATCACTTACTATATCCTTACACTTTCCAAGAAACTCTTGGATCCCCACTGGTATAGGTGCTTGATTAGGCTTCTCCCCTTCTTTAGGCTTCAGAACTATAGCATATCCTTCACTATCTCCCTTTTGGAGTGCATGTAGTAGCTCTTTCCCACTACTAAGCAACACACTAGGGGTTTTGATCTACACCTCATCATCATCCATCAATGATTGGATCTTGAAGGTTCTTCCATCTTTCTTGAAGGTAATAGTGTTCCCTCTCCCATCATACATGACTTCTCTATCATATTATCATGGTCTACCCAATAAAAGATGGCATGCATCGATGGATATAACATTTCATAGAAAGTTATCCTTATATTCTCCAATGGAGAATTCAACCCATATTTGCTCATTTACTAGGACACTTTGCCCTTTGTTCAACCATGTCACTTTATAGAGGTTTCTATGAGGCACCTTGGTTAGGTTGAGCTTCTTGGCTGCTTCTTTTGCAATAATATTATCTATGGAGCTAGAATCCACAATCACCTTACACACCTTACCCATGATTTTACATCTCACCCTAAAGAGAGCTCTTCTTTTCTTTGGCTCATCTTTCACTGGTTGTCTAATGAGGACCCTCCTAAATATGAGGTTCTCTCCCATCTCTAACTCTATGTGACTGACCTCTGGTGATTTGACACTTGATGTGCCTTCTTGAGTGTAAGCCACTATCTTCTCTACATTAGAGGAAGATGCCTTCTCTAGACACCTATAGGCTGGATGTCCCATCTACCCACAATTGTAACACTTCATACTAGAAAAATAGGAATTACTTCTTCCTACACCTCTTCCCTAATTAGACCCTCCTTAACTACCTCTACCTCTGCCATAGTTCCCTCTAGAGCTTGTTTCACCACTTTTCTCTACAAGCTTGGACTCTCCTTGGCTTCTTTGATCAGTCCCTCTACCTTGGTGACCACCTCTATGACCCCTTTGATCTCTTCCTCTACCTCTGTTTCTTGAACTAGAATCTTGTCTCCACTTACTCTTCTCTTCTATCTTGAGTGTCAATTGAGAGAACTGATGCACTACCTTGGGTGTTAGGAGACTCATCTCCTCTTGGATAGACCACTTCAATTGATTAAGATACCTGGCAACTTTGATGCTCTCCTCTTCTACCACCTTAGACCTTAGACATAGTTTTTGGAATTCCTTGGTATAGGTGTTGACATCATTGTCTTTATGCCTTAGACTTTTCCTTCTTTTGTGAAATTGGATTTCATAATCCCCTAGCATGTAAGCCTCTTTAAATTTGGCCACCATTCCTTTCCATGTAGCTATGGGGTTTTTCCTTCTTTCTCCCTCTATGTTTGAATGAACTTCCACCATGTGAGAGAAGAGCCTCTAAGTCTTGACTTGGCTACTCTCACCTTTTGAGCCTCAATGATTCTATCACATTCAAAGTGATTCTCTATGCCCTCAATCCAATCAATGACTGAGTTAGGATCCATTTTGCCACTAAAGAGTGGTACACATTCTAGTGCTTTGGCACTTAAGGTCTACAAGGATTTGAGGAAGGGTTCTTGATCCACCACTGGATCTAGTTCAGGAACCTCATCTTCCACTAATTTATCCTTCCTTGACTTCTCATCTATCTTCTCATTCACCTCTTCTATTCTATATTCTATTGCTTCCAACTTCTTGGATAGTAGATCTATCATTTCTCTTAATTGTATGTTTTCTTCCTCTTGGTCTTCTACCTTCTTGGCCAACTCTGCATTGGTCACCATCCTAGAAGATCCACTAGACTCACACTCTGACATGCACTTAATTCACAAATCTTTTGGGGCTCTGATACCAATCTGATAGGGAGGTTGGGAGAGACAATCACAAGCTCTTGCCTAGGTCTACCAAGTGACCTTGAGGTATTCTAAACTGACACCAATTGACCTATATGATCCCTCTAGAGGTTCAATCCCCTGGTCTACTTATCCAACCCAACTACCAAGTAACATTTACCAAGACAAAACAAAGTTCTTAGTGCTTCCTTCCTTCATACTCTCACTAACCCTTAATGTCCTTTAAGGGTTCACCACCTCCAAACTAGCATGAAATCTTGCAAAGATGAGGAGGTGCTTGAATATGTATTTTTTAGTTCAAATTGAGGTCTTTGAGGTCTTACTTCCATTCTATATCTTACCGATCTCATAGATCCTTCCCAAAATAGGGCTACAAGGAAGAGCCCCAATTAGACCTCCTATTTCGAGAAAATAGGGATTTTCTCCTAATTGCTTCCAAAGAACCCTACAACTTGATAATGGATTCTTGGTTTAATACCTAACCTCCCAAAGATTTTGGAGGTTTTAGGGTTTCTCCTGGCCGTACAATCCTCTAACCAAAAATGAGTGTTTTTGGGAGGGTTTTAGGCATTCTCTGATCGCATGGTTTGTCTTCAAGATCTAGGTGACCAAATGGATTGGTGTAACCTTATCCCTTCATACAGTTCTTGGAAAGTACCTTTCCTTTGACCTTCAATCATTGATTGGTAACTTCCTACACACCTCTACAAGTTACAACCATTTTGTCTTAGTCTCTCCTAGTTGGGCTCATCATAGGCTTGCCTAGGGAAAGATTGCATAAATGCTTGGAAATCTTTCTAGGGCCCATGCTCCTATACATGTTATATACATGAAGTCTACTCGCTATCCCCAAGAGGTTGTACAGATTGAATGGTGGGATAGTGAGTTAGATCCCCATTTTCTTACACTCTTCTGGTATGAACCAGTGAATAGGGATAAACAAAAGATTTAAGAAATGAACAAAAATCCCTAATCTAATAACACACACTACAATGAAACACACTAATTTAAGAACTCCATTAATCAAACTCCATTATTCAACTCAAAACATTCTTCTTATATTCACTAATTACAAAGCTAAATCAAACTTCCACACACTGTTCACACTTTCAGAATGATATCTTCGTACACAAAATGTCCAACCTCAGGATTTGGTCCAAGAAGGACTTAAATAGTTTGAGGTTTGTCTTAGGGTGGCTTTAGGGAACTCCTAGGCTGATTTAGGGCATTTGGACAAATTTGGTCTGAGCAACTTTTAAAAGTTGCAAAAGTTTGAGGTTTGTCTTAGGGTGGCTTTAGGGCACTCCTAGGCTGATTTAGGGAATTTGGACAGCTTTGATCCGAGAAACTTTTAAAATTTGCAAAATTTCCTATGCAACTTTTACAACATTTTTACAAATTTTCACAATCTTGCAAACCATACACCTTGGTTAGGTCCTATGGAATTCTAGGCTCTATTTAGACTCAAATCCAACTTCTTACACACCTTAAGTCTTAGACATCATAGTGACATCACCTAGCCACACTTAACCAAGAAAGAGACTCTAACACATTAGTCTCAAGACCTAAGACATAGGACCTTATTGGATCTCACACTTTGGTCAACATAAGCTTAGGAAAATCACACACTTGCCAAAGATGGCTACAAACAAAAGAAAATATGGATTGGTTGAGCCAACCCTTGGGTGATCCTGCACCAAAGACAAACCCCCCCAAGCCTCTGTATACCACTCCTAAAGGCAATGTAATTTCTCCAAATAAACAACATCAAAGAAGGAAATAGAATAAACCGAGTAGTCAAATCACAACACAAGTCTCAGTTGTTTAAGAACATTCAATTTTGTTTATTAAAGTCTAGTTTGACTTATTAAGGAAACATTCATATAAAATCTCATGCATATATACTTTTTAAATAAGTATTTAACTAAAATCTCCATGCATATCAAAACATCATGTATTTAATAATAAAATAATGTTATTAATTTTCTAAATATAAATCTAAATGAAAATATTAATATTAAAAACCACATGTAATTTAAAAAAATAAATTCAATTAATATTTATTAATACTTTTTTTTGAAATAAATAAATAATAATATTTTTTTAAATCTAAAAATTAATAAATAATAATAATAATTTTTTTTATTCCAAAAAAAATTGATGTGATGGCTTTTTGCTCTGCATATGCGAGATCTGAACAAAAATTTTTTAGTGTTGAAAGCCTTCAAAGGTAGTGGAACTTCTATTGCTCGACACAGTATGTCAAATTTCATAATTCTCCAATGACATTGATTGAAGGAGGAACTGTTGGCTCTTTCCTCGCTCCATTGTGTCTTCAGTCATAGGAGAATCTGTGGACAAAGGTAGTCTCAAAAAATAAGAAGGTAAATGTTCCTTTACACACAACAATGCTCAAGTCAGTTTCAAGGCACAATGACAAGACCTCATTTTCTCTACCCTTAGAGAATCATTTTTCTTCCCTGCACTCTCCAAGCACTCTCAACTTAAACCCTAAGCTAGTAAATAGCCTCCCAAAGAATGCCCTTTATTCCCCACCACACCGCAGGTCTGAGGTTATAGAATCACTTTTAAATAAGCTAGAAGCTGAAGTTAACCCTAGAAAGGGTGAATGATCATTAAAGCATACCCCTTATTCCCCATCCCCACCCCCCCAATCGTAGATTGAAGCCCTCGACTCCCTTTATGCATAAATCACCAAATTACCAAGGTGAGAAGCAGGATTCTTTGTTAGAATTTGATGATGGATTTATCGAATGTACCCAGGATTTAATGAAAATTAAAGGATTATTTATGTGATGGAATGGCTATGGATTATCCTCAGGTAAAATTGTAGAATGGCTTCAAAAGAATTTTCCCAACTAGGTAAGTATATCTTTACTTCTTGATGAGTTTATCTTTGTATATTGTTACAACATAGAGTTGCAAAAAAAAGTTTTTAAACAATGAATGTCCTAGCTTGTTAGGTGTAGATTTCTCTATGGTTGACTGGTCCCCATCCTTTAATCCAAATAATATCAAAGGTTTCTTAGTAGCTAGAGTTGTCAAGCTTATTAACATGCCTTTAGAATCTACAAACAAAATCATCCTTAGGAAAATAGGTAATAGGTTAGGCTCTTTTGTTAGATCTGTAGATACTAAATATCCCCAAGCACAAATTATGATCATTATTAATATGGATATTTCAATTAAATCATTAAACCCTATCACTATCAAGAGCGGCCCCTCTTTGTTCAATATCAACCCTGTTATCTTGATAGATCTAGTAAAAGAATTTAAACAAACCCCAATTATCAAAAATATGACTCAATCAAGGAAAATTATCCCCGTGACATTACTATTCAACTTAGGGAAGAAGGGGGGGGCTTCACAATCAATCTCCCCTCAGTTCAGCCCCCCATGCCTAAGGAGAGGCTAAAAGAACTGAAGAATTATGAAATTGGCCCCTCATTCATTCAAAAGCCTCAAAATAACAAGCATCCATAAATGCTAGGTGACCCTCTCTAACCTAGGAAGACTAATGACTCAAAGGAAAAAGGGGGAGAAAGATTCAATTAGAATAATATAGGACATTAGCTTAGAAGAATATAAAAACTCACTAGTGCAAGTCAAGGATCAAGTAGAGGCTATGAAAGTATTTGTAGAACAAGAACTCGACAACATAGAAGTAGGGTCTATGTAAGGAAAAATTCTATAGGAATATTGATATAATGGATAAGAGATTGGGTAGGTCTATGGTTAAGGATCATAATAAGGAAGTAAATGTAGAAAAGGCTAAGCAAGGTAATGCTTAGCTAGATATTTCTTGTTCAATGGATGATGGTAAGATAGAATAGGGTAGGGAAAACCTAGTAGAACATACTACCCTAGAAGAGAAGGACATAACTGAGGAAATCAATGATTTTTGGGGCTTGACCCTCTTCTAGAGGATGAAACATCCAAGGAGATTAGAAAAAACTTGGATATCCTGCCAAGGATCCTAGAAGCCTTGGAAAAGGAAGAGGAGGATTTTAATAAAGAACTTCTGATACATAATGATCCCAATTCTTGTGGTGATTTAGAATTTAAAACTAAAAACTCAGGGAAAAGTTTCCTGGACTATGCATATGTACCCAAATCAAGAGGGTGGAAATCCTTCAAGGAAGTAAGAGAAAAGGTTGGTCAGGCTTCATGCTAAACTAAAATTATAGAACTTTTAGATGCAAGGAAGGGGAAGTTCCTTCCCACCCAATAATGAAAATAACCACATAGAATGTTAGGGGTGTGTGTGTGAAAATTGTACCTGATCTGTAGACACAACACTTCAGTAAAACATTAGAGGTTAGCTATAATCAAAATCATGCAAAATTAAAATCTAATCTAACCAAGCGATTTACTGCCTTCTAGTAGGTGCGAGATTAATGTTCTCAGATTGTAATCGAGATCACTGACCTAGATGACACCTAAATGAAGGATTTGAATGCAATTGATCTAGATATGAAATATGAATGCAATTAAGCTATATTTTTTATATTTTCTATGCAATAAGAATGATAAAAACTGATATGAATCTATGCTAGATGAAATTGATATGCTATGAATGCTATTGAAAATTGATATGCAATGCTAATCTAACAATGATATGCAATATGAATACAAAAATAAGATTGATCTCACAAAGATGTCGATTCGCAAGAGCTTTGATTCTTCAATTCTAATTCTCCAGCGTGATTGTGCAAAATATGAGATTCTATGGATGCAAATTTGAGAGATGATTGAGAGATGAATTATGAAGAGCTGAGCTTTGTTTTTATAGAAATCCAAGGCTTTGGAGGTGCATGAAAAAAAGCCATAAATCACTCAAATAACTCAGGTTGATTTTTGAGTTATTTTTAAATAAAGGATAATTAAGTCACCAAAACATGCAAAAGCTAAGTTTTAACTCAAAATAGAGTTTAGCTTTAATTGATAATTGATAGTTGTTTGCTTTTATGATTGTGCATGTTTTATTTATGAATTAATTTAATAATAAAGTGATTTATTTCTAACTTAACTGCTTTTAAAAATAAAACAATTGATTTATGGGTTAATCAATTATTTAATCAAACTTTTATTAAAAACTATATTATTAAATAATGACAACTTGCTTTAATTAATTAAATAAGAATTTAATCAATTATTCATATGATATTAGATTTATTGTCAAAATTAAATAATACAATTAATAATAGATAGAATTAAATTTAATTATACAATTAAGTGGCAAATATTAAATCTAATTAATTAAATATGAAAATATTCAATTAATCAAACTTTAGGATAAATGTGATTTATTGCCAAATAATTATAAAATTAAAGATAATTATGATGATTAAGAATATTACTAAGAATATTCCCCGATGCAGAATTTAAGATAATCAATTATGATTCGATGATGTTTAGATGGGCCTTAGGTTAGGACTTTGATGTCGATTTTGTATGATTTGATGATGTAGGAGATTAATGAACTTATAGCCCATTTTTGGGGTATTACATTTTGCCCCTCTTTGAATTACGGTGCGAAGTGCAATGGTTCAAAGATAGTCTGTGTTTGATAAAGATATGAAACTGATGCAAAAGATAAACCGAACTCAAGATAGAAACCGATTGAAAGATATTGAGATAGGAGGTCCTGAATGACCAAAGATAATGTTTACTATAGCAGCAATGAACCGATGATTGCGAAAAAGTGTCAAAATACCTGATTCTGAACCTTAGGATTGATAAGAAGTGAGTGACCCGTTCTAGACTCGATTGTCTTAGCAGAACTAGCAGGTATCACATCCAAACCCTTCAGTTGCCGAAGAACCAAGGAAAGAACACTATGATCTGATGGTTGCAAAAACTGATACGAATTACAAGATTAAGAGAATACCAGATTGATATGGATTGATGAATCTGATATGCCCCAAGTGATGATAGATTTTCCTCGAGCAATGAGGACTTTTGATGAATCAGCGACTAGACGTGATTGTTGTCTTGATCATTGATGAAAGATATTGATAGATTTGATCGATAGAATTTGATTTACAGACTTTGAATGATGTGCAATACCATGCCCCCTTCGGGATTAAAATTGAAATCTGACAAGAAAAGTCAGCGTTGATAGTTTAGAAGCATGTTAATTGATTTGAGAAGTGGTTAAACACGTTCGAGAATGCATTCTGCATCGTTTGGAGGTCCTGAAGACCAAGTTTGACTAGGTTAAACCATGAGTTGACCATAGTTGACCAAGTTGAAATTTTGATAGTTTGATGGAAGATAATTAGTTAAGTTGAATTTTAGATTTCTGTGATAATGGAAGGTTGATTATGCAAGCAGTGAATAAGATAAATGATCTCAGATTTTAATTTTGATCCCGAAAAAGGATTCTACTTGCTGTTTCATTGGAGGAACCTTCGTGTGAGATTCAGCTCTTGTTAGATTTGAAGAATTGATTGAAGAATTGTTTAAGCATTGAAGTTCATTTAGTCATCGTGAGATCATGCAAACATGCAAAATGCAAAGAGACATGCAAGATGAAATGCAACCTAAGACCTAGGACCTAGTCACTGATCATGTGTCAATTTGTTATCATCATTGAACTTTTAGGTAACCGGATAAATCAATACAATGCCCACTAGCCATGAAACCATAGACATATGAATATTGATTTGTATGCACAAGAATCAATACAACACCCACTGGTTATACAACCATGGACATATGAATATTGATTTGTTTTTGGAATGTTGGATTAGATATAAGCACCAAGGCACAAATGCCAGGATGACCTGAATATCATGTCCATTTTGATATAGCAATTTGTACAAGCATCAAAACATAAACATCGTGATGACCTGAGTACGCCTTGCATTTAACATACACATCAAACAATCAAAAGATCATTCTAAATCTAGTGTGAATTACCCATAGTGACCCTTTATCATTCACCTCCTTAGGCAAGATCGCGTTTCACAGTAGGAGAAAGAATTTACTTTAAAAAGATAATAGTTAGATCAAACGTCCTTGAATTTTTTGGGTATCAATGGTCGAGGTACGCATGGCCATCCAATTCGAGATAGAGGCTCTTACAGTCGGACACCATTTCAATCCAGAATTTCCAAAGTTGTTAGATTTTCACATACAAGCAGAAGACAAAGAAAAGATTATGCCCCCAGTCATCACCCTCTAAATCCTGTAAAGGACATCATCGAAGAGCTCGAAGGGACATAATATGCAAAAATCTCAATGTGGATCAACAAGCATACAAGGAGATAAAAGCATGTAAAGCATAGATAATTTTCAGTTGAGTTTTGATGTTTGATTGTTGTAGATGCAAAATCCTTTCTGGAGACGAGACAGACAGACAGACTCAACTGGAAGCTTCAAAGGACTCTGACTGGATAGGAAATGTCTAAGATACATGGGAGATCATAGGATATGACATTGATTGCCCCCAAATTTGAACATTGATAGGATACAAACGCTTGAGCTGATTGGTGTACAAACTGACTTATTGAAAACTGAAAATGCAGAAACAAACCGGGAGATATGTACAACTAAAGCAAGACTGAAAGCTGGGAAAGACCAAGATTGTGCTGATAGATGGAGTGTTTGGAACAAGTGGCAACCATTTGCCAGGTTTTCACCATCTTGGTAGAGATTCTATTTTTGCTACCAAGGCGCCTGTTTCCAGGTTTTCACCAAGGCACTTTTTCTTTTTTCACTTTTTTTTACTTTTGATATTTTTCATTTTTTTTGAATTTTTGATATTTTTTGATTTTTTTGAATTTTTGATATTTTTTTATTTTTTTGTGAATCATCAAGGTGCCTATTGCTAGGTTTTCACCAAGATGTTCATTTTTTCAGGACTTTTTCCAATTTTTAAGATTTTTTTAGGACATTTACCAAGCACTGAATGCCTTAGGTGTAGAATTTCTTCAGATGGAGAATGTTGATTGGTTCTTGGAGCTGTTCTCCTTCAGTCGTTGAGAGTTGATAGGCACCAGAGCCAAAAGTAGCAGTGATAACAAAGGGACCCAGCCAATTGGGTTCGAACTTCCCCTTGCGTTCTCGATGTGATTGATTTTTAGGATTTTCTCTCAACACTAGATCTCCAACCTGAAATTCTCTATGTCTGACTTTCTTGTTGTAGCCTCTAGACATTCTTTTCTGATACACTCTGAGATGATCATACACTGCTTGTCTGCGCTCATCTAATAGTTTCAGTTCTTGTAACCTAGATGCTCTATAGTCATCATCAGTTACGAGACCATGCATTCTAATTCTTAGTGATGGGATTTTGACCTCAATAGGTAGTACTGCTTCAGACCCATAAACTAAAGCAAAAGGTGTAGCCCCTGTAGGTGTTCTGATACTTGTTCTGTAGGCCCATAGAGCTGGATTAATCATGAGATACTTTTTTTGATACTTGTGCTGATACTGGTTCTGATACTGATTCTGATAATTGTTCTGATACTAGTTCTAATACTAATTCTGATACTAATTATGATAATTGTTCTGATACTCGTTCTAATACTGATTCTGATAATGATTCTGATAATTGTTCTGATACTGGTTCTGATACTGGGTATACTTGATAGCATATTTTTCTATTGCAAACTCCCAAGCAAGATCATATCGTGCAGTCCCAATGTCTAGCAAGGTGGAGAACAAGAGGGATTGGCAAGCTAGTGGAAGAGATGGAAGACAAGAGAATAAAGGAGAATGAAGGGAAGAAATCCTCAAGGGAAAAATCCTCAATAATATCAAAGCTAGGGAAAAATAGTCATGTAAAGCGCATTTGGACAAGCAATAAAAGGCTAGCATAGGATAAGTCACAAAAGCGTAATGCCAAAGAAGGAAAGGATGTAGTCCAAAAGAGTAGACATGTCAAGAGGCTTCATAGCACTGTGTTTTACTCTTTCTTTCTTTTTTTTTTATTATTAGATCAAGACCAAAGGGGAAAAGGATAGCGAAAGGCTATAATGAATGGAGGAAGATAGACATGAAGGCTAAACAGGAAGGGAATGAAAACAAGATCATCGTAAGATAGCTCACAAAATAGTCAAATGTTCATGTATAGATCAACATTGTCAAGATCAAAGAGAGAAGATGGAATGGATGAAATATGTAGAAGAACTACGCATGATGCCTAATTGCTAGGTTTTCATCATGGTACTTATCCTAGGCGCTACAAGGGAATGGTTTTCACCATAGGATGAATTTATTTCTCTTTACTTTTGCTACCAAGGTACCTGTTTCTAGGTTTTCACCAAGGCACATTTTCAAAAAAAAAAAATTTCTTTATTTTTCATTTTTTTTTTTTGGAAGAAGGCAAGCTTTTTAGATAATGCTCCTTGAAAGGATAAACCATGATATGCCAAGGATTCAAAATGACACACTCAAAGATGCTGATAGGGAAAGGGAGATGAAAGAGAAAAATGGAGGATAAGGTTTTATGTAAAGCGAGTGAGGTTGGAAGATAGGAGGAATAGGCAAGTGAGGAAAAAGGATAGGAGGTAGAAGGATAATGCATGGAAGGATTGTGAAAGGGTAGATGGAAAGGAAGGCAAGTTCAACATCAACACATACCTTGAAGGGTGGTGAGAGAATGGAGGAATCATGAATGAAGGAATACGTGAAGGAATATGGCGAATGGATAGCAGAGGTTGTGGTTTAGGCACATGAAATGGAAGAATATTTTTGGAGGGAGATGAAGTGGAAGCCTTTAGAAGCTTGAATGTCAATTTCACTTTTTTCTCAACACCAGACTCTTTCAAGAGAGACTTTGGAATCCATATAGCCGTAGGCTTTTTATTTCCTTTTGATGATCTAGAGAGAATATCTTCAATGATGGATTTTGGAACCCATACTTGTCTTGTAGTTTTTTTCTTAGATATCTCTTTTGACTTTATGCCTTCGTGTCAATTAGAGGAGACATGGTGATCTTCTTTTTTTGATGGATTCTTGCATTGCTTCTTTTTCTTGTATTGAACATTCAAGTTACTTCCAAAAGACTTGAGATTTATGGAAGAGGGAGGATATGATTGGTTTAGATGGGTGGGTTGATGAAAAGGATTCAAGGGTATGCATCTATGTTGATCTTGAGGAAAGATGGGAGATGGAGGTATGTAAGGACCCAAGATGGATGACGAATCGGGAGAGTTAGGAGGGGAAAGTGAAGGGACATAAGGACCCAAGATGGAAGGAAGGCATGAAGCCCTTAGTAGTGGTGGAAGAGGTCCAAGGATGGAAGTGGAAGATGCAAAAGGATAATCAATAAGTTCATCAACATCTATATGACAACCAGGGATATCAACATCTTTAGAGTGAGCATTAGAATTTTCAATAGAATCATGGACATCTTGAATATGAGCACCTTCTCTGATATGATTGTTCAAAGCTTGCAAAGACTTAGAAAGAGTAGAAAGTGAAAGTGAACATGGAGTGGTAGAACAAGAAGATGAAAGACTTTGATCTTGACAAGGATCTTCAGATAGCATAAGCGCATAATTTTTCTCTTATTTTTCAATAGGCTTAACATTGGAAGGAACGCCATTTTTACCAACCTTAATGGAAGTATCATCTTTGGAAAGCACAAGCGTAGTAAGGTTATTTTGATTGTCAATAAGCTCAACAGTGTAAGTAGTAGCTTGATCTTGCTTAGGCGAAGACTTAAGACATGGTGGAATGCATGAAAAAGGGGGTACAAGATCAAAAGAACCCTAAGGTGGATAAGAGACATCATGAAAAGGAGTGGATGACATGGAGGGTTCTTGATCTTGATATTTCTTTATGTTCTTTTCTTCATCATTTTTAGAGTCCTCTTGACATGGAGCCACTTCTAAGGACAAGGAAGCATGTTGGGATTGTATGGATGACTTTGGAAGAGATGGTGGAGGACTAGCTGAAGTAGGGATTATAGCATATGAAGGCTTAGGCTCTTTAGGTTTATCATTATTGAAAGTCTTTGTAGCCAAGTGAAGGTTAGCTTGAGTTTCTTTAAGAGGTAGCCCTGGAGGATAACTATAGGGAACCACATGAAAAGTATCAAGGCTTGTGTCGGATGAAGGTTCTATGAAAGATTTGAAAGACTTGGAAGCTTTAAGAAATGTACGGGTATTGGAGGAAGTAGGAGATGGAAGGGAACCATCACCAGACAAAGGTTCAGCATTAACATGATCTTGCTTGAGAGTGTAATCTTTATTTTCAACTGGAGAGTTCTTAGAGGATAGATCCTTATAGTATTGACGTTTCAAGCTAGCACGATGTATTTTATAGTCCTTAACAGTAGTAGATGGATCATAATCAAGGTATTGTCCACAAAAGCCATCAAAGTCTCTTTCAAAATCAGAATCATATGGATCACCATCACGATCTATCCAATGTGACGGCCCATTTGTAGTAAGTAGGAATGAACGATGAGGAGGACTCTTAGGAACAGAGGTGTCATAGGTATCATTACATTGTCTGTCGTCATAGTCATCATAGTCTCCAAAGCTAGATGTGTCACTCTCCGTGGAAGAGGTATCATATTGCTCAAATTTTTTCCGGGGGCATGGTGACATGTACAAGTCTTTATCAAATGGAAAAGAGTATAGAGGTTCCTTTTCTTTCTCAAGTTTGTCAAGCTGGACTTGCATAGCTTGCAGCTGCTTCATCATAGCGGCAATCAGAATTTCTTCCTCATGTGTACTGATTCTTTGAGACATGTGTACTGATTTTCAATAGCTACTGATTTGTTCTTGACACAATGATATTTTTGACAGATTCTGGAACTAGGCTGGAAACATTGGATATCTTGTAATTTGACAATTTCTGACAACTCTCTCAAATTTTTTCAAACGACACTCTGCAGACTCATACGACACTGGGTAGTCTATGAAATGACAGTTGCTAAACTTGTACGACAGTTGGGTAGTAATGAAATGACAGTTGACAAAACTCGTACGACAGTTGCTAACAGGGTTTTGACTTTCTTGAATTTGCTGGTTTGAAAACTCGTACGACACTGGGTTCTCAATCATATGACAGATGGGCAATACTGAAATGACACTTAACAAAACTCGTATGACTTTTGACTTCTTGAAATGACTTTTGACTCCAGAAAGATTTTACGTCAATTTTTGCAAAATTTAAGGTCTTCAGTTTTGGATTGTTTGCAAATTGTACTGTCCAGATTTTGAAGGTTATACCAGATTTGATCATTTTTAATAGCCAAGTAGATAAACAAGCATGCAAAACAACAAGCAAGTGATTCCAAGCACATCTGAAAATAATGAACAAGGGCAAAAACAACCTTGCGCATGAACAATCAAGTGACCAAATTGTGCTAATCCCTGAGAGTACTAATTGTGTATGTTCTGAAAAGTTTTGCAATAACACACATATACCTGAAAGTGAAAAATTGGCCTCTCTAGGGTTTTTAGTAATGGTTTGACTCTGCAACTTTTATGATTCAAAGGGGTGAACCCCAAATCCCGGTGCACCAGGGTTTTGACACAGTCTGAGAACTTAATCTTCAAGAGCTGCTAGGGAGATCTGACAACCCAACAATGAACCATACCCGTAGAGATTTCTTCCACAAGGACATTTATATAGCGGCTGTCACTACCATGGCGAAAATGGCTATTACCGCTTGAGGTTCCATCAACGCAGTTTGCCCTGTGAAGGGATTGTTTGCTATGGTTAACCCTCTCTAAAGATGACTTACAATAGTATACCACAAGGGGACTTGGCTCCAGATCCAAGGTTTTTGACACCTTTTCACTTTTAACCCAAACAAAGCAAGCAGATTAATTCGACACGCTAAGACAAATTTTTGCTTCACCAAGGTCTATGATGCCAACTCTACGTGATCTATCAACCTCTCCAGGGAGAGAATGTATCAATCAATAAGAGAAGGCACACTAACCAATTTTGATTCACCAAAGCTCGTGATGTCAACCCCACGTGATCTATCAACCTCTCCTGGGAGAGAATGTATCGATCAATAAGAGAAGACACACTAACCAAGTTGAATGTGAAACGCACTAAGTATCCTCCCTACCTACAAGGATTCTGTCATCAAGAAAGATTTCACTAGGAATCCAATCTCTCAAGAATCATGAATAGTTTTCATAGGGCCTAATTACTATGTGAGCACAGATATATTCCCGAAAGCAAATCTACCAAAAGTACCCAAAAAGCAGAAAGAGGAACACTTAACGCTTAAAGAGAATATGAGATGAGTCCACAAGGTAGAACACTTAACACCTCACACAAGATAAAAATGAGTCCCCAACTTAGAAAACAAGTGAGTTCCTAAAAGCACAAAAGGGTTGCCAAGTGGAACACTTAACGCTTCTGTCCTGTTGACCCCTCCCCTTTATGGCACTGAGATTGCAACCACGGGGCGGAAATGAGGGGCCGATGGATTAGTGAATCCAATAACCCAAGATAGCAATCAAGATCAATCACATATATTCTAAGACTACTTAATGAATCCTTAAGGGATCACAACCTAGTATCAAATTATGCAAGTGTGTAGAAATAGATCAAAAGCATGAAAAGATGCACACAAGCTTGACACATAAGAGATTTATTTTAAGTCCCAAATCAAAATGTTATTAGATGAAGGAGAATACCTAGGATCCTTGCAATGCGCTTATTAGATTTTACCTAATTTTTAGCAATTTTTGTTGAGCTTTACTATGCAAGCAAGCTATGAACTCTCTAACAAGCCAACAAGCAAACAAGATATGCAAGGTATATTCAACTTATGAAAACCCTAGGGTTAGATCTAAAAATGAATTTTTAGGAGCAATAATAACCAGAAATTAATCCAAATGGCAACTCATATCATGCATTGAATCATATGAAAAATAAGTGCATACCCATCACAAAATTTTAATTTTTTTGCACTGCATTTGACCTAGTCAACAAGATCTAATTTTTTTTTATATGATTTTGGCCACAAAAATGGAAATTCAGAATGGAGACCCCTACTAAAAAATAGAGAGCTTTCCAAAAATATAAAAATTTTAGAAAAATCTCTTCATTTGTCCCCTAGAGACCCGTTTTATCAAAACAGACTAGTTTTTACAAATTGACTATTTGAGCTATTAAATTGCATCCAAATTTAAAACACAAATAATAGACCCCATGTAGAATTTGAAAAGGTTTCCTAAAATGTTAAAATTTCCAAAAAATATTCTGATTTGCGCCAAAAATTAATTTTTTATTAAAAATTAAAAAAAAATTATTAAAAATTCAAAATTTTTTAGAAAATTCTAAATTTTTTATCGAAGCTTCACCAATATGTCACTAACTTGAAAAAAAAAATTTAGACCAAAAATACAAGCGGTTTGGGAGATAAAATTAAATCTTTGAAACTTTAGGGTTTTAGCTCCCAAAAAAAATCAAAACCAACATGCAAAGGTGGGTTGCCCCACGGTGGGTGCCAGAAATGTGTGTGTGAAAATTGTACCTGATCTGTAGACACAACACTTTAGTAAAACATTAGAGGTTAGCTATAATCAGAATCATGCAAAATTAAAATCTAATCTAACCAAGCGATTTACTGCCTTCTAGTAGGTGCGAGATTAATGTTCTCAGATTGTAATCGACATCACTGACCTAGACGACACCTAAATGAAGGATTTGAATGCAATTGATCTAGATATGAAATATGAATGCAATTAAGCTATATTTTTTATATTTTCTATGCAATAAGAATGATAAAAACTGATATGAATCTATGCTAGATGAAATTGATATGCTATGAATGCTATTGAAAATTGATATGCAATGTTAATCTAACAATGATATGCAATATGAATACAAAAATAAGATTGATCTCACAAAGATGTCGATTCGCAAGAGCTTTGATTCTTCAATTCCATATCTCCAGCGTGATTGTGTAAAATATGAGATTCTGTGGATGCAAATTCGAGAGATGATTGAGAAATGAATTATGAAGAGCTGAACCTTGTTTTTATAGAAATCCAAGGCTTTGGAGGTGTATGAAAAAAAGCCATAAATCACTCAAATAACTCAGGTTGATTTTTGAGTTATTTTTAAATAAAGGATAATTAAGTCACAAAAACATGCAAAAGCTAAGTTTTAACTCAAAATAGAGTTTAGCTTTAATTGATAATTGATAGTTGTTTGCTTTTATGATTGTGCATATTTTATTTATGAATTAATTTAATAATAAAGTGATTTATTTCTAACTTAACTGCTTTTAAAAATAAAATAATTAATTTATGGGTTAATCAATTATTTAATCAAACTTTTATTAAAAATTATATTATTAAATAATGACAACTTGCTTTAATTAATTAAATAAGAATTTAATCAATTATTCATATGATATTAGATTTATTGTCAAAATTAAATAATACAATTAATAATAGATAGAATTAAATTTAATTATACAATTAAGTGGCAAATATTAAATCTAATTAATTAAATATGAAAATATTCAATTAATCAAACTTTAGGATAAATGTGATTTATTGCCAAATAATTATAAAATTAAAGATAATTATGATGATTAAGAATATTACTAAGAATATTCCCCGATGCAGAATTTAAGATAATCAATTATGATTCGATGATGTTTAGATGTGCCTTAGGTTAGGACTTTGATGTCGATTTTGTATGATTTGATGATGTAGGAGATTAATGAACTTATATCCCATTTTTGGGGTATTACAAGGAGTCTTAATGCCCCTAACAAAAAATGTCTGATTAAAAGGCACTTATCTCTCTTTGATTTAGAAATAATTATGCTCCAGGAAACAAAATTAAATGAGGAAGGCTATCAACTATTGAATAGAAAACTAGGAGGATGGGAAGTTTTGGGCTCCCCTTCGGTAGGAGCATCAGGGGGAATAAGTATTATCTGGAACCCTTGTAAATGTACTTATGTTCCCTTAGAAGTAAGAAAAAATTGGATGTGTGGTAGGGTTAGAAGTGTAAGAAGTAATCTAAATTTTTAATTAATCAATATTTATAGTCCTCAATTTCTTCATGAGAAAAGAGAGATTTGGCAAGAGGTAAATGACTTTACTTTGGTGCACCAATTGAAACAATTATTATGGGAGGAGATTTTAATGCCATTCTAAGTGAGGCAGATAAGGTAGGTGGCTCCAAGAGCATAACACAGACCATGAGAGAATTCAACTAATGGATCGATAGTTTGAGAGCCTTATAAATTAGGACAAGGAATGAAGGACACACTTGGTCCAATAGGAAAACAGATTCAAGTATGATAACAAAAAAATTGGATAGGTTCTTTTTCTTAGGAAATCTAGTAAACTTCGATTTTGATATGAAAGAAATTATACTTCCTTTCTCAGGCTCTAATCACTTCCTAGTGGAATTGGCACTTATAGAGGCTAACCTCCATAAAAAGAATCCCTTTAAATTTGAAAAAATGTGGCTTTTAGAGGAAGAGTTCTTAAGAAATATAGAGGTATGATGGAAAGAAGCCATTTTTAAAGGATCTAAAACATATATAGTAATGTCAAAACTAAAATTAATAAAAAGGAATTTACTCAATTGGAATCATTCCCAATTTGGTAATATATTTGAGAAAAATGGAAATAGAAACAAAGTTAGCAAGCTTAAATGAGGAAGTATTGACTAGAGGTATGAATTAGGTATTATAGGAAGAAGAGAAGGATCTAATGATGAAACATGAAGACATCTTAGCTAGAGAGGGTATTTTCTAGAAATAGAGATCTAGAGAGACATGATTGGTTGAGGGAGACAAAAATACCAATTTTTTTCATAATAGTTCCAAACAAAGTAGATCTGCAAATAGAATGCTGAAATTAAGAAAAAACAACAAGGAATGGATAGAAGATCCAATCAAATAGGAGCAGAGGCTATAGATTACTTTGAGAAAATCCTCAACAATACAGATGGATCCAATTTGACACCTCAAAACAAGCTTCTAAGTTTTATGCCTAGAATTATTTCAGAAAATCAAAACAAAATTTTAAATGCAAAACTTTCTATGGAAGAAGTAGACGCATCCCTTAGGGATCTTCAACCTAATAAATCCCCTTGGCCTAATGGCTTCCCTAATATTATTCTATCAGAAATGCTGGTCGTTCATAGGGTTAGAGATTTTAGGGGCCCTTGAAGGAATGAGAAATTCTGGGAAACTGCTGAACGAAATTAACAACACCTTTCTAGCATTAATCCCTAAGAAACTTGATGCAGATAGTCTTAATGATTTCAGACCAATAGCCCTTTTTAATACTTTATACAAAATCCTGACCTTGACCCTTGAAAATAGATTAAACCTCTCCTACCAGTAATTATTTCAGAGGAATGGACATGTTTTGTTCTGGGAAGATCAATCTTAGAAGGAGTGATAATAGCACAAGAAGCCATTCATTTGGTACAACTCAATAAGACCCCAAGCATTCACATTAAGTTAGACATACAGAAAGCCTATGACAAAGTAGACTGTAGATTCCTATGTAAATGTCTCGAAGCTTTTGGCTTCACTAAGAGATGGATCAATTTAATCTTTAAGTGTATCTCTAGACCACATATGCTAGTACTGATAAATGGATCACCAGTAGGATTCTTTAGAACTTCTCAAGGCTTAAGGCAAGGAGATCCATTGTCCCCCTTTCTTTTTATCATTTTGGCAGAGGCTTTGAGGAGATCATTCTACAAAGCCAAGGAGGAAAATAGAATAAAGGGAATTAAGATCACCTATGAATTAGAAGCAAGTACCCACCAATAATTTTTAAACAATACCCTTCTCTTTAGCGAAGCTAGAAAAGATGAGGCTAGTGACCTTAAAAACATTTTAGAATCTTATACAACTACCTCTGGTCAGAGAATAAATGGGGTTAACTCAAATATTTTTTTCCTAAACACAAAAAGAGAAGAAGAAATTGCTATTTGTAGGATCTTAAATTTTAAAATAGGCACATTTCCTTGTAAATATCTGGTGTTTCAATTAGATAAGGGGACAAGATCAACCAACTTGTGGAACCAAGTTTGTAACAACCTGGATAAGAAAGTTGAATCATGGAAAGGAAAATGGTTTTCTAGTGTAGGGAGGGTCCTGATGATCAAATCAGTCCTATGAGCCTTGCCCATCTACCAAATGATGTGTTTTAAACTCCTAGAAGGTATTACAGAGAAAATAAGGAAAAAGATGAGATCCTTCTTTTGGCAGGGATTGTGAAATGACCCTAACTGACCATTTACTAATTTTCTCAACCAAATCACATGCAAATTTGAGAACCAATAAAACATGCAAATATCCAACATAAATATTCAAATAACCAGCAGATATAACTTTATTAAATTCCTCAGAAATATGGTTTTGTATTATACATTAGCAATACATAAACCCAACATTACAATATTCAATCCAATCCAAAATATAGCAAAGAATAGTAAGACTTGATAATAAATAAACTGGTATAACAATGGCTAACTTTGAATGAATCTGCACTGGGATGAATCAGGTTTTCATCCAATCCACCAAAAAATGTTGAAGGTTTTCATCCTTAAATTTCTGATTGGATAGCTAAAGCTTCTCAAATTCTCAAAGAGAATTAATATCCATAAACTGAAGCATCCTCAAATGAGACTCCAAAACCTCCTCTTATGGCTGTAGTTGTGACTCTTTAGTTTCTCCACTGTGAATCTTCATATGCCCATTTCGTCTCTTTATAAACTCACTTTAAGTCACTTTAAATAAATGACCATTGAGTTCTAAAGTAAAATAATAAATGAGGAAATCATCTGGCATTAAAATGGAAGCCCAAACGAGCTTGGATGCCATCGTGTGATAGCTCGTCGAAAAGCTCTCGACGAGATGCTCCAAGTCCACTACTGAAAAGATGAGAATTTTGAACCCCTGCTGACTTACTATAAATAGTAAGTGCCCTAGAAACTTGTAGAAACTACATCGATTGGCTTGGAACTGAAACCACCTAGGTCGATCATCCCCTAGAACACTGCCACACCATGGTTAGTCCTCTGAGCCAAGGTGAAAAGGCTAACAACCTGACATAATATAATGTACCCTAAAAAGGGGACATTACAATCATCCCTTCCTGGAGATCGCTTGCCCTCAACCAATCAGTATCTACATGCTGCAATCAAATACCTGGATCCCAAACTAATCTCAGGGAAGCTGCTCCACTGACCTATCATGTGTAGTTGACATAGTCATTAGGCTCCGATCTGTGAAGCCACTCTCTCCATAACCATACAACAGCCCAACCAATGCCTGGCTCCCAACTCACTGCAAGATCAATTGTGCTCATCTACCTTGTGTTGCTGTCATCTGTAAGTAAGGACTCAATCCAACTAGGATCTCTCATGCCTCTACCATCATATGCTGGAGAAAACCAACTCTCCTATCGATCGGCTCTAGAAATGAGAACCAACCGCGGGTATGCCCCTCTTGGATCCCATAAGCAAAAGAGCCCTACATCACTTCAACTGATTGAAATATCTCGATGCTCACTATCCATACTGAGTGACATATCAAAAGTATATGTCTGCCATAAAGCTACCCCTCTAATCTGTAACCTGAACTAGTAACTGCACTAAAAAGGCAAACTGTCAAAACCACCGGATAAGACTTCCACCTGCAATGCACTGACTATCTCTGCTGGAAACCCCAAATCAGCATAAGGACTCCATGACTATCTCTCAATACTCAGAGTCATAAAATGTATATCATTGTGTGAAAAATTCACACCAACCAGCATAACCAGCATGCCACTCTCGATAGCCTCATACTAAATAAGTCCTACCTGATCAACATCCTCATCGAGCGGTAGTGTAAGAAAAGACATAGCTCTCATCATGCCACCATACATAGCTACCTCTCTTGTACTGTGGGTACTCAAACCATACTACTCATCAATTGAGCTCATCCCGCTACTCCAACCTAATGACCATGATTCACCTCTGATAACTACTCCTGGGTCCCACACCTTGCAACCAACCTCGTCCTCATCCTAGAGATAGGAAGTATGTCCCTCATCTAACTCAAAGAGGGTATTATCAAATGTTAACTTATTACCCATCTCAAACAAGGAATTGTCAACCAGCGTGATATCTACATTAATCCTACGCATCCAATCAATCTGTTTGCTAGAACAATTGGCCCCATGTTTGGTTCTCAAGACTTGGGTGTCAACTTCATGCATAATCAAGGGATTACCATCATAATAGTAAATGGAGTCATTTTCCTCACACCTTTCCTTAATTGCTGCTACAAAGTCAGACTGGGAGCAACCTGAATTTTCAATTCACACCTCATACTCTTGGGTGTCCTCAATGCCTTCATGTATAGGAGTTGTCTCACACCTTTGCATTGTGTACTTAACATCCTCAAGCTCCTCTTTCCTCCTTGATGTATGTTTCCCTTTAGAAGTATCTTGGAATTCTAATTTATTCCCACCTTGTATTAAATCATCTTGTATAGGATATATATAGGAAATTTCATAAGAATTTGCAATGCATTCTTCATTTGTTGTCTCCCTTTTAGTCTTCTCTCTTATGTCTAGTTTGGAATTTTGTTCACCTATAGGCTAATTAGGGATAGCTGGAAACTTGACATATAAATTTATGCACCTATCTTGTGCAAGTAGATCCCGAGCAAAATCTTGACATTGCTTCCTTTCCATTAAAGTCTTGCATTGTAGCCTTGGATGAAAGTCCATGAAATTAGAGAAGGTTAAATCTCTCTGAACCCATGGAGGAAGTGTGTTATACTCATCATACATGTCAAGTATTTCTTTCCTTTTATCAGGTTGTGAAATCTGGACTAGTTGTTGTTGTACTTTAACAAGACCCTTCCATACTTTTTCCAAACCATGCATCTTTCCTAGCTAGAAACTACTTGTCACTGTAGGTGAAGGTCCCAATTCACATTGCTCAAATTATTTAGAATGACACCAAACTTATATAGAGCAATATTATATCAACTCAATTACAATCTGTGTTTTTGCTTTCTATAAATGTAGAAGAGTTGAGTTTCTGAATATTGTGAAGTTTACTGGTTCACAACACTACAACCAAATATTCTTGTAATGGCTTTACAGAATACTATCCCTTGACCAAAAACCAATCACAAGTAGAGAGATAATAGATTTTCAAGGTTGATAGTGAAAACTGGGGTTTCTACCAATTCATACTTCTTCCAATCAACAAGTAGTTTCTAAAGATAACTCAGTGCAAATGTATGTTTCCAGTTTGCTTGAATATATGATTTTAGAATAGAAGTGATAATAAATCTGATTTGAAATATATACCAGAATGAATGCTTGGGACCAATTGAGCAATCACTTTATCTGTAGATTTTAGTCTCCCGGAAAATCATCAAATAGTTTCTCAACACAGTTTCACCGCAAAGTTCACTAATAATAAGTAGACATTTGGTCACACAATTTGCAAACATCCAGTTAATGAAATCTGAATACCAGGGCAGTAAAATCTCTAGCAAACATTAGTTATTTTTCCTCAATGATGTTTTGGAGATACCATGATGGTGAACAACAATAACAAGTAAGGACCTTGAATCTCGCTAACACTCAGACTTTCATTCCCATATCAAACATTTTGTAGATTGTTGAAGATGAAGGTAGATTCCCATTGTTCAGGACAGAGAGGTGCAGTTGCAAGCTTCACCTTGGAAACCCTTTTTTTTCAAATGCTCTTCTATCATCCATAAAAATCCTCCAAACACCCATGTTCTTCCTCCCCCCAACCGATATGATAAGGTACCAATTTGTTTTGTAAATTCAGACCAGACTATAATCAGAGTATACAAGTATATTTGTTGTAATGTTATAACCCAGATGTGAAGTAAAATTCACCAACTCTTTTACCCAGACTTCATTAATGATTGCAATAAATTTAGTTTGTTTGCAGGTAAAGAGAAAAGTCTACTCCATGCAAAGTGAATGAGTATTGTCTCTGCCGGAGTCTTAGAAATGATGGAACACATACACATAAGTTCACTTGTTCCTTAGTGCGGTGTGCATTTGATTCAACTAGACATGTGCATTCCCAAGGTTATCATAAAAAAAAAAAATTTCCCTACACGCTCAACAACTTCAACATAGGTTTGATCTTCAAGTGATGGAGTTTAAGTCCATTGACTCATACTCTGCCCGTAGTTCTACATCCAAGGTAACACCCACATTTGGCTTAGAGTTTCTTTTGCGAGACACACGGTGACCTCCAGTCACACCCACAACCCACTGGTAGCAGGTCTCAATCTTGACACTTACCACATACATGCCACTCATGTAACACTTTAGTCCCTTCTTGCCGAAGATGAATGCCAGAAAATTTCCGCACAATCTCTACTACTATTGCTGGAGTTTGTTTTAAGCCTAACACCAGGACCTAACTATCTTACTATCTAATTTGATAGCTACTCCCATCCCATTCCATCATTCATGCTACTGTCTAAGCGAGGTAAGCTGGGCACTAAAGGGAGCTCAGTCTTTGGTGTGTTATACTGCCAAATACATTTCAAATCCCACCACAAATGGACACGGGTGAAGTCACATCTGGTCACAACTAAGAGGTACGTATGGCACTGGGTGCATCAAGTCCACCTGCAATCGACTTGAGGTCGTCCCCTTCTCCACGGTGGTCATAATCACCCTAACACTACGTTGTTTAAAAACACCATTCAAATATTGAACACCCTGACTAGAGTTTATAATAACTTTATATAATTTACTTCTCACAGCACTAGACCTCCTATTATCCAACCACACCTCATGATTCTATCATGGGAATAGTAGTTCGAAGGTTGAGGGAAAATTCCCTCCTTGTGTACGCAAATCCACATCTAGTCATAGTGACTGTGTCAAAACATAGCCCGTCATCCTCACACGACTATTCGACCTTGCTCATACACTCTTCTGGCTATATATTATTTTGCTAAGAATGTGTGGAGGATATCTTGATATGGGGAGAGAGGTGCCTGCTAGTTTTGGCTAGAAATTATGGCCTCTTAAAGACCACCAGCCCATCACTTCAGAAGAATGCTACCCCTCCTAATTGGTTGCAGCTTGTATACATAAATAAGTGACTCATGATAATACCACATGTGTGATAATCAATCTCTTACACTACCCTGATATAGATTTCTGCAGATGTTGTCATCTTCATAACACACCTAACTCAATTCCTTCTATAAAATATTCACGGATGATTCGAACTGTTTGACCTGTGCATGAAAATTTCTTATTTCTCCTCTTCCAATTTTTGGACTGATATTTGAAATGTTAATGCTGAGTAAGAAAAATAATCTAAATACTGGAGTACCCAACTGAGTCTTTCAAGTGCTGGGAATGGAATTCTAAAAGTATTGATGCCCTGATATCTGAAGATAAGGGATTCCCTTCCTACCATGAATGATAGTTTTGTTCTAACTGAGTCTGAGATTCTATTCTCTATGTGTAGATTGGACTGCTTTGAATAACATATTTCGATTCCTCACCAAATATACAAACTTCTTCAGAGTTGGTAAACAATTTAATTTATGTCTCTCAAGTAACCTCACAAGCTGGCAGAATTCTTAGCCCTGATACTAGTGAAATGACCCTAACCAGCCATTTACTAATTTTCTCAACCAAATCACACACAGATTTGAAAACCAATAAAACATGCAAATATCCAACATAAATATTTGAATAACCAGCAGATATAACTTTATTAAATTCCTCATAAATATGGTTTTGTATTATACATCAACAATACATAAACCCAACATTACAATATTCAATCCAATCTGAAATACAACAAAGAACAATAAGACTCGATAATAAAGAACCTGGTATAACAATGGTGAACTCTAAATAAATCTACACCAGGATGAATTGGGTTTTCATCCAATCCACCAAGAAATGCTGAAGGTTTCCATCCTCAGATTTTTGATTCGATAGTTGAAGCTTCTCGAATTCTCAAAGAGAAGTAATATCCATAAACTGAAGCATCCTCAAATGAGACTCCAAAACCTCCTCTTATGGCTGCAGCTATGACTCTTCAGTTTCCCCACTATGACTCTTCCTATGCTCATTTCATCTCTTTATAAACTCACTTTAAGTCACTTTAAATAAATGACCATTGAGTTATAAAGTAAAATAATAAATGAGGAAATCATCCGACATTAAAACGGAAGCCCAAACGAGCTCGAATGCCATCATGTGATAGCTCGCCAAAAATCTCTCAATGAGACACTCCAAGTCTACTACTGAAAAGTGAGAATTTTGAACCCCTGGTGACTTACTATAAATAGTAAGTTCCCTGGAAACCTGTAAAAACTGCATCAATTAGCTTGGAACTAAAACCACCTAGATTGATCATCCCCTGGAACACTGCCACACCATGATTAGCCCTCTGAGCCAAGGTGAAAAGGCTAACAACCTGACACAATATAATGTACCCTAAAAAGGGGACATTACAGATCAGGGGAGAAATACAAAATGGCTTTGATAACATGGGACACCATATGCAGAAGAAAAGAGGATGGAGGTCTTAGTATCAAGGATATCTCACTACAAAATAAAGCCTTAGGAGCCAAGCTTGTGTGGATCATGATTAAAACCCCCGATCCTAAATGGGTAAGGACTTTAAGATATAAATATCTCAAAGGGCAAGATAACCTTAGTATCTGCAGAACTCATTCCCTGCCTAAAGGTTCCAGAATTTGGAACCTTATTAAGGAATGCAAATACATCATTTCAATGGGCCTCTCATGGGATGTTAAAGATGGGGGAAAAGTGTTAGGAATAAGGTGTCTCAACCTTGGATAATTCCTATTCTTATTATTTGTTTTGTAAAATGTATTTCTTGCAAATAATGTTGATGTGTCAACATCTTGAATTGTGTGTAAGGAGATCATGGTTAAAACGGTTATGACAGATTCCTATGACACGTAAGAGCTATGTCAGGAAGATTCAATGACAGGTGAAGACATGTGGCAACTAATAAATTAGAGGACTGTACACTCTTCCCCAATTGTGGGGTTCGGGGCATTGCCCCGAAAAAATTTTTGGGGTTCCTATTTTTTCGGAGAATGGTAAAACCTTAATACGTTTATCTTTGGGAGTAGCCCTAAAAAGTGAAGCGCATGATATAAGCTTTTTTAGGGTTGTGAAGAGATGTGATGCGAGTGTATTGTTGGAACATTTTATGCTGCCATGATTTTTCTTCAAGGGTTTAGAAATCTTCTGAAAGAACTTGCATTGCAAGTGTATTGTAAGCTATAATAGTTTTGATCAATACATTGTGCAGGTTTTGGAGTGCTAGGGTTTTTACCAAAAGGTTTCCCCAGGGTATATCATTGTGTCATTCTCTATTTTTCTGTATGCATGGTATGTGGTTGCAATATCTTTGTTAAAGTAGTTAACAAATCTGAAATTGTAAGGATTTATAAGAATTTGCACAATACTCTCCTATTAGAGATTAGCGTAGGAAGTTGTTTCCGCACCTAAGTTTCCTTACACAAAGCCCTCTTCTGGGATGCCTCCTAGGGTGCATACCCCTCATTGAGATCTATATTATTAGATGACAGATCAATAGATCAGGCTATTTCTTCAATGGGTTGTTACTTAAAGGATTATATTGAATTCTTTGATGATGAAAGGAAATAAGGTTGGAAATGGAAACCATTAGATAATTTGAATCTCCCTAGGATATTCTTAGACTTCCTAGTGGAAACCCTAAAAAATAGGATAATAACTCCAAGGAGAGGGGAAGATTTAGTTATTTGGGCAAGAGCTAAAAATGGGAAACATGGTGCTAAAGAAGGTTATGATCATCTCCAAAGGAATGTATTAAGAAAAAAAGATCTCCCGATAGACCTATGTTGGCACAAAGATTGTTTACCTAAAGCAGGTATGTTCACATGGGAAACCTTACAAAAAAGGATTCTTACAGTAGATTGGTTCACCAAAATAGGTTTTAACGGTTCATCAAGATGTTCTCTTTGTGAGAAAGAGACTGAAGATGTGGATCATTTATTGATAGGATGTGAGTTTTTGAATAAATGTTGGAAATGGTTGTTAGCTAAACTAAACTGGTAATCTGCGCTCCAAAATAACCTATTAGGCCTTTTAAAGAGCTAGCCGAGGAAAGAAAATAATGACCTATTGTATCATCTTAAAATGGAAGCACTTCCATCTTGATAGGTTTAGCACCCTCTTTTAGTGCATTTATCATGATAGACTTGCATTTAGGATGCATTTTGCAATTGATTCCTTCATTTTAGGTGAAATTAGGGTTAGGATCCCAAGGATTCTCCTTAATTTCCCTCCTTTATGGCTCAATTTTCTAGGTAGGACTTAGGAATAGGTCCTCCTAGCCTTCATCATATTCATCATAGGATTTTGTGCCTCTCCTTAGCACTCTGCCCTATTATGACATCATTTTTAGGTCTCCTGGTATCCCTGGGACCTCCTATTTCTCATTTTGGCTGGATCTAGACCCCTAGGTCAAGGTCAAGGTCGACCCTGACCTAGGTAGAGTTGAGGTCATCATTGACCTAGGTTAGAGTCAAGGTCATCCTTGACCTAGGTCAGAGATGATGTCATCCTTGACCTCCTTTGGGATTTGATCCCCCTTTTCAAATTTGGTCCTGAAGGGCCCCGAAATCAATGTCAGGTTTTTGGATTCGAGTGTGAAAGGGTTTTAATTTGAAATTCATTTAATTATTTTTCCTCCTTAGTCTGTTATTGTGATTGGACCATAATTTGAGGTAAAATTTGAATTATGGGTCCTCACATTACTCTAGGAGCCTCACGTTGAAGCCTCTATATAAAGACTCTCATTTGCGTTCATTTACAACAAGTCATGAGAAGAAACCATGTGATGGTGAAGTGAAGATGAAAGATTGTAAGAGGATGATATAGAAGATCAAGCCATTATTGATATCAAGCATTTTTTTGAACACACCATTGTGAACATCTATTTGGAGCAAGAGAGATCTTTTCTTCCTTGATCCACCATTATCAATATTCAAGCATTCAAAGATACAATCATGGGGTAGAAATTATGGATTATGAGTTTGGTAGGAGTACTTTAGCCTTGGGGGCTTGGTATGCTTTCTTATCTTATTCAAATCTATGCATTACTTTCTCATACATATTCATGCTAGGGTTTTAATCTAGAAGATTAGATCTTGGCATTACACATTCAATACACACACATTCTATTACAACTGACTATTAGTGGAGGTGGAGATCACTAAAATGGGGGTTTGAAAAAGGCAAAAACCTATATAGCCACCCCAAAACACCATTTTTAGATATCTATAGTCATTATTTCGAGAATTGAAGTGCAGATTTGAGTACCCTTTTTGGCAAAATTTTGAGATCCGCGAACAAAATTTCTGTCGAAGCTATTTTGGGTCAAGGATGACCTTCAGTGGGGGGTAAGATTGTGCCCTAAGGTAAGATTGTGCCCCACTATCTGGGTCAAAGTTGACCTACTTCCAAAAAGACAAAAGTTTTCTGGGTTTTCTCTGTTGCAATTTTTTGGTCCCGAATCTGGTTGCAAAATTTCCTGAGACTGTACACAGGCATCAGAAAATAGGTATTTCTAGATTAATTCCATTATGAGGTATGTATCTTATCTTATCTGATTTCAAGCATTTCCAAATTTACATTACTTATTCAATTCCAACTTAAGCATACAAATGAATAGTGAGGAATGTTAGATGCATTATCAAAGCTCCATTTTTCACTCTATTGATTTTGGTGAACCCGTTTATGAAAACACTTTCTTTTTGGTGTTAGATTTAAGTCTTGCATGCTTATAAGATTAGATTTCTTCCATTTATACCTTTCTTGCATTTATATATTTCAAAAATACAAAAAAAATACAAAATCTCTTTAAAAATACAAAAACATTTACATTTTCATGCTTTTAGAATTTCTTTGTATTCAACATGTATGATTCTTGTTTTGAATACTTTGATGAGGATTTTATTGTACAAGAGGATAGATTCCCTAATTAGGTACATGGTAGTGAGGATGAAAATTATCCGAATAAGATATCCATTGATCCTATTCCTATTTCACTCTCCTCCACAACTTCTCCAATTGACCTTTACCATAGGGTGTGTGCATGGTTACCTTCATGTCCCACTATTTGTAACATTGATAAACCTAAAATGATATATCCTACACCTTTGATGACGGTAAAAGGATGTCCTTGCATAATAATTAAGGGTAAACCTAGAGATCCCTTGGATTTCTTTGATAACATTGATTCCGTTTCACATGCTTATTGTACATAGAATAACCCTCAGCCTATTGTTCCAATTTCTTTACCACCTTCTCAACCTATGCTTCCTCAAGCACCTAGGTTTCCTTCTACCTTTAAGGAGTATAACTTAGTTGACCAATTATGTGCTACTCCCGCTAAGATATCTTTATGGGAATTACTTCAAAATTCCCTGACATATCATGAGGCATTGCAAAAAGCTTTATCCACTCTTCCTGCTTCACCTCCTAATCAAGAGAACATTCATTCTATTTTAGAATGCATGTATACTATGTCTTCTATACCTCCTATTATGTTTTTTAATAATGATTTACCTTCTCTTGAGGTGCAGAATCAATATGATGCTCTTATGGTTGTTGTCTCTATTAACCAGAGTATCATTCGAAGAACATTAATTGATAATGGATCTGGGCTTAATGTTTATACTATGGATATGCTTAAGGCAATAAAGGATGATCTCACCTCTATTCAACCTGATAATGTTCCTATATGTGGATTCAAAAATATTGCGAAGAGAACTTTAGGCATTATTACCTTACCTATTAAAGTTGGTCCAGTTATTCTAAATACACCTATTCATGTTATGCCTGGACCTCTCAATTATAACCTTCTTTTAGGAAGACCTTGGTTACATATTATGCATGAAGTTCCTTCTACTCTTCATCACAAGGTTAGGTTCATTGATAACAACCTAATGTATACATTACATGCAGATGATGCACCAAATCCTTGTCTAAATGCAGAATATGCCAAAATCTCTGAGCCTCTTCAACCGAGTAAAGAGATTGAAAAACAAACTGAGATACAACAACAAGAAGCTCCATCTTCTTCTTTGACGAAGGATGATTGGGGGACATTGGATTTTAATCCTAATTTCATTGGAGAATATAATATCTCTGATTTGGAATTCATGAAGAAACAAAGTGAATTTGAGAAAAAAGTCTTTACTTCTTCCCTACTTTCTGAGGAACTAAAAAGTAATTTTGTTTCTGCTTCGATTAATGAAACGGTTGAAACAATAAAGCCTGATTGTTATGATATTGTGACATATGCTGCTCCTTGGACTCCATCTGATATGGCTAGTCAATATGGTTCTGGTTACCATTTTCTTAAGAAATCAGGATTTAATGGAAAAGGATGTGGTAAATATGAACAAGGTATACAAGTACCTTTGGATAAAGAAATTTATGATCATACATATGGATTAGGATTCAATCCTTATAGACAACCATCGGCTTTTCCTCTTAATGTTAATCATATCTATGGTGGACAGTTGAAATTGGTTAACCCACTCCTTATTGACATTAATCAAGCACCTACTGTGGATATTTTTCTTGAAGATGAAACCTTAATGGAATTTTTAGGGGTTTATGAAGATTTACCTAAGTTCCATCACAAATGATGAAAGCCTTATTATTTAAGTACCGATGCTTACTTTGGGGAACATGATGAACAAGATATTCTCCCATTACCGATCGATCCTCCAATACAAAGTGATTTGTTAATAACTAAGACTATTGATATTCAAATGGATGAGAATAATCCTAAAAAGATGATAAAGATTAGGAAATGTTTGAATTAGGATGAACGTGATCAGTTGGTTTCCCTTTTACTTGAATTTAAAGACATTTTTGCTTGGACATATTCAGATATGTCGGGTATAGATTCTAAGATTGTTACTCATAACATTGTTTTGCAACCAAATATGAAACCTGTGAAGCATAAAATTTGAAAGATGAATCCATGAATTGCTTTATTGGTTAAAATTGAAATTGAAAAGTTATTAGATTTTGGATTTATCCATTCTATTGATTACTCAGATTAGATTTCAAACATTGTTCCTATTTCAAAAGGAGAAAATAAGATAAGGATGTGTACCGATTTTAGAGACTTAAAAAAGGCATCCTTAAAGGATGATTTCCCATTACCTAACATTGATATGATTGTGGATTCAACAGTGGGCCATGCCTTGTTATCTTTTATGGATGGTTTTTCTAGATATAATCAAATCTTTATTCCTCCTGAAGATCAATTCAAGACCGCATTTATAACACCTTAGGGAATATTTTGTTAGGTCATGATGCCTTTTGGATTAAAAAATGTGGGAGAAACTTATCAATGAGCCGTGACTTTGATTTTTCATGATTACATTCATAAGATCCTTGAAGATTATGTGGATGATATTTTAGCAAAGTCTATACAAAGAGAAGATCATGTTACTATTTTACGACAAATATTTGAAAGGATTAGAAGTTACAACATGAGATTAAATCCTAAGAAATGTGTCTTTAGAGTTGATTCTGGTAAATTATTAGGATTTATAATCTCTAAGTGAGGCATAGAAGTAGATACTTAAAAGATTGAAGCTATTGTTAATATGCCTCCTAAGAATATTTCTCAGTTACGAAGTTTACAAGGAAAAATACAAGCTATTCATTGCTTTATTTCTAATTTGGCTGATCGAACTATTCCTTTTACTTCCTTGCTTAGAAAGGATACCACTTTCTCTTGGAATGATGAATGTAAAATTTTTTTTGAGAAATTTGAGGAGTATCTTGCAACCAGCTAAATTTGATAAACCATTCCATTTGTACACTTCAGTGACTCCGAAGGCCGTGAGTGCGTTGTTAGTTCAAAATGATAATGATGGTAAAGAAAGAATTGTGTATTACATTAGTCAGAATTTACTTGATTATGAAACAAGATACACAAATTTGGAAAGACAATGTCTAGTTATAGCTTATGCATGTCAGAAACTCAAGAATTATCTTATAAATGCTGAAGTCAATGTGATTATCAAGTTTGATCCTTTGAAACATCTTTTCTCACAAACTGATCTCTCTGGCCGTCTGGCAAAGTGGGTGATGTTACTTACAGAATTTTATCTTAATTTCATTTCTTAGAAGTCTATTAAGGGACAGGATTTAACAGATTATTTAGCTGAAGCTCCTTGTCCTTATTCAGATACATCTTCTACTTCAATGGAATTCCCTGTTGAAAATATTCTAGCTATTCAACATGATGATATTTGGGAATTATATTTTGATGGGTCTAAATGTAAGAGAGGTTCTGGAGTTGGTATTATCTTGATTCCCCCTATGAAAAAATCCATCCCTTTATCATACAAATTAACCTTTCCTTGTACTAATAATATTGAAGAGTATGAAGCTCTTATAGCTAGTCTACGAGAAGCTTCATCCCTTGACATCAAACACTTGCAAATATATGGAGATTCACAACTAATTGTTGAACAAATTAAAGGAGGTTATCAGACTAAGAATGATAATTTGACACAATATAGATATTTAGCTCTTGATGTGCTTTCACAATTCTCTTCTTATGTGATTCAAACTTTACCTAGGAAAGATAACCGACATGCGGACGTGATGGCAAGCACAACTTCTTTGGTTTGTCTTGAGAGTAATGCTGAAAACTTTCAATTTACTATACAAACTCTTAAAAGCCCTGAAATTTCTAAAAATATTACCTCTGATTATTTTAATTTGCATTTGGATGAATGGTATTCTCATATTTTTCATTTTTTCAAAGATGGTACTTTTCCTGAATTGGCAATAAGGAGCACACATAATCATATTAGGAAGCTTGCAACACGTTACACCATTCTAGGAGATACGCTTTACAAATGCTCATATGAAGGATTATTATTAAGATGTCTCAATAGAACTGAAATCCTGGTAGCTTTGGTAGAAGCTCATTCTAGTTCTTGTGGTGGGCATTTTGGTGGAAAATCTCTCATTCATAAATTTCTTCATATGGGATATTATTGGAAAACAATGGAACAAGATTCTTTCATGTTTGTTAAGAAATGTCCTCAATTTCAACAACATAGTAATTTGATTCATGCTCCTGCTCATGAGCTTTGTAATAAAGTTTCTTCATGGCCTTTTAGTATTTGGGGTTTTGACCTTATTGGAAAAATCTCACCACCTTCTTCTCAAGGAAATACTTACATCCTGACTGCTACATATTACTTCATGAAGTGGGTTGAATCTATCCCTCTTCGTTCAACAACTACGGATGTTATTTGTGATTTCATCCTTAACAATATCATAACACAATTTGGTATACCTTCAACGATATTTTTGTTTAACGATACCTCTTTTAAAAACAAAGAAGTCATGAAATTCTTGGAGAAATATCAAATTCAACATAGATTTTCAACTCCTTATTATCCTCAATCTAATGGACAAGTTGAAGCATCAAATAAAATCATTGAACAAATTTTGAGAAAAATAGTTAGTAAGCATGTGAAAGATTGGCATACTCAATTGACTTATGCTTTATGGGCTTATAGGACTAGTGTTCGTACTACCACGAGTACTCCTCCTTACAATCTTGTCTATGGTACTAATGCTATTATGCATTTGGAATTAGAAATACCTTCTCTATGTATTTCATTTCATGGGATAATTGACAAGGACACTTTTTGTGAACAACGCTTACAAGAGATAGAAATGTTGGATGAACAATGAATACATGCATTAGAACATATAAAAGCTTATCATAATTCTCTTCAGAAGTAATATAATCATAAGGTAATTGAATGAACATTTTCGGTTGGTGATTTAGTCTTATATGAAAATCAACAAAATGTGAATGCTTTACCTAGTGAAAAAGGAAAGTTTAGCCCTAATTGGCTTGGACCTTTTGTTGTCATTGAAGACTTTGGTTCAGGTGCTTATAAACTTGCTGATATGGATGGTGTTTCTTTTAAGGAACCTATTAATACTATGCATCTCAAGCGTAATTATCCTTAATTTCATTCATTCTTTCCTTGTGCATTTATGTATTCCTTATAAAGTTTATTTTATAGGTTATGTAGTTCTAGCAAAATTACATAGTGAGTATATTTATGCACCTTCTTTTCTTTCTATTAAGTTTTATATTGATGAAAGCATGTTAATCAAACATAGAACTAATTAGTAGAGAAATTTTTTCATTCATCAAATTTTTTTCAAGTTCTGATACATATGTGGCCAATGGTCCTATTTATCACTATGTCTATCACTACACTTTGATGATCGATGGCTTCCAGATCTCTCTAGCCTATGATAGGAAGATGTAGACCTGTGTGTCCATGTGTGGCTCCTTGATATGCTCATACCATGTGAACATCCTTGGGCACTTTGTAACTCAGCTATCAGTTTCTCCTCCCTTTCTCTACACATCCTCAACTCTCATTGGACACATGCAAAGATATCGACATGCCTGCCAAGATCTCTATAGCCAAGAGAGGATTCTCACTCACTCACTGGTAGTTAGTAGGATATACATGTATCCTTTGGAATCTCAAATACAAATCTCCTCCACTCTGCTACGCTAGCTACAAAATGAATTTACATTTATCAATATAGTGCTTTTTCAAATCAAATTACATATTTAATTAAATCTCATATTTTATACCTGGGTCTCCCTCCTGGACATCACTAAAATGTCTAGATGTTGGAGGCATGGAGTGACTACTCTCTCCACACTTGCTATGTCTAGGCCTTGATGGTGGTGTCTTTGTGTGGGGGCATGGAGGTCATCGTGATCTTAGTGGTGATGCATGAAAAATGTGTACATCCGAAGTAGTATCACTAGCTGGGGGCATCTCCTCTACTCTCTCCTTTGCTCTCTCTTATGCTCTTTCCTCCTCCATAGGATCTCCCTTGGAGATGTGCTCCTCCTCATCTCTGACATCCTCATCCTCTTTTGTTGTACCACTATCCTGGTGTGTCCTCTTTGAAATACCTGGATCACCTATAGGATAATCCTTAGGGAAGATGGGATGAGTCCCCTGTAGACTCCAATACTTGATGTAATCTTGGCTCATGCTTGAATAGGTCACATTTGATCATACCTCTCTATCCACTATCTCATCTACATCACTATCCTCTATGTCTACTATCGATGGTCAGCATATGGTGCCAAGTCTCTGATAGTACCTCGATGAATGTGCATAGTGAGGTACTGCTCTAGCGACTCCCTATAACAAGATGAATTGTCTCATCAAATGATCATAATAGTATGGCATCACTATATGATTTTGATGACCCTCTAGTAGCTTTCACCACTATGAATATCATATCTAGAATCATGTATCTAGCCACTCTGTCATCTAGTAGTAGGGTCTCCATATCACATCGGTGCTTAGAATATGGTTTAGACATACCCTCCAATAGAGGATATCTCCAAACTGCCAGGCATCTCTCAAAGGATACGCAAAGACTCTCGGTGTACTCACATCTACCATAATTGGAACACCCTGTGGATGTGTACATGTGAAATGCTCAAACAACCAAATCTGCAAGAGTGTGCATATCAAAAGAATCTCTCTCTGGTATCTCACTAGCTGACATAGCTCATGGTATAGCTGAGCTAACATGCTGTGACCCCGTGAGAACATGGTCCTCTCACTCTCTATCCTCTGTATAAGATGGGTAAGAGGTGTAGAAAATATGGTACCCTTTGCATTGGGTAACACAACCAAGGATACTATACAAAGCATCATTCTCCATACCAAAGGTGTAGGGCCTGATAGTATGGATGAAAAAAGGACCTAACCTGATCGGGTTCACATCTGTGGAACCTGTCCTATGCAATACTCTTTATCTACAAGGATCTCCTCACAAACTTGCTATGCTCTAGGTCTGATGGTCTCACCTCGAACTGGAAGCCGCAAGATCTTGTAGACATCCTCCAATGTCACTGTAATCTCTCCTGAGGGAAGATGGAAGGAGCATGTATCCTCATCCCACCTCTCTATCAAAGTTGATAGCATGGATTGGTGTAGCTTGATCTATGGTTGGACTATCACCCAGTACAGTCCTATGTCTCTTAGTAGCTACATCTCATCCTCACTAACCTCAGATAGTCTCTCTCTAACAATCACTAGCAACTCTTCGAAGGGATGCTCTCAGAGACCGACTAAGTCTTGCAAGCATAAAAAAACATCATATCAACAATCTACATCATGAAATCTACAAATCCAACTTGACTAGGTCAAGGTCGACCTCAGTTAGGTTAGATTTGACCTTGCTAGGTCAAGGTCAACTTTCCTAGGTTAGGGTCGACCTTGTTGGGTCAAGGTCGACCTCATCCTAGAATAGGTGGAGACCTTCTAGTAAATGTTGACCTTCTTGGGTCAAGGTCAACATAGCTAGGTCAGGGTCAACCTTTAAGGTCAAGGTCAACCTTGCCCATAGAAATTAGGAATTTGGAAAGTACAGGAACAAACAATAGCAAACTCACCTCAGGAAGTGACCCTCTGGTAGCCAGGCTCTCTCTCAAAAGCTCCATGTGTGTCGCTCAAAGTTCTTCTTTCCTCGACATCTTGCTTCCTCTTTTCAAATTTGAAAATGGTAAGAATGAGTAAGTATGTCTTCATTTTCCTTATTTATAGTTAAAATTAGGGTTTCTTTTAGGATTTACTCATGGTAAACTCGGATTTCGCTTCTTATGCATTTAGATAGACATCCACTCTTTTCATCATAACTTGAGTTCGGTAACTCCATTTTTAGTGCCCTTAGTGGTGTTGGAATCATGATTCAGATACCTAACTCCTTGAATTAGTTTAGGAAGGGTAGGAATCCTTATAATTGATTTAGGAAAGAACTTTTCAACAAGTTGCATATCCAGTGTATAGAGTTTTCCTTATCACCCTGTTTCACCCTTCAGAAGTAGAGAGCCGAAATAGGGGGGGCATAAGGGGGCTTTATGCACTTCTCAAATTATCATATAGTAATCTCTAGGTGATTTATGGATTTTAATTAACCTTGTGTGTTGCAGGTTCTAACAGTTTTCTGCAGGATCTCTACATTGAGGACTTGGCTATATCCTTTTTATTTACTATGATGTTTTCTTACTTTAGCTTGCATATTCACATAGTGTCATATCTAAGCTAAAGTGGGGGATAAATGTATCATTTTAAAATGGAAGCACTTCCATCTTGATACATTTAGAACCTTCTTTTAGTGCATTTATCATGATAGACTTGCATTTAGGATGCATTCTGCACTTGATTCCTTCATTCTAGGTGAAATTAGGGTTAGGATCCTGAGGATTCTCCTTAATTTCCCTCATATATGGCTCTATTTTCTAGGTAGGACTTAAGAATAGGTCATTATGACCTTCATAATATTCATCATAGGATTTTGTGCCTCTCCTTGGCACTCTACCCTATTCTGACATCATTTTCAGGTCTCCAGGCATCCTTGGGACCTCCTATTTTTCATTTTGGCTGGATCTGGACCCTTGGGTCAAGGTCGAGGTCAACCCTTACCTAGGTTAGATTCAAGGTCATCCTTGACCTATGTCAGAGATGAGGTCATCCTTGACCTCCTTTGGGATTTGATCCCCCTTTTCAAATTTGGTCCCAAAGGGCCCCGAAATCAATGTCGGGTTTTTCAGATCTGAGTGTAGAAGGGTTTTAATTTGAAATTAATTTAATTCTTTTCCCTCCTTAGTTGGTTATTGTGATTGGACCATAATTCGATGTGAAATTTGAATTATGGGTCCTCACATTACTCTAGGAGCCTCACCTTGAAACCTCTATATAAAGACTCTCATTTGATTTCATTTACAACAACAAGTCATGAGTAGCAAGCAAGTGATAGTGAAGTGAAGATGAAAGATTGCAAGAGGATGATATAGAAGATCAAGCCATTGTTGATATCAAGCATTTTTGTGAACACACCATTGTGAACATCTATTTGGAGCAAGAGAGATCTTTTCTTCCTTGATCCATCATTATCAATATTCAAGCATTCAAAGATACAATCATGGGGTAGCAATTACAGATTATGAGTTTGGTAGGAGTACTTTAACCTTGGGGGCTTAATATGATTTCTTATCTTATTCAAATCTATGCATTACTTTCTCATACATATTCATGCTAGGGTTTTAATCTAGAGGATTAGATCTTGTCATTACACATTCAATACACACACATATTCTATTACAAATGTCTATTAGTGGAGGTAGAGATCACCAAAATGGGGGTTTGACTAAGGAAAAACCCTATATAGCCACCCCAAAATACCATTTTCAGATATCTATAGTCATTGTTTCGAGAATTGATGTGCAAATCTGAGTACCCTTTTCAGTGAACTTCTGAGATCCGCAAACAAAATTTCTGTCAGAGCTATTTTGGGTCAAGGATGACCTTCAGTAGGGGGTAATATTGTGCCCCACTATCTAGGTCAAAGTTGACCTGCTTCCAGAAAGACAAAATTTTTCTTGGTTTTCTCTGTTGTGGTTTTCTGGTCCCGGATTTGGTTGCACAATTTCTTGAGATTGTACACAAGCATCAGAAAATAGGTATTTCCAGATTAATTCCATTATGAGGTATGTAACTTATCTTATCTGATTTCAAGCATTTCTAGATTTACATTACTTATTCAATTCCAACTCAAGCATACAAATGAATAGTGAGGAATGTTAGATGCATTGTCAAAGCTCCATTTTTCACTCTATTCACCTATATTGAAAAATCTAGAAAATTGCTCTCTCAATGCTAATCTAGAGATTTGGAAGGAAAGAAATAGAAGAATATTCAAAGAATCAAAGTTAGGCATTAAACAATTTTTTATTAAATTAGAAGCCTATATATGGAAGTAGTTAATAATAGAAATTTGCTAGGTAGAAAGGACAAGTCCTCTCTCAGTGGCAACTTCCTAAGGAAAAATTGGTATGGATTAAAGATTCCTCCCTTCATGGGAAATAACAGTGAGGAGGAAAAAATTAAAATGGCATGTTGTGTCTGGAAACCACCAGTGGAAGGCTGGTTCAAACTCAATTTTGATGAAGCATCAAGAGAAAACCCAAGAGAAGCAGGGGCAGGATGTTGTATTTTAATTGGAATGGAAGTAAGATAGCAAGAAAATCTATGTACCTTGGGAAAGAATCAAATAATTACGTAGAAATTTTTGTGTTATTAGAAGGGTTAAGGCTATGCAATAAGCTCAAATTAGAAAAAAATAGAAATTGAAAGAGATTCAACTTTAGTTATTAATGCGGTAAGAAAAGGAGCCACTCCGAATTGGTTTCTTAATGGATTGGTAGAAAAAATAATGGAAATTTTAGCAACCATCCCGCATTATACAATTAATCATATATACAGAGAAGGTAATAAAATAGTGGATCAATTGGCAAATGAAGGAGTGGACAAAATTAATAGAGAAACCCTTAGCCTAGAATAGATGTATGAAAGTCCTTCAAGATTAGGCCAAACATCTTGAGAAAATCCTCTCTCTACAAATGGAACAAAATAAGAAAATAAAATGCTAATAATAATGTACTAGAAGGAATTATGATGGTAGTAGTCCTAAATGAGTGGCAGTAGGCAAGATAAGTATTTAAAAGATAAATATAATAAGAAAATTAAGAATTAACAGTTAAAAATAAAGTAAGTATAATAGATAGTCATTATATACTCGTAGAAATAGCAAAGGAAATTAGTAGTTTACCCCCTCAATAATTCTCAACTCTCCAAAACAACTTTAGCTTGTAGCCTTTTAATTAAATTCTATCGAATGCACTAGAAAGTCTGAGAATTATCTAACTTTCCCTAGAATTATTAAGGTAGAACTAGTAATGATGAATTAGGAAAGATAGTATCCCCTTTTTTAACCATTGGAGGACATCTGATAAGAATGCCCCTTTAACATTTAATTGGGGATGTAAGAGCAAGTACAATAATTAAATTGACATCGTAACATTATTAATTTATTAGGATCCTAGAGTTATTTCCTAAATCTCTGTAAATCCCAAGAAACCTTTAAACTCACCTTTTCCAACAATGATATGGAAAAATGAGTATGACATTAGTTGGGATTTTTTAGGAGCCATGACTAAATTGAAAATCTTTGCCCCCGCTAAATTAGAAGATTTATCAATTTAGTTGTCATATCAGGAGATGTCTCTTTGAGTAATTAGCTTTATTATTGGCAAGCTCTCCTCAAATCGCCCAGTACTACGCATGATGCAAGAAGATTGAGTAATTAAGAAGGCTAGGATTTGTTCGATATTATATCACCGCAAAACTTAAAAGCACTTAATTATAACATTAAATCATACTAACTAGTCTTTAAATTACAAAAAAATATTGAAGCTTGTTCAGTAATCTCCTTGTGTCAAGAATGGATTCAAGAATTTAAACCTTTCCTCTTAAAGATAATAGGAAAATGGTGTTTAGGGGGAAATTAAATCAGAAAGGTGGAATGGAATCCTCAACCCCCTATCAGATGCAACCTAAAGAGTGCTTGAAAAGGGTCTAGGTGATTGCAATTTTGACAATGAATTTTCAATTCATGTTAACAGCCACATAGTAGGACTGTTCATTGCCCTTTCTCCCTTTAATGGAGTAGTGAAAGAAGATATCATCTCATCGACTAAAATAATATTTAAAGATAAATTTATGGCTGGCTTAGAGAAGGAAGTATATGGTATAGATGAAGATTTGTCTATTCCCTTTCTATAAATATACATGAGAACTGAATTGGAAGACTTACCCTCCATTCCCAACTCCCAGTGTATGTCTATGTTTGTCTTTAAGGATGAAGATAGCTTCGACAAGCATTGGCCAGAGATGTGAAGGAACCTAGAATTTATGATAAAAATGGTTCTCAAAGAACTTGTGGAGTTGGACTATTGGAGAGTAGAAGGATACAATATCCTTGAGGAGTTTGATGAAGATGAACTTAATAATGTGAGGATAGTAGTGCCATCAGTAAAAAAGAGCTCATGTTACAATGGTAATAACATAGAGGATGAGTAAACCATTGTCATTTTAAGGCGTAACGATGAAGTATGGAGTTGGAACATAATAAATAAGGAGTAAAGATGTAAATGAAATCCAGTAACAAAGATATGTTGGCTTCTAGGTAGTTTTCTTTTATTAGTAAAGTATCTTAGAAATTGTTAAAGAACCCAAAATTTAAAGTATAGTGTATAATCTCGTTATTAAGAGCTACTGGCTATATTTTGTATTAAGTTAGAATTTACGAGAATAATTTTTTTTGGATAAATGAAATGAATAGGCTTATTTCTAGTTATTTGGAAAGATAGCTCTATAGAATTAGATTCTAGGTATTGTGATTTGAATATTCTTGTCTTTCTTCTTTGAGTACTCTGATCATTAAAGGTTTTATTCAAAATTGTTCCAGAAATCATAGCAATTAAAAGCAAGAATTAGGTTAAGGCCTTAAAAAGGAAATTACACTATTGAAGGATCCTAGCCAGGACTTAAAAATTAATTAAATTAGGAAGCTTCTACAGGAGCTTAGGCAACTGAACCAGAATACCAAGAGTTGGGCATGATAGGTGCCTCTCTTCCTTGGTCAATGCCTTCGTACCCTTTTTTTAGGAGGCATTTTCCCCTCTTAAGAAATGTCCACTTCCCAAGACTCTTCCCTTATAATGAGATGTTTTAGAAACTAGCAAGCCACTTAACATTCCAACAGTTAGAATTATTTACTAAGCAAATCTCCAGACACTCAAATCTCAATATAGGAATATATAAAGACATGAGAACCCTATTTAACAATTTAATAAGCGAGTTTCCCTACAAATCTCTGAATAGAGGTCTCTCTATCGAAAATGTCAACCCCCAGTAAACTAGTGAGCACCAGATCTCACATAGCCTTTTGGGGAGGAATTTCAATAAGGAAACTCAAAACTAATTTTCTTAATACACATCCTTTAATCATGTGAGAAGTCTATCATATACTGGGCATGGAATTCCTCTCTAAAGATGAAAGGTAAAGAGTAAACATGAAGATACCTTCGATGTTCATTGCAACCTCAGTTTAGGTGATTCAAGAGAAGGAGGACATTGGTAGGCTATGTGATCGTATCTTTAAGAGAAAAATCCTTGGAAACTTGGAGAAGGTTATCCAAAACATCAAAAAGGACTTAGTGATTCCAAAGCCTAGATTCTATGACTTGCCCATGTTGGATGGAAGACCAGTCCCCTCTTCCCCTGTACTGGTAGCAGATGATGTTAATATCTTGTGTTCAATACTTCCAATCATAAAAAGGAATGTTGACTTCCTTATGAACTTTATGCATGTGCGATCACCTAAGAAAGAAAAATGGTTTTACTTATATTGGAACGAAGATGAGGTAGGGGAAGTAGATAGAGAATGTTTCTGTGAATCAGGGTCAGAGGATTTAGTGGAGGTATGGTTGGAGGAAGGGAGAAACAAGAAAAGGATTAAAAAAAGACAAAAACTCTCTTTATATCCTCCAACTATGGTGGGTTCGAATGAGAGTGGGAGTAATGGGTGATAAAATAAAACCTTTGTTATAAATGTTAGATCTAAAACATGTGTCATGTTCGATTAGTGGAATTTATTCATGGAAATTGTAACACCTTCAATAATAAATCAATCAGGATAGATATTTCTAAATCATTTTTTTGAGCAAAGCCTGGTAAAAGGTAGAATCCTCAATAGTAAAACTAGACTAGAAGCTTGGTAGTATTTGAAAATAGGATAGAAAAATCCCTAATTAAATCCCCCTCAAGATTAGTTTACAGGCAAATTCTCAACAACAAATTAAAAAAGTCTTACTAAGCCTCCCTTTAGGAATTTTAGAAGGCCAACTTATATGGAAAGAATCAAAACAAGTAAATACACAATATAAATCAGCTGTAACAACATTTTGAAGTAAAAGGAACCCTAACATAATTCCAAAGTGTCTTAGGATCTGAATGGGGAGCTGACTATGTCATTTTTTCTCTTGGTTAAATTTGGTATATGCTTGTCAAAGGAGATGTATGCTAATGCATGAATATGATCTCAATCCAATAAGAACTTAAAAGAACAAGCATGATTTATATAAATAAAGGTATAGATTCATATATTGATGGATATACTATCCTAAAATGTGGTTTCCTTAATGAAAGTTTGTCTATATAGTATTATCTAGATAATTAGAGGATAAGATTTAAGAGGTATATATATGAATGGCTAAATAAATACCTGTATTTACATTTATCTTCTTTATTTTGTTATATTTTAGAAGATAATATAGTCTTCATAATGAAAATGTAGAGCTTTCCCTTGTAGGAACATTGTTATCTGTACACATGGACTCCCACCTAGGAACATAATTATTAATAATAGAGTAGGTTAGTCTCAGGATCTCAGATACTTATCTTTTAAGTTAAGACCTATTTAACAAGATTTAGGCTATTTACATACTTAAGGAACCCCCAGAGAGATTAAATTCATCAAAGTGGTCAATTTTCTAGAATAGGATAAGTCAACATATGCTAAGTAGGAAGAGCAGAAGATTTGTAGTAGTTAGACAATATCTAGAAAAGGAAGTGGGGCCTAAAGGCTTTGGCCTAGTAAGAGGTAGTAACCAATTAGAGATAGTAAGACATGCATGTACCTAGATTAGTGAAATTCAGTATCCAATAAGGTAGGAATTAAAATTGAAACATCTTGGCTAGGATCTAGAATCATGATTACAACATATAGTATTGGTAAAAAGTAGACCGACAAACTAAAACACTCTCTAGAGAGGTATTCTACAGGGAAACTATGCACCAACAAAATCAAACTCTTTGCAAAAGTTAATTTTCTTTGACAAATGTTAAATGGCCTTCGTTATCAATTTTGATATTTACTACAAGCATGTTTATAGGATCCAAATCAATATATTCATGATTATTCTTTACTACCTTCTTTTAACTCTATAAAAAAAGATTATGCTCATATGCAAATATTTTATATCTATTTTAATTTGATTTAATTTTTAGGGTTTCAACAATAAATACAAAAAAAACCCTAATTGAATTAATTTCAAGTTTTTCCCTATTGTTCTTCAAATACATTATGGGTTTTTCGCAAACTGAAAATAATGAAAAATTAAACACTAATTCACAATCCAAATAAAACCATAATTTTCAACAATCAATTCCAATCAAAAAGTAGACAATCTTTTCAAAAGAATGATAAACATAGGTTTTCAAACCCTACTTGAAATCCCCCAACCGAATACAACAAATAAGGCCAAATCAAAGACTCTGAAAAAACCAAGCTTTAAAATTAGTCTTTAACTTCTAAGCACCATGATTCTCCAAAACCTAATAGACATAATGAAATAATAATCCAAAACACCCTAATATAGAAAACCTGACAAGCTAGGTTTTCAAAACATGCAACTCCAAAAATAAGATGAACTCCATTCGAAAATAATAAAAGAATTATTTAACTCGAAATCACCAAAATAATAACTTAATTACAACCTCATTTTTATCAAACCCTCTTTGCATGATTAATTCTAATTTTAATAATAAAATATGCACTTTTCCAATTATCAACTTCTAACTCAACTTTAACTTAAAATCATATTTCACTTTATTAATTAAATGTGTAAATTGAATTGTATTTAATATTTTAATTTACTAATTTAATATTTATGACATCTTAATAACATGCAACTTGATAAATAATTATCAATTGATATTATCTATGCATTTAAATTCTAATTTAAATTTAATATTTAATTACATCTCCAATTTCCATAATTAGACTTTTAATTAAGTTTTTTTAATAAATAAAGATATTTAATTAACTCTTAATAATTAAATATCCTTATATTTAATATTCCTATACTCAAAGAATATAATTATTTTAATCTCATAATTAATCTTAATTTAATTATTTTAACCAAATAAACCACAAAAAAAAACTTACACGACTTACAACACACAAAAATTAACTAATTCAAATAACAAACAAACTCAAGGGAAGGACTCATGAATTCATGTCACCTTGATGAATTCAGATAGTTAGAAAATCATATAATTTTCCACTATTTCATGATAATTAATGGTTAGGTTGGGATTTGGATATGTATGTGAGATATTGTGATAGGGCACACTCATCCTGACAATTAAGGGAAGTTGATGCTTGGTACCTGAAATCTTGCATAAAATACAAGAATGTACATACATGTATAAAAATATAATAGACAATGGGAGGGATCAGTTAATCGTGTGGCTCTCGCAAGAAAGTAACTATGACTTCGTCCCTCAACCACATCAGGCACATGAAATAGAAAAGTAAAACATATGTGCTAACCATACAGATGCAAGTATGGGGTCAGTAAAACTATAAATATAAATAACATCATCAAATGTTAATAATCAACATGAATAATGGCCTAAAAGAGTCTGGCCATAAAAATTAAAAAAACAAACTATGGGAGGGGTATTACATCCACCTCCCCTATAATTAGGCTTACTCCTAGAAGCCTACAAACAAATAAGGATATGCATCCCTCAATCACAAAGCATCCTTCTAAGACAAAAGATAAAACAATATCTAAAAATAAGCTAAAAAATAATGACATGATATATATTCATCAAGAGCAATATAATTCTAGTTTAAGAATAAACCGAAAATCACATTGATCAATCATTCATTATTTTTTACAATTTAAATATATCTAAATATTTATTCATTCTATATTATAGAAAACATCTAGTAATCAATTGTATAAAGCACACACTCATATCTAAATCAAATAATAACTTAAAAGGTTCATGCAAATCTAATTAATGAAACACTCTTAAAATCCAATTCGAACATACAAGTCTAATTTCATACCTCCAGGTTCATAAACAATTGTTTGAAATACAAAATAGTTATATGTCTATGTTTTTGTTTCAAGTTTTGATAGTTTAGACATCTTGTGGGCGAACACATTCCCAGATTTCCCAGTGAAAAAACTCGAGCTCTGATACCAAGTGTAATGTCCCGCCAGGGAACCCAGGATAATTTAACCTAAAACATTTTTCTATGTTTACATGATATTTTTTCTTAAAAGTTTACAATCAACAATTACATTAATGCAGAAGCAAAAAAGTGTAATACAAAATATACTCATTAAAGTAACTCAATAAATAAATTAAAATCCCCAAGGCTTCCTTAACATAGAATTACTCATAAGTTAATTAATATACTAAGTACAATAACAATATACAATCTCCACCTAATGTAGATGAATAAAAAGTACAACATCGTATAAATGAAACATGGATACAATTGATGCCATAAGGTATACACAATGAACCATCATCCACTGCACAAGTTGTAGGGTATGCAATAACCAATCATATACAAGGTACATGTACAATATCTCGAAAGATAAGAGAAAGTCTCCAATAATGATGAACAAAGAAGAAGGTAAAAACAACAAGGATCATCCAGGAATGTTAGAATCTCAATGGTGAAAGAAACATTGCCACTTGACCACGTGAAACTATAGGTCCACTCCCACCGTGCTGACGAGATAAAAATAGACCCCACTTGGATATCAAACACCAAAATCAATCATCATACAAACTGAGCATGGGATCTTGAAAGCTCTCTATATCAAAAGGTACAATACAACTGCAAAGGTAATACATACTAATCCAGAGGAAACCAACACATGTAAGAAACCTAAGATGTATATAGAGAAGTGTCATCATATTTTTCTAACCCTTGAGTTTTGTCTTGGTAGCCTCTCTAGACCCCGACACTCAAGTGACCATATGCAGCATCGGTAAACCTCTCATATGGCATGGACAAGACTACTAATCATGCAAGACCTCAATCAAGCATCTTCTCTCACTCCCATCCTAGTCAAGACCTCAATCAAGTACTCAGGTATGGGCGAGGAACATATCTTATTAATTCATTTTAAAACCCCCCTTTTAATGTAACATGTTATCACTTTATTAAGTTACTTACAATAAGTGATCCTGGTAGCCACTTTTGGGCCCTAGTTCTTATCGCAAATCACTCCCATATATAAACCTAGATAACCTACCCTAAGCTCATAAGTCATGAAAATATCTTATAAATCATATAAAGTATGATAATCAATTTTAGTTCCATAAAAAATAATTGGAACTCACACTAGTCCTCAAACTATAATCTCACAATTACAAGTTGGTCCTCAAACCATAACATGATATAACACACCCTCTCAAAGAGATCACACAATAATGAGCTTAAGAAATCAGGTTGGGTAAAAATAATCTTGACCAAGTCAACATTACAAAAATACTGAAAATACACATGTCACATAGAAGACAAACCCCCCCCCAAGCCTCTGTAGACCACTCCTAAAGGCACCATAATTTCCCCAAATAAACAACATAAAAAAAGGCAATAGAATAAACCAAGTAGTCAAACAATAACACAAGTCTCAGTTGTTTAAGAACAATCAATTTTGTTTATTAAAGTCAAGTTTCACTTATTAAGAAAACATTCATATAAAATCTCATGCATATATACTAAGTATTTAACTAAAATCTCCATGCATATCAAAACACCATGTATTTAATAATGTTATTAATTTTCTAAATATAAATATAAATGAAAACATTAATATTAAAACCGGCATGTAAAAAAAATCAATTAATGTTCTAAATTTTGTATAAACTCTTTTCATAATATAATATAAAAAACTATATTTACCGATATAAAAAAAGATATATAATTAATTAAATATAATAATAATTATGAAAATTAGTATCATGTATAATTATATAAGAAATAATTAATCTTTATTATTGATGTTGATGGGCACAACATGGTTAATCTTGTCTCATGTTGTAGGAGGGATGTGAAATGGTTGAAACTAGATGTTGGATGGGTTAAGGTTAACTTTTACGGAGCATCTAAGGGTAATATGGGGCCATTTGGAGTAGGTTATGTGGGTCATGATTCATATGGAAATTTACTTTCAATTGAAACTAAAAAGCTAGTGGATGGAACTAACAATGATGAAGAGGTTGAAGTTGTGCTACTTGCTGTCAACTTAGCATCTAGAATGAAAGTAGAATAATTACACCTAGAAGGAGACTCCCAAGTCTGTTGGAAATATGGATGTAGTAACTGAGATGGGGGGGTGAATCAGTTAACCACAAAATATTACCACTGATCCCGTAGATGTCCTATTAAACTATTTACTACTGACATACAGAGAAATGTTGAAACTCGGTAATTGCAGAGAGTGTTAATTATAATTGTTCTTAAGCATTCATCAGTGATTAACATGCATGAATAAAGAAAATACCATGAACACAAGAGACACTAGATTTAACATGGAAACCCAATATGGGAAAAACCACCAATGTAACTAGTTACTGATTTTCACTTTTCTGAAGTGATGCCCTGTTAGGAGCCAACCCGGTAAAAGGTTACAAAACACACTGTTAGGTGTGACCTTGTTAGAGGATTTAATCACCCTACTAGGAGTGGCCTTGTAAGAGGTCTTGAAACAATTCAATAGAATTGTCACCTTGTTAGAGGATTTACAAAATGGCTGTTAAACCAACTCGGTTAGGAGATTTTGAAATCACTGCTACAATGGTAAGAAAGTAACAATGAAGTGACCTGAATAGTGATGCAACTGAATTGCTGATTACAGATCTCTGTTCTGCTTCACTAGATCCTTCCTGATCAAATATATCTCGGCTGCTCTTCAAGGATATCTAATCATCCTTCAAAATTCGCTCATACTATTCTTCCTTTTTTTTCACTTGCGTCCTCATAATTCACAACTTGACCTTCTATATATATACCATTTGGATTGTCAAGTCGGCACTAATAATTATTACAAAACATTACTAATCATTACAACAATCGGCTGGAATAAACCAACTTTATTTCTCAAATTAACAAAATCCTTTATTGGGCCGACCTTGCTCGGTAAACATTAATCCAAAAAAGATTTTCTTTGGTGACCGAGAGAACTCGGTAAGTACTATGAATTCTTCAACATCCTTTGGAGACTAAGTGAACTCGGTAGACACTAACTTTCCTTCGATAACCGAGGAAGCTCGGTTAACACTATTTTCTGCCATACTTTTCTTTTGACACCCGAGAGGTCTCGGTAGACACTGGGAACTGCTTTGCTGACCGACTGAGCTCGGTAGACACTGGGAACTACTTTGCTGACCAACTGAGCTCGGTAGACACTGGGAACTGCTTTGCTAACCGACAAAGCTGACAATTGATATGACATTTGTGTGACATCAAAGACAACACATAATCATTCCAACAATCTCCTTCAGACAATTGTATCCAACAATCTCCCTCTTTGGCATTGATGGCAACACAATATGTCATACCACAATGAAATTTCACAGCAAACATAGAATAAGGAACATATCCTTAGCTTCATTCTGATTCTCATTTCCCTCCATCAGTGAACTTCTCTCTCTGACTGAAAACTCTCCCTCTTTTCTTTTTTAAAAAAAAATTCTCTTTCTTATAAATTTCATGAAATGATAGCAAACTCTCCCTCTTTGACAACACATGCCAAAGATAACACACTTCTGATGGATACCAATGTACCTTAAGTACTGATTCATATGCAATGATTCCTTGAGTATGCTGCATCAACTGACTGATCTTCAACATGCTCTGGTTGATGCATTACTAAAACTCAATTTAGTGAGCCTCGGATAGGGGAATGACCCCTAACTTACCTCTTAGATACAAGAATGCATCCTTAGGTAGTGGCTTGGTGAAGATATCTACAATTTGTTCTTTTGTATGAACATATTCCAATCTGATTTCCTTGTCTTGCACCAATTCTCTGACAAAGTGATATTTTATAGCAATGTGTTGGGTTTTGGAATGCATTACTGGATTATTTGAAATATTTATTGCACTTGTATTATCACAGAACATAACAACTGGTTCTTTGATCTCAACTTTCATGCCTTCCAATAACTATTTGAACCAAACAATATTATCAGTTTACTGCTGCAGCAATGTATTCTGCTTCTGCTATGGATTGGGATGTGCAATTTTGCTTTTTATTGGTCCAAGATACTAACCTTTTTCCAAGAAAAAATGCTCCACCACTTGTACTCTTTCTTTTATCAATGTTTCCTGCCCAATCAGCATCAGTAAACACTTTTAAGTCCAGATTGCCTCCAAATTTATACCATAAGCCATAATCTTTAGTTCCTCTTAAGTACCTTAAGATTCTTTTGATTGCCATCATGTGATTTTCTTTGGGTTTTGCTGAGAATCTTGCTACTATACCAACTGCTAAGGCAATATCAGGCCTTGTATGTACTACATACTATAATTTTCCAATCATTGATCTGTATAAGGTCTGATCTACTTCTTTTGAATCATCATCTTTGGTAAGCTTCAGTCCAGTACACATGGGTGTACCAACTAGTTTTGAATCTTCCATACCAAACTTCTTAAGTATTTCCTTGATGTATTCTACCATAGAGCTTTCGACCTTTATCATCTCAAAGAGATGAGTCTCCAAATTTGAGAGCTTGGGAATTAGTAGGTTTCTTAATGACCCAAACTAGTCTGTAGCTCTCCCTTTCTCCATTTCCAATACACTTATTTTCTCCAGTAGCCTGGACATTTCCTTGTCTATTTCTCCCATAGTTTGTGAAGATGATTCACAACTATCCATTATACTGTCAAGACTTGCCTTGTCTTTTGCTATGGTCTCCTCAATATTCTTCAAGTGCCTGCAGGGATTTATGCAGTACCTATATAGTTTCCTACCTTGTCCTACACAACCCTTGGCTTTAAGAGTGGTAGCCTTTAGAATGCCTAAGTCCCATGAGATGGACTTATGAACTTCACTCAACTTCTTCTCCAAGAAGTTCCTTTCAACCTTCTCATCTACTTCTTTTAGCACTGAGTCAAAGTGACGATCAAAGCTATCTAGGACTATACTGAGATTTTCAGTCTCATCCTTGCCTTTAAGGATAAGTGGAGAGGGTAGTAGCATGTTTACTATTTCTACTACCCCGCCCATTATCTTGGCTCTTTTGTCCCCTTTCTGGGCTGATCTCTCCTTAGCTTTAGAAAATGCCACGAATGATAGTCTCATCAGTTCATCTTCATCCATGTTGTCCATATCAGAACTTACTAGTTTGGTAGCACTTGCCAACAATAGGGATGAATCAAGATTGATTCCAGTGGTCTCCTCTACCTTTGGTTATTTTTCTTGATGTCTTTCTTGGTGTAACTCTTTCTCCAATATTTTTTCTACTTGTTTTTCCTCTGATTTTCTCTCTTTTGTCTATCCCTAATCTTCAACTTCCATCGCACTGTCCATTTTGTCTGTAAATGGATCACGTATGTCCTACGAAGTGTCAAGGCTAATAGGCAGACCAGTGACAAAGAAGTTTGGTTGCAAGTTATCTTGACCATTCTTATCCATTATTTGTGAGCTTTCTCCTAAACCCAAGAACATAGGTTTATCAATCTTAGGTGATGGCTCCTTTTTAGGCATGTCCTACATTAATACCTCATCCAATGCCTTCTGGGTATCTTCAATTACTTCATCATATCTTCTAGCCATGATTTTGACTAGTCTAGTCTTTGTTCTTAAAAGAGGTTTTAGTGATTTTATGATTCTTTCCCTTTCCTGGATAGACACAATAGGCAACATGTCATCAATTGTTTTATTTCTTATGTTCTCAACCTCTGAATGTGCTAACTATTTTTTGATTTCTAGCTTACTGTATAGTTCTTTGGGAACACTAGCTTCAACTTCCAACAAATTCTTCTTGAAGACTAACAAATTCTCAATGATGGTGTCTTCAATGATCACTTGATCCTCAGGGCTATATCTTTCATAGTATCTTTTTATAGATGTCAAGTTTCCATCTTTGATAACCCTCTTCTGTATTGATTTCATATCAAGTTTCCACAAGGTTTGTGAATTCTTTTGAGTCACCTTCTCTTCCTCCTTTTCTGTTGACTTCTCTTCCTTCTTCTTCCTCTCTTCTTCTATTTCTTTCTTACTTGGACTTATCTATTTGCCTGTCCTTATAAATTTTCTAGGGACAATTTTAGGTATAACCTTTTGAGTCTCATCTTTTTGTGTATCAACAGTAATAACTATAGGAACTGATGATAACTCGGATGTGTTAGGTGCATTAATAGCTATGCTAGAAGATGCCTCCATTTTGTCTCTTATATTTTTCAACTGTTCCTGAGTGATCCCCACCTTCACAGTAATGTCTTCAACAATTTTGCTAACTTTCCTTTTTCTTGTTACCTTTTCTTGTTCTTCTCTTACTTTCTCATACTTTTCTCTGTAGGTGCCCCATCTTTCTTGAGTAGTGTCTTTTTCTGTTGCAAGTACATGCTCTACTTGCATTGTTAGAATTTTAGCACTTACCTCATATCCCATGGGATAGCACCACTTGGTTCTGGGTTCAATTGCCTCAAAACATACACAATTTGTTTTAACCATGAAACATATGGTATCTTCATACTTCTTCTCTCCTTAGTCGTTGATCAAAAAGTGGTGGAGAAATAAAGTTTTTCAAGTCTTTTATCCATTGTAAGTTGAGTGTGTGCATTAAACATAGGTAGCTCAACTTTGCATGTCGTCTGGTCAATGAAAGACTCATGAACATAGAAGATGAATCTTCAAGTGCTGCAATGTCATCCATAAATTCACAAACATTTGTACATATCATACATAAGCTCACATGAGCTTATTCTACTCATACAGGGGCTGGATATTTTCTATTGTCTTCATCCACTGCTCCCCATGAGGCCATGAGGCCTTCTAGGCTGATGCCTCAAAGAATTCATCATGTGAAGATACAACATCATAAGCTATCTCTCCCTGAACCATGACCTTATTTAGAACTTTTACCTACCATATCTTTTCATTTTCTGATTTCTTATTTTCACTTATGTAATCATTTAAGCTTTTACCACTGTCACTAATATTTTTCCTTATGACTATAGGTGGTGGTGTTTCTAGTTCATTGAATCTTCTTGGTCCTCTTTTCTTTTTATCTCCATTGTATCTACAAAACTTCACAATGTGACCTGAATTATTGCATTTGTAACAGATGGGTGGTCCTCTTCTATCTTGACTGGTCGGCAGCTTATAGTACCTTGTTGTGTGTCCAAAGTTGTTGCACTTCTGACATATAATTTTGGCTATAGTTTCTTCTCTGATATAGTCTTGCTTATACCTGGATTGATCAGGTTTTCTACAATCTGCCTTTTTGTGTCCATACTCATAGCAATTAAAATAGTAGCTAGTAAAGGGTTTAGAGTTACCATTACTCCTGCAATCTCTTTTCATGTGACCAACTTTGTTGCATCCAAAGCATCTACCTCTGAAGGGTCTGAATTGTTCTCTATAATCTTCATTTGTAGGTCTTTCATTTGGAATATATTTTTCCTCATTCTTGGCTTCATTTGGTTCTTCTTGAGTTCTTGAACTTCCAGCTTCATTTGGTCCACTTATGTTACTTTTAGGTCTTTGATCATTGTTCTTGCCATTTCTTATGTGTAACTCCTCAATAAATAGTTTGGCTTGAGTGAGTTCACCTTTGATGATCTGATTGTAATTATCCAATTCTTGATATTTGTCTTTATAATGCTCAAGTTCAGTCTTCATATTATATATCTAAAGGTTGGCTTGTTTTAGTGACTCTTCAAATTTATTTCTTTCATTTTTCTCATTCTGAATCTCATTGATCATGAAGAGATTGATTTGTTCTTTTTCTTGCTCCAACATCTTTACTTTGTTTGATGTGTCATTTTCATAACTTTCATTGATTTTGTCCATAAGGTCTTGTCTCTGATCTTTTAGAGTTACAAGTTGTTCTTTAAGTTTCCTCATGAAACCTTTTTCTCTTTTCAATTTGAATTTTAGTTTGCCATTTTCAACTTTCATCTTATCCAGATCTTCAAGTGCAGTTTCAAAGTTTACTTGAAAGTCTTCTGAATCCATTCTGATCTCCCTTAAGCTGTTAAGCTTTCTCTCAAAGGGCCAATAGCTCTGATACCAATTGTTAGGATTGAGTAATACTGAGATGGGGGGTGAATCAGTATTACAAAACTTTACTTTCAACTTTAAACAATTATAAATAATCCAAAGTAATGCAAAAATGAAAAGAACATATAAACATAACACATTACTCATGACACCATGATTTGTTCTTGAGGAAACCTTGATTAAAGGGAAAACCCCAGTGAGGATGGTACCCACAAATATGCACTAAATTATGACATCACTGTTAAGAGATCTAGCGCTGTTAGGTGCTGATTGTTACATAGTACATTTCCTTGCTAGAGGATTACAAAAACCCTGTTAGGGGCATACAAAACACCTGGTTAAAGGTGGTGAGAACATTTCTCTTACAATAAATATTGTCCAAAATAGTTCACAAAAGAGAACAATACAAGCACTTATCTTGCTTCGATAGTTCCAGTTATAGCTCTACCTCCTACTAATCTCGCATCTAACTTCTGCACTCTTTTTCACAATCACAACATATCTCACACTCTTTTTCCACAAGAGTAGTCTGTACTTATACAAAATTAGCCTTCTAGTCGGCTCTAAAAAAATCATACTTAACATAGAAAAACTTGTGTAAGTAAAATATATGGAGTCGGCACTCTTATACAACAAAAGAGTTAGCACTATACTTTATTCACATGACTTCACATGTTATCATATCCATCATGCTTTCCTTAATCATTGCAACTGTTCATATACCCTAATATACTATTTTACTATCTTCGCATACCTTCCGAATACTATATCTCATTCACCATCTATCCAAAACTCATGTGATCTTAACTAAAGCATTTACATATACTAACATACCTCTTGTTAACTTTGCAAGCCATAATACTATGTATGTCTCCATCACCATCCAAAATTGTGGCACTGTACCCTATTTTCCTAATTCTAGACTTAGTCATTTTCATGACTATGAATCTAGTGGCAATCTTCACAATATGTGATCATACTTATCATAAGTGTTGCCATAAATGACAACCCTTAGAGGATTTCTAGTACTCCAAATCATCACTTGTCAATAGATTTGGTAAGGAAAAGTTTGTTCAAGAGCAGATGTAGAGTCTCTGATAAAGTTTGGAAGGTAATCATTGACAGTGGTAGCTCGGAGAATCTAGCATCTAAAGAGATGGTCACAAAGTTGTAGTTGGAAAGGTTGAAACATCTAAAGCCCTATCAAATTTCATGGATCAAAGATGAGCATACACTCTTGGTAAGTGAACAATGTTATGTGAATTTGAAGATTGGAAAGTACTATGATAAGGTGTTATGTGATATCACACCTATTGATTATTGTCATATTTTATTGGGTAGACCTTGTCAATATGATAGACATGTAATATATGATGGGAGATTGCATAAGTATACTATTTGGGCTGATGGAAAAAGACAAATCTTGTTACCTTTGATGGAAGAACCTATTAGTAATGTTTTCACATCCGTGAAAGTTTTCTTGATGGAAGGAAGAAAGTTTTTTAAGGATTTAAAGAGAAATGATCTATGTTTTGTTGTGATAACTAAAAAATCGAGTAAGAAAATAGAGGATAATGTCCCTAAGGAGATTGATAAGTTACTCACTGAGTATAGTGAAATTATTTCTGATAATGTACCTGATGGTTTTCCACTGAAAAGAAGCATTGATCATTGTATGGATCTTATACTTGGAGCTAGTTTACTGAATAAGGCACCTCATCAGTTGACACCTACCGAGAATCAGAAATTGAACCGACAGATTCAAGAATTGCTGGAGAAAGGTTTGATCAGAGAAAGTTTGAGTCCTTGTACAGTACTTGTGGTATTGGAACCTAAGAAGAATGGAGAATGGTGAATGTGTACTGATTCCAGAGCAAACAACAAGATAACAGTGAAGTATAGGTTTCCTATACCGAGAATGGATGATATAATGGATAGTTTGACTGGAGAAAAGTATTTTACCAAAATTGATTTGAAAAGTGGGTATCATCATATCAAAATTAGAGAAGGTGATGAATGGAAGACTACTTTCAAGACAAAAGAAGGTTTGTATGAGTGGTTGGTTATGCCTTTTGGTTTAACTAATGCATCGAGTACTTTTATGAGGTTGATGAATGAAGTTTTGAATAAATTCATGGGTAAGTTTGTGATTGTATATTTTGATGATATTCTGATATTCAGTAAGAGCAGAGAAAAACATTTGCTCCATGTTAGACAAGTTTTGCAGAGATTGAAAGAAGAAAAGTTCTTGATAAATCTGAAAAAGTGTTCATTCATGAAAGAGGAGATTATGTATTTGGGATTTTTGATTTCAGATGATGGTTTGAAAATGGATCCTAAAAATGTTGAAGCAATTTTGAATTGGCCTACACCTATGAATGCTAGTGAGGTAAGATCATTTCATGGTTTGGCAAGTTTTTACCAAAAGTTCATTAGGAATTTCAGTTCAATTTGTAATGCTATGATTGATACTATGAGAGGAGACAAAAGATAATTCATAAGAATTTCTCATTTCATCAAAGCCTAGAATTCCAATTTTCATCTCGATCATCAAAGATCTCCTTCTACTCAATGCATTATCAACTCGGTTAGTGACTCCACTCTTATGCTTTATCACAAATGTATAACTCTATAAATACTCAACCCATTTCATATGTCTCTGATTCAACTTATTCTGACTACTCAAATACTGTAAAGCCTTATGATCAGTATACAACAAAAATTCACTCGGTATCAAATAATGTCTCCATTTCTTTAGTGCTTGAACAATAGCATAGAATTCTTGATCATACATAGAATATTTCCTTTTTTCATCATTCAAATTTTCACTAAAGAAAGCAACGGGTTTACCTTCTTGACTCAACACAACTCCAATTGCACTTCCACTTGCATCACATTCCACTTGAAATACCTTATTGAAATCAGGTAATGCCAAAACATGCAATTCAGAAACCTTCTACTTCAGAGTCTCAAAACTTTTATCAGCTCCATGTGTCCATTGAATTTGATTCTGATTTTTTTGAGCCATGGAGAAAGTGCAGAGCACCTATTCAAGATTAACAAAGTACTAAATGGGATGAATATTTTATGCAAGGAGGTATGTTGTTTAAAGGTATTCAGTTGTGTATATCGAGAGGACCTATGAGAACTAATTTGATAAAAGAGAAACATAGTAGTGGTTTGGCTAAATATTTTGGTGTTGATAAGACATTGAATTTGCTTAACCAGAAATACTTTTGGCCAGAGTTGTATAAAGATGTTCAGAAATTTGTGAAAAGTTGTGGAGTTTGTCAAGTTACAAAAGGAGTAAGTCAGAATACTGGATTGTATACACTAATTGTTGTACCTAAGAAACCTTGGATTGACATCAGTATGGATTTTGTTCTTGGCTTACCAAAGATAATAAGAGGTAATGATTCTATATTTGTGGTTGTCAATAGATTTTATAAAATGGCACATTTTATACCTTGTAGAAAGACATCAAATGCAGTACATATAGCTGATCTTTTCTTTAAGGAAATTGTTAGATTGCATGGATTACTAAGGAGTATTATCTCTGACTGAGACAGTAATTTTTTTGGATACTTTTGGAAGACTCTTTGGAGAAAGTTGGGTACCGAGTTGAAATATAGTTCTACATTTCACCCACAAACTGATGGACAGGCAGAAGTTGTGAATAGAAGCTTGGGTAATCTTTTGAGATGTTTAGTGGGAGACACACCAAGTAATTGGGATTCTATGTTGTCACAAGCAGAGTTTGCATACAATAATTCAATGAATAGGAGTACCAGAAAAACACCTTTTGAGATTGTAAATGACATACAATCGAGAGGTATATCTTATTTGAGAGACATTGATGATGAAAGAAAGATAAGTGTTGAAGGAGTAAAATTTGTTGAGTACATGAAGACATTGCATGAAGATGTGAAGCTTAAACTAGAAAAGAATAATAGAAATACAAAGATAGAGTTGATAGATCAAGAAGACATAAGACTTTTGATGTTGGTGATGAAGTGATGGTTCATTTGAAGAAAGGTAGATTTCCTATTGGAAAATATGGGAAGGTGAAGATGAAGAAGTTTGGACCTTGCAAGATTTTGAGAAAATTTGACAGTGGAAATGCATATGAAGTTGAGTTACCTGATGACATGGATATTTCACCTATATTCAACATTGCTGATTTGTATGAATTTCATGAATCTGAAGAAGACATGAGAGTACTAGTGGATTATCCTAAGAAGTAGAATGAAGAGGTTGAGCATATTTTGGTACAAAGAATTGGTAGAAGCACAAGAGGAAAATAGTGTATGGAATATCTGGTAAAGTGGAAGAATAGACCGATTGAAGATAGTTCATGGATTTGATAGTCTAAGTTGGATGTATCTTGGATCATACCTACTGAATGATTTAGAGAATCATTTTCAAATAACCCCAGGTGTCTGATGCAGGAGCATCTTAGGTCTTTGGCAATCCTGTGTCACCAAAAATAGATTTGAGTTTGTTTGTGTTGCTCGATTCCTGCTTTGACCAAGTTGGTTTCATGTTTCTTGGTTTCCTTTGTTTATCAGTGTTGGTTGGTTATCTCTTTGGTGCTTAGTAATCTCCCTAGCGCATGGTGATACTTGTCTGGCGCTCGGTTGGCTTTTCTTGCCGATGGGTTTTGTTTGAGTTTCTGTTGAGGCTGACTTGTGCATTTATTATGGGTCATGGATTTAATGCTGGTATCCATCCATGGGAAGCGTGTGCTCCTAGATCTGACCATTCCTTCCATTGATTGTGGATCTAAAGGCTGACTCAATTTAGTAGCCTCTTGTATAAATGTAATTGTTCGATTAGAGTTTAGGAGTCAGTTTAGAGAGGAAGTTTTGGTAGAAGATAGAAGATAGAAGGTTAGAGATTATCTATGGATCCTCACATGTTTGAGGACTTTAGTACTTGATTGTAATATCTAGCTAAAACTGGGAAGGCCTTACAGCCCATCATGTATGAATCAATTTGAAGATAATAACAAAGATCATGCATTCTCTCTCTCACTATTGTTTGTTGTTTCCGTGTGTAGTTCTACAAGGTGGACTTGGTAGGGTGTGCCATTGTTTGGCCCTTCCTAGACCTCTCTTGCATCATACTCTCAGTATATATTAGCATCAAAGGGAGCTCGAGTACCACGTGTTGATCCACCACTCGATGCACCTGCAGGAGGAGGAGCAATGCCTGATGTCGAGGACTAGGCGGACATCTAATGCATTATGTTCCCAATTTTGTTTGACATTTTGATCATACTTGATAGCTCATTGGAGCTCATTTTTTTTTAATATGTGCATTGCACCCCTTGTACTATATATATATATATATATATATATATATATATATATATATATGAGATTAGATTTAGTGGTTTTGACTTCATAGCACTTGTCATTTTGATTTATGATGTTTTATCATGTGATGTAAATGTATGAAATACTTCCCCTTCATTTTTTAATGTATGAATATGCAATGAAAAATGCAATGATAGATGATAGATGAATAAATGCAATGTATGATTCTCTTTATGCTTTTGATGGATGCACATGTATGTATGCAATGAATATGTGAAATGTTTATGAAAATGGGATGTTATGCAGCGATACACATGATATTTTTTCAAATATATGAAGATTTCAAGTGCTCATTCATTGTCAAAATAGATGTTTAACCCAGAACGATGACTTCTTGCTAGTTAGTTTGTAAGGACCTTCATACGATGCTCAGTCCTTCTGATGTGTTTTTAGTGCAAATTTGGAGAATATCAAACATCATGCTTTATTCCAATCATGAGAAAGATGCAGCCATGTAAAATGTAGAATGCCAATGAAATGTAAGACCTAGGACTTAGTCATTGATCATATGTCAGTTTTTATCATCATTGAATATTTTTAGGTAACATCGAATATTCGATACAATGTCCACTAGTTGGGCAACCATGAACATATGAATATTGACATTTAGTTTTGAAATGTCAGATTTAGATATAAGCATCAAGGCACAAAAGCCAGAATGACCTGAATATCATGTCCATTTTGATTTAGCAATTTGTATAAGCATTAGAACATAAACGTTGTGATGACCTGAATACACCTTGTGTACAAACACACCAAGTAGTGGGGAGAGCATTTTGATTCCAATGTGAATTACCTACAGTGACCCATTATCATTCACATCCTTGGGTAATGTTGCATTTCATAATAGAAATAAGAAATCACTCAAAAAGAAAAAGTTAGATCTGACTTGCCTGAAGTATCTAGGTATTGATGGTCGAGGTACACGTGGCCATCCAATCATGATGGAGGCACTTATAGTGGACACCAATTCAATCTAGAATTTTTAGGTTTATTAGATTTTCACTTACAAATAGAAGACAAAGAAAAGATTATGCCCCCAGTCATCACTCTCTAAACTCTATGAAAGGACATCATAAATGAGCTTGAGAGAACTTAATATGCAAAAATCTTAATGTGAACCAGTTATCATACAAGAAGATTAAAGCATGTTTATAGAGATTGTTTTGTTTTTTGTTTATAGTTTTTTTGTGTGCAAAATCCTTATCTGGTAGGGAGACAGACAAACTAACTCAAATATAGCTTTAAAGGACCTTGACTAGATATGACTTGTTTGAGGTATGCTAAGAACTGTAGGATAAGACATTGGTTGCCCCCAAGTTTGAAACATTGATAGGATGCAAATGCTTTTGTTGTTTGGTGCATAGATCAACTTTATTGAAAAAAAGATGCGAAAGAAAACAAGGAGATATTTACAAACTAAAGCAGTATTGAAAGATGGGAAATACCAAGATTGCACTAATAGATGGAGTGTTTTGATACAAGTGGCACCTGTGTGTTGGGTTTTCACCATCTTGGCAGAGATTCTATTTTTTCTACCAAGGTGCATGTTTACTAGATTTTCACCAAGGCACTTTTTCTTTTTCTTCTTTTTTTTATATTTTTCATCTTTTCAATTTTTTTTGTATTTTTCCATTTTTATTCTTTTTTTTTTGTGAATCATCGAGGTGCCTATTGATAGGTTTTCACCAAGATGATCATTTTTAAATCAATTTTTTTGATTTTTATAATTTTTTTAGGACATTTTCGCAGACTAAATGTCTTAGGTATAGAGTTTCTTCAGATGGAGAACGTTGATTGGTTCTCAGAGTTGTTCTCCTTCAATCATTGAGAGTTGATAGGCTCCAAAGCCGAAAGTAGCAGTGATAAAAAGGGGAACCATCCAATTGGGTTCAAACTTTCGCTTGCGTTCTTGATGAGATTGATTTTTAGTATTCTCTCTCAAGACTAGATCACCAACCTAAAATTCTCTATGTTTGAATTTCTTGTTATAGCCTCTAGACATTCGTTTATGATATACTCTAAGTGTTAGGAATAAGGTGTCTCAACCTTGGATAATTCCTATTCTTATTATTTGTTTTGTAAATGTATTTTTTGCAAATAATGTAATTAAGTGTGAGTGTACATGTCTAGTTGGCATGTTGATGTGTCACTCCACTTGATGTGTCGGCATCTTGTGCGTAAGGAGATCATGACTGAAATGGTCATGACAGATTCCTATGATGTGTAAGAACTATTTAAGGAATGTGCTATGATAGGTGTAAGAGCATCTTATGACTTGGGCCTATTTGGGCACCCAAGGAGAAGTGGTTGGTGTGTGTAAGAGAATATGCCAAAAATAGGTTGGTATGACAGATTCTCTTACACTTCTCTTGTGACCATTATTTTTGGCAGATTCTATGACAAGCTGTCATAGTCTATTCTAGGGATGGATGCCTTTTCTTGGGATTGCATGTAACAACTGTGTACATGTGGCTTTGTGCATGGGTCTTGGTGGTTGTGCCTATTTTAGGGTCCAGAGGAGTCTATATATATGATGCTGCTCCTATGGGAGAGATATAACAAATTTAAGTCTTGGTGGCTTTGTCTCTCATTTCCTGAAAGAACTTGCATTGCAAGTGTATTGTAATCTCTGTGTTGAAGATAATACATTGTGTAGGTTTTGGAGTGCTGGGGTTTTTTACCGAAAGGTTTTCCCCAGGGTATATCATTGTGTCATTCTCTATTTTTTCTGTATGCATGGTATGTGGTTGCAATATCTTTGTTAAAGTAGTTAACGAATCTGAAATTGTAGGGATTTATAAGAATTTGCACAATTCTCTCCTTTAGAGATTAGCATAGGAAGCTGTTTTCGCACCTGAGTTTCCTTACACTGATATGATCATAAGTAGCTTGTTTGTTCTCATCTAGTAGTTCAAGATCTTGTAACATAGACACTCTCTAATCATCATCAGTTACTAGACCATGCATTCTACTTCTTAGTGATGGGATTTCAACCTCAATAGGTAGTACTGCTTCATCCCCATATACTGAAGTGAAAGGAGTAGCCCTAGTGGGCATCCTGATACTTGTTCTGTAAGCCCAAAGAGCTGTATTTATCATCAAGTGCCAGTCTCTTCCTATTTTGTTGACTGTATGGTGTAGAATTTTCAATAAATTCTTGTTGGATGCTTTAGCTTGTCCATTCCCTTGTGGATAGTAAATGGATGACCAATGTTGAGTGATCTTGAATTTAGAGCATAAGGAGTCTAGGTCCTTGTTTTTGAATTGGTCTCCATTATCTGTTATGATGGAATGTAGTATACCATACCTACAAATGATTTAATTTAGTATGAAAATAGAGATTCGTTTGCTAGTGGCCTATGTCAAAGGAATTGCCTCAACCCATTTTGTGAAGTAATCTATAGTTGTGATGATATGGGTATGTCCATTTGATGAATGTGGATAAATAGCCCCTATGAGATCAAACACCCATTATTGAAAAGGCCATTGTGTTGTAAATGGAATCAAATCTCTCCCTAGTGCATGAATCAAGTTTCCATGGACCTTTCATTTCTGACAATTCTTAGCATATTTTACGACCTCTTTTTCCATGTCTAGCCAATAGTAGCCTACCCTAATGAGTTTTTGAGCTAGTGTCAAATCATTGGAATGTGATCCAAAAATACCTTTGTGGACTTCCTCTAATGCATGTTGTGACTCTTCACATTATAAACACCTAAGAAGTGTACCATCTAGACTTTGTTTGTATAAATTTTTACCAATGATGGAATACCGTGATGCATTTTGGATAGGGTAGCATTTTTCATGACGGTTAAAGGTGTCAGGAATGATTTGGTCTTGAAGGTAGGAGTATATGTTTTTGTAGCAAGAGGAATCATGACCAAAAACATTGTAGATCATCTAGGTTTCTGGACAATGATAGGCGGGGAATGACAGTGCTTCCACCAGGAACTCATAGTGTAGCTCATTTTTGGGTTTTTGTAATAAAGATGATAGCATGGCCATAGCATCAACAACCTTGTTCTCCATTCTAGGAATCTATTAAAATGTGACTATAATGAAGTACTTCTTTAGATCATCTACCATGCGCTTGTATGGAATGAGTTTCTCATCTTTTGTTTGATACACATCATTGACTTGGTGTATGACCAGTTGTGAGTCACCATGAATGTACAGTTCTGTTACTCACCATTCAATTGCTATCTTCATTCTATTTAGTAAAGCTTCATATTCAGCAATGTTGTTGGTACACGGGAACTTGATCCAAAATGCTTTTGGAATGGAGTAACCTTGTGGTGTTATGAATAATATGCCAACTCCAAATCCATTATGTGTGTAGGATCCATCAAAGAATAAGCACCACTATCTAGAAGATATGTGCATGATAGAGGAATCTAGGAATTCCATTTGCATTGGTTGGTCATCAAACATTGGTGCTTCATCTAACTGATTTGCAATGACTTGTCCTTTGATAGCTTTTCTTTGAACATACGCAATGTCAAATTCGCTCAGTAGCATTACCTATTTTTCTAGTCTACTTGTGAGAGCATATTTTCTCAATAAGTACTTTAGTGGATCAATTTTTTCTATTAATTGTGTAGTATGAGCTAACATGTAGTGTCTTAGCTTCTGTGATGCAAAGATGACATCTAGACACACCTTCTCTATCATGGAATAGTTTTTATCATAGGCTGCCAATGTTCTGCTGATGTAGTAGATAGCTCTTTCCTTCTTATTCTCATCATGTTGTGCTAGTAATGCCCCCAGTGATGTATTTGTGGTGGAGACATACAATATTAAAGGCTTCCCTTGAATAGGAGGCATGTGAATTGGTGGATTTGCCAAATATTGTCTGATATGATTGAAGTTATTTCACATTCCTCATTCCATGCGAAGTGCACACCTTTATGGAATGTTTTTGTGAAAGGTTGTGATATATCTGCTAGCTAAGATATGAAGTTTCTGATTGATTGTACCCTTCCTTGTAAGGTCTTCATTTTACTGATGTTCTTAGGAGGTTGGATCTCCATGATTGCTTTGACTTTTGCTGGATCCACTTCAATACCTTTCTTTGAAACAATGTACACTAGAATTTTTTATGAAGTGACACCAAAGGCACATTTCTTAGGATTTAGTTTGAGACTAAATTTCTCCATTCTATCTAGTATTGTACCCAAGTCAGCTAGGTGCTCAGATCTTTTCATTGATTTAGCCAAAGTGTCATCAACATAATTTTCCATGTTTTTATGCATCATATTGTGAAAGATAGGCATCATAGCTCTCTGATATGTATCATCAATGTTCTTAAGACAAAATGGCATGACATTCAAGTAGAAAGTACCCCGTGCACAAGTAAAATCCATCTTCTCTTGATCTTCTGGAGCTATCTTGATTTTATTGTATCCAGAGAAACCATCCATTAAAGAGTACATTTCAAAGCCTGCAGTCATTCCCACTATCATATCAATATTTGGTAGTGGAAAATCATCCTTACGCCATGCTTTATTTACATCTTTGAAGTCTGTGCATACTCTGATTGATTTATCTAGTTTTGATACTGGAACTATGTTTGAAATCCACTCTGCATAATCTATTACTCAGATAAATCCAGCCTTTAATAGTTTCTCTAGCTCAACTTTGACAAGGAGTGCCACATGAGGATGCATTTTACGCAACTTTTTCTTGATTGGTTTAACTCCTGGAGCGATAGAGAGATGATGCAGGATGAGATTAGGATCTAATCTAGGCATATCTGAATATTTCCATGCAAAGTTGATTTTCTTCTTTGTTAATAATTTTAAGAATGCTTGTTTTTCTTCTTCTGACAAAGATTGTGCTACATGAATCAATTGAGGTTCCTCTATTGTGCCCAAATTGATAGATTGAGTTCATTCTATCAATACTAGAGATCTATCTTGTAAATGACTTAGAAGGACATCAAATATATCATCCTTAGGCACCTTAGAGAGGTTTTCACCTTTGGATACATCTTTTGTTTTTACTATTTTAGGTTCTAAGACTGCCACATAGTGGTTTTCACCCTCATAACTCTTTTCCTTATTTCTTTTATTCTTTTGACTAAGATATTTGATATCCAACTCTGTCATGTTGATGCTAGGTTTGCTGATGGAAGTCATGATGGGTTCTACTACATTTAGGTAGCATGCAAGAGCATAGTCTTTTCAGAAAGTATAGATGTCTTCGCTTGGATCATCATATGTTTGGTCAATAAGCTCAGGATGTTGGATAGTAAGTATGGGAAAGGATTGGCTAATAGTATTTACACATACAGTGTTGTCATCATTGGCTCTAATTTGAATCTCAAATTCAAGGATGATATTACTACTTGGAATGTTTAGTTCGTTAAGTGTCTCAACGTCATCATTGGATCCTGTCTTAGTGATAAGTGAATCAGACTTGCGAGGTCTGTAATTTCATTCTAGACTCATTTCAGATGTAGATGCATATCGGTGAATGACATCTATGTGTTTTTATGTTATAAGCTCATCTTATTATGGAACAATTCCCCATTCATAGTCATTTGATTCTTCATTTGGATCCCTGGGAAAATTAAGAATATGTGTAAAATCAGGATGGATCCCCCAAGCAGGATCCTTCAGAGTTTTATTATATTTCATATTCATGGGAGTCTATCTCTGAATCATTGTTGTGTCCCAAATGTTCATCTATTGTGATAGGTTCACCTTCTTCTTCTTGTTTTTTTTAGGATCAGTTGGTTCTTGTGTTGCAACTGTCTCATGTTTAGTAGTAGATTCTTGTGTGTCTACTACGTTGATTCTTTTAGGTTCCTTTTCATTCTCAAGAAGATCTAAGATATTTTGAGGTATACGATCATAAGGAAAAACATCAATTGTGTCTGAATCATCACTATCTATGTTGTGTTTCTTCCTGTTGCTGAATATCTATTTTTGGTTCTATCTATTCTAGGACATGTGTAGAGATTCCACTGAGATGGAAAGGTTTCTTGTGATAACCTATGCCTACAGTATCCTTGGTTTTTCTCCCAAATGTTCAATGCATTTGATGATGCCTTTGCCTCTTATTCCTAGAGGTCCTTTTCCTATGTATCCCATTTTAGATATTATCTTGTGACCCGGTCCATATGACACTAGTAAATTTTACCCTATTTTTCGATGAGGATTAGTCAAATTTTCGTTACCCATTCGTCGAACAGATGACAAAAACTATTGTCAAACTTTTTTTGTTTATTATTCGACAGGAAAAACCATCGTCAAAATTTTGACCTACTTAGCGGTTGAATTATTGACCGAATCTTCATCGAAGTAATCACTTGAAGCTGGAAGAATTGCAGATCAAACCTTTTATCTAAGTGACCAACATTCATCAAAATTGAGACCAACGTTGGTCGGAATTGATGTCGAACATATAGCAGCCTCATCTAAATGCCAAAGGGAGTTGGTTGAAATATTGACATACAATTTAATTTTTTTTTAAACATATATATATATATATATATATATATATATATATATATATATATATATATATATATAGATATTTTAATTTCACTATTTTTATTATTTATCTAATAATTATTCATCATATATAATTATAATAATCATAACTTATGTCGATATTAAGTATCAACCATATATCTTATTGTTGTATATATTTTTCGTATGTTGATTGAGATCTTAAATTATTGAGCTTCTCTTTGTTTTGAGTAATAGTTTAATTAACATTCTCTACTTAACAAGGCCAACTGCGTGAAGGTGGAAGCTCATCTGGCCCCTCCTAGTATCCTCTTATGACCCTTTACGACACTTTAAGACCTCTAAGATGTATTCTTAGGGATCGTAATGGGTCATAAAGGGTCATAAGGGGTCTTGGGACACAACAGCTGAGAAACATAAATGTACGCATCATGGTCACAATTGTTTGGAGACACAACATAATTGAATTCTATACCCAGATGATGCAACACAACCACTACTCTTGTAGTTCTAAGTGGACACTGTAGGATCCAAAAACCAAAAATAAATTCCTTATCTTTGGTTTTTGGATCCCGCAGTGTCCACTTCAAAATGCAGTTTTGGTTGTGTTGCATCATCTGGGTATAGAATTCAATTATGTTGTGTCTCCAAACAATTGGGACCATGATGCCTACATTTATGTTTCTCAGCTATTGTGATACCTACATTTATGTTTTGTAGTTTTTGTTTTTATTTGCATGTTCTTTGTGTTTGGCTTCTCTCCCTCGCATCGAAAATAAGATTTTCCCACTTTGAATCGAGAATGCGCGTGCAATACAAGTAGCATATGCATGGATAGAAGGTGGAGCTGAGAAGACCCAACATATTTACAATGTTCATGATGGTCTATAACTTAAAATACACAATTAAAGACTGCTATAAAAAATGCAAACATGTTGGGTCTTTCAGCTCCACCTACTATTCGTGCATATGAATTGAGATTGCATATTGAATGTGTGTGCAACACAAGCAGAATATGCACGGATAGCAGGTTGAGCTAAGAAGACCTAGCACATTTACATTTTTTTCTCCTTTATTTCTTGTACACCATCTCTATTGGCAAGTTTCTTCATGGATGGCCTCCACTATCTTCCCACTACAATTGTAACCACTATTCATTCTCCTATGGTCACTACTATCTTCTCTATTGATCAGACCTCCACTGTAATTTCTTTGATGAAAAATTCCAAATTCAATGTTTGGTATTCCTTCATCTCCCCTCAACTCCATCACTTATGTGTATGGCTTCTCTCCCTTGCATCGAAAATAAGATTTTTCCCACTCTAAATCGAGAATGCATGTGCAACACAAGCAGAATATGCATGGGTAGCAGGTGGAGTTGAAAAAACACAACACATTTACATTTTTTTAATAGGTCAAAATTACAATGTTCGCAATGGTGTATAACTTAAAATATGCAGTTAAAGACCTCTATAAAAAATGCAACCCTGTTGTGTTTTTCAACTCCACCTGATATCCTATGTATATGAATTGAGATTACATATTGAACTAGGCTTCTCCTTCTGCATTGCCTGAAACCAAGAGACTATCACAGTTAACATCTAAATGGTGCATCTCATCATCAAATAAAGATTGAAGATTTAAACAAAGTTATGACATTTTTCTTACAACAGACAACCCTAGGAATAGATTCTGGCAAGTTTTAGTAAATTTGTCATAACTTTCCATATACTCGATAAAAAGGCACCAAACCAGTTCCAAAACAAATTTAACTCTCCCTTCAAAATCTTCCAATATACTTCTAGATTCATTCAAATAAAACTCCACTAGAAATGTGTCTTGGAACAACATAAAAATGTGCTGCTAGATTCATAAAGACGTTCATGAAAATAAGATGAAAACTAGTTCCAAATCCAACTATATTATAATTGGATTTTTATATGAAGTCAAGCTAAAGAACTTGATGAAGACACCTATATTGGTGTTAATGTCAAAAAGAGTCATGTCTAAAGGAAAATTGAAGCCATGATGAAGTATCAATTCTCCTTACTAGAAAATAAAATCCATGAATCAATGATAGTCATGAATCAATGAGAATATGGTTAAGTAGCATAGATTTTATGAAGATGTCTTTTGGTTCTTGACTGTCCTGTACAAGGGTTTTGCAAGATCATGTTTCCCTTTTTTGTTCAAGCTATGTAAGATTATCTAACGGGGATCGATGATGATAGGTTTTGAACATTCATGATCCTATGGTCTATGATGAAAAGGAAAGAGAAAGTGTTTGGGATCACAAAAAAGGATCCACGTAGGGAAAGCTAGGGAGGATAGGAGGGCTAGAAAGACAATTATAGGTTTCCACATGGAAATCAAGTTGTAGTTGACCAAGTGAATTTTGAGTGGGAAAGTCAAAACTCAAGGTGGAATTGATTTATCAATAAAACAAAGTATTGTAGTGAAGTTTTTTTATCAATAAAACTATATTTATTCTCTGCAATTTACTCTCTGTCTCATGGTACAATCCAGGAACAGTGAGTTCCTAGGATGGATTGAAATGTGTTTGGGATTGGTTCTCAATGTAAAAATATTATATTAGTTATTGCTTACCTTTACACGCCTTCTTTTTACCATTTCATTGCATTTTGAATTAGGAATATTAGACTGGTATTCCTAGGACAACGACTGGTAGGGTACAGTCAGTTTGGTAGTTTGAAGTTTTCTTTATGATGTTGTTAGTTCAAATTCAAATCTAATATGGATGGTAGGAGGATAAAATAGAATACAATAGTTGTTAAAATAATGTGCTTTGGGCCACCACAAAATTCATGCCTTAAATTATTATTATTATTATTTTTTGCCTCAAACAAATGTATTGAGAAATCAGCAAGTGTATTTTCCTAGCAAGAGTTAGAGAATCCAAATATAATATGATGTAGGAGCATCCTGGGTGTAAGAGAAATCTTGCATCACCCAAAAATATTTTCGGTTTACTTTTCAATAAGGGCTATCTTGTGCAGAGCTTCTATTTTTGGAAATTTACTATTTTTAGTAATTTTTTCGTTCATGCTCAGAATGGTCTATTTTCTTCCCTGGAGGTTCATTTTGGTTATATCAACCTACCAGTAAAGTTTCATTGCCGGATCAAGTCTAGTCTTGAAGATATTGAAAAATTTTAGTATTGAAAATAGGGTATAGAAACTTCGAACTCAATTTTGAAGGCTTTAGAGGCTCCAGATGAGGTCGAAACTTCAATTGAATGAAGCTTGCTTGATTCAAGCGTTGTAGAGTGCTTGATGCCCTTTCTGAAATGGGGTCATAATAGTCAATCGGGTCAACGGGTGATGACTTATGGTCTCCAGAAGTTGGGCCACCTAAAATGGCGGAAAAAAATTTTTCTTCAAAATTTCTGTTTGGGTTTCAAAATTTATTTTGAGCCAATTATGATGTAATAAAATTAAAAATAAAATAATTCTAAGTTTGGTCGGCCTTATTGGCTAAAATTCTGGAACCTTCCCAGGCGGTGGAAATTTGCCTATATAAGGAAGGCTGTAGTGTTGTCTTAGTCAGTTCTGGGTAGTAGATCTGGGTAATGATTCGAGGCTTTGTCCTACATAATATTGTAAAGGGAATGCCCATGTGGCTCTGCATATTGTAATTTTGAAAGTTTGTAATTCCACATTTGTGGAGATAATAAGAAGCCCATTTTCTATTCTTGCAAATTGTTGTTGTTTCTCTGTTTCTGTTATGTATTTTTGGTATTAAGGGGAGCACCCTTCATCATAATAGCAAGCTCAACAAAAACAATTTGAAAATATGAGAAATCTTGAAGTAGATGTTCAATAGTTTCTATATAACCTCTACATTCTAGAATATACATATGAGAGCTCTACCATCCACTTCTTTGAAGTGAATCCAAAGTTAAGACTTTACGATTAAGAGAGAGACACAAAAAAATGTCATTCTAAAAGGAATGTCAACCTTCCAAATTTGTTTCCACCACAACATATCTTTCCATTGAATAAAAAATAATATAGATTTACTTGACCAAGTTTCATAATAAACTTCAATCAATAATCTTTACTACCACAAAAATTAGTCCAATATATTAAGTTTTGATATTCATGTATGTTTTCTAGTCAAAATATCCATAAAATCATTCCACATAACTTTGTTGTGAGCAATGAAACCCAAAAGACTCCCTAATTCATCCTTGTATCTAGATAATGGTAAATGCATGATCAATAGTTTATGGCATATCGTAGCATATCATAAAATAATGTAGGTAAAGTATGAGGCTAGCCAAAAGAATAAAATATGTTGGGGGTAATTAGGACAAATTATCTAATTAGTTATATAAAGGTTCTTTATTCATTTATTCTTTGAACATAGGAGTGCAATTTAGATTGAGTTTTATTCAACATGTGTTGTCTCATTCATTATAATATGGACACTTGTCAAGCTCTCTTTTGATCTTCTTGTAGTATTTCTTTATTTTTGAGCACACAAGAAAACAAAGTGGGGGGAGTTGAATAATTGTATGATAAAACCTTAAATTTTTTACTACTTCGTATGTCAAAATATTTACTTCATGAATCAGCAACAATGTAACAATGAAAGAATAACGAATTCTACACAATTACACAAGTGAACACTAGATTTATATGGAAAACCTAGCTAGGGAAGAACCACAGTGAGAAAAGCCACAATATAGAATAATTTACATAAATTATTTTACATCTAAAACACAAGGAAGAAACTACTCCCTGAAATAATGGGTTTATGGTTATACCAAAGATATTTTAGTACTCAATTTTAATGATAAAATTTAGACGAGGCTACAACCTTAAAATATTACATGAAGAATAAAAAAAATATCCACCATAATAAATGTGTACCATTAGCAGCCTTTATCACACTACTTGAAACTTCAAAGACTTTTGAATGTAGATACCTTCAGCTCATTTCTTTCAATAATCATTTGGCATTTTTCTCACACATTTCACAATCAAACGCACTTCCAAAAATTTCTCACATTATAAATGATTTGATCTTTCATTATATCCTTTGCATGGTCAAACAGAATTTTCCAAGTCAGCCACATTAAAATGTACGAACATGAAATGTAAGACGACCAAATATGTTGGCCCCAAAAACTTATATGATGAAGGGAAAGTGAAAGATAACCAACCCTAGAGATAAATGAAGCCCAAAACATATTGACACACTTCTCAAAGCTATTGTAAACTTCAAAATAGATCTACAATTAGTTTAGTTCATGCAAACAAACCTCTTATCTTCTTAATTATTTAGTTCAATCATCAAATAGTACCAGAACGGAATAAAGATGTCATCTTGACCATAAAGGAATATCATATGACATTAAACATTCCTTCAACACCATCAACACACTATCACATTAATTAGGCTAGTACAAATGTATTGAAACTAAGAATTCTATCACCATATGCAACTAATCAACCAGTCTTTGAGATGCCTATCAATTAGAGTCATAGTTTTTGTTGTTAAGTTGAGAATATAAAACTTGAAGGGAAGTAATTTGCAGAAAATATGAGAATATTCCCCAAGTTGTAAGAGGAAATTCTAAAATTCTTAGAAATGTAGAGAATATATTATCTTCTAAGATCTATGAGCGCAACTTCCAAACCACATAAAGATATCTTCAAGAAAAGAGAAACAGAGAAAATCCATGAGCTAGATAGAGAACATGCCCGGTTTGACACCAGTCAAATGGAAACTGGTTTGCTTCAAGGATGAAGATTTTTGGTGATGAAGTATTTAAGGGGGGAGCATTTATGAAGTGTTTATGTAGTTGTTTTAATTTTGGAATGAGTTTAGAGGACTAGTTCAACAGACCCTAGGAAGTGGGCCTCTAGGAGTGAGGGTTTAGTGGCTAAGGCCATAGGTGAAGGGTGGAGACTTGGTCTGTTGAACCAGTCCTCCTAGGGCATCGCACAACTTCCATCTCCTAGATTTTTGATGATCCAAACCTGCATGATCACAAAGAGCATTGCGCGGCTAGCAGATACCCATGGTGGAGGTGTGGGTTATGCCTGATAGTTGTCTATCAATATGCCACTAAGTCTTCAAACAATTTTAACCAATGTTCTCTAGCACTTTCGACTATCCCAGAGACCCTCCAAATCTAATTGATCAGGTTAGATTGGGATCTATCTGGACTACTTAAACAATGGGTACCATCAGTGGTTACAATCACCAAGAAAACTTTAGTGTTTCAAAGATCCACGTACTCGATCTATGACTCAATTTCAAAACCTTCCAATATTATACTGCTACAAATATATTTTCCTTTCTCTAGCTAAATACATGGCTTATATTTAGCCTAGGTTTTTGTCTAGGAAGAAACTTGACAACCCATATAACTCTAAGTGTTGGGTGTATTATGATACATTACCCTAATTTGACTTTCATCCAGTGGCATTAGAAAACCAGTGGAGAAAATACAAATTAGGGCCTTGATTTCATGACAGGGTTGAGGACAATGGCTATGTTTTTGACCTGTCAGAGAATCACTTTGTTTTGATATTGCTAACCAAACTGTGACAATTTGAAATTTGAGAGTGCAGTTACATATTTGTATTTGCTAACAAATGATAGACTGTGAATAAAAACAAAGAACATGACTATCAACAACTAATTCAAGAGTTTCAAATAACAGTTCCTAAAGAGATTTTGCAGAAAATAATCATTTTATCTTTCAAATCAACAGACTATGTATAATGAAATGCCTCATTGATCAAACAAACACTTTGTGGACATATCAAAATGTTTCTGCAATGACATCAAATTTGTCTATCTATTACAATGACTGACCCTGAGCTAAATACATGGCTTATATTTAGCCTAGGATTTTGTCCAGGAAGCAACTCCACAACCCATACAACTCTGAGTGTTGGGTGTATTATGATACATTATCCTAATTTGACTTTCATCTAGTGGCATTAGAAAACTAGTGGAGAAAATACAAATTAGGGTCGTGATTTCATGACAGGGCCGATGACAATGGCTATGCTTTGTCATTTCTACAGCGTGTCTATCTATTAAAATGACTGACCCTGAGCCTGAAACAAAAAATGGCATATTCGAAAGATAACCAAACCTTCTTCAAAGATGGAAATGAAATGATAAATTTGTCCTCCTTCGTGCACTGTAGTCCTCCAAATTTTCCCGTAAAAATGAAATGAGAAATGAAACTTTTTTTTAAAAAAGTTATGCCCGTGTTCGTCGATATTTCGACATACATGGTATTGGTCAAAATTTTGACCAACACGGGCATGGATTAAAAAAAAAGAAATATTTCCTTCTATAATCCGACCAACTTAAGCCTTTTTAATTAATGGTCGAAAATGTTGGTAGAAAAATAAGGTCAAATGTAATAGTGTGATTTTGTAGGAATCTTAGGTATTTTAGAGTCACATTGTTGAACTGTTTGTGATTGAGACTCATCTTTGTATAGCTAGGGTAATATAGCCTCTTCCTCATCTGATTCTTGTTTTCAAACCTATTCTATGATAAAACTCCCATTGAAGATAACCTTGAGGTTATTTGGTTGTAGGTCTTACTTTCTCTGAAGGTTGTCCATAAGACTTAGGTGAAAGTGGGAGAGATGTGAGAGATAGGACTATCTCCATTGTATATTCTCCCATGCCTATGTCTTTGATCTTGACTCCTTTTGATAGGTCTTCCATTTTAGATGTAGATGCTATGTCTATTTATTTGGTGGAAGACTCTCTGTTATGTGGAACAAGTTTATCTGCACTTTCCTTCAAAGTGTTGCAAGATGCTGACGTGTCTGCAGGTACAGTAACCTCTACTCCATCATAGGAAAATTTGAGACATTGATGGTACGTTGATGGAATATCTTGCATCTCATGAATTGAGGGCCTTCCTAGAAGAATGATATAGGCCAAGGGGAGATCTAGTACTTGACAGGTAATATCTCTGATGAAAGGTAATGTTATGATAGGTAGCACAATGACTCCTTTGGAATTCCTTTCTTGTTCATCATATTCTTTTATGGTTATCTTCTTTTTAGGATCAATAGAATCTTCTGACAATCCCAATTGTGTAACCAATTTTTAGGAGCATATATTTAGACCAGCACCTCCATCTATCAACACATGTTTGACACGACAATTTTGGATTAGGAATTCAATATGCAAGGGCTGGTTATGTGGGTGACTCAGTGAGTTGTCATCTTCTTCTAAAAAGGATATGTATTGAGGGGATGTCAAGTGACCCACCATTGTTTAGAATCTGTCAAGATCAAGATCTTCAGAAACATTAGAGCCAATTAGAGCTTTATCCAGAATGGCGCGATGAGAAGGAGAGATTCGAAGCAACTCAAATATGGAGATTTTGGCATTAGTGTGTTGCAGTTGCTGGATGATGTTGCATGATACTTCTTTTGACTCTTTAGAATTTGAAGATTTGGAAGTAGTCCTTTGTTTAGATGCTGACACAAGATTAAATGGTACCTTTGGGGCATTTGATGAACCCAAGTTTTGTCCTTTGAGAGTTACCTGAGCTTGAGATCGAGTAACTGCATTAGCTATCATGTTATCTCTATCCTTTTTGACAATGGTGATGACATTGCAGTGTTGTTACAAGAATGGCTCCACCATATTAATGACATCATTGATACCAGAGTAAGTGTAATTGACTTTAGCACCCATGTTTAAGTGTAATTGACTTTAGCACCCATGTTTGGTTTAGAAGATGAATCTCCTTAATTATGTTTCGAAAAAGGTTTCATGAATGTTGTATGATCGTTATTGGACTTATGGTTGTCAATCACAATTTCTCCAGAATCAATTTTATCTTGAATGAGATGTTTCAGATGCATGCAATTATTGGTTTTATGACCCTTGTTTCGATGGAAATCACAGAAATCAATCTCTTTCCACCATTTAGGTTTGACTTTGGGGTCATATCGTTTGATCTCAAGTAATGTGATGATATTATTTGCCAATAGAGTTTTCATGGCAGATTCCAAGGACTCACCCAAAGGAGTGAACTCGCACTTTGGTTTTGCAACCCATGGTTTATAGTTAGTTGACTTCTTAACAGGTTCAGTTGCCTTCATTTATGAACATTTTATGGCTTGAGTGCCAATAGTGAGATTAAATGTTGGTGCCTTAGGTGGGGCACTGATGTGATCAACAACACCATTCGTAACAATATTTTTGTTTTTGTGCCATAATTTTCCCTTATCTTTGTTGGAACTAGAACCTAAATCGTACTTGCTTTCTTTATGAAGCGATATGTCTCCCTTACGAACAAGCGCATTTTTTATCTTTATGGCATTTTCCACCATTTTGTCAAAAGAGGTATGATTTTGCATTTGAAGATGATAATTGATTTTTGGAACCAGATTATTGATGAAGATCTCTAGATTCTCATTTTCTGGAATTGGTCAGGCATATAGTGAAAACTTCTTCCTCCAGCGTTTGAGGAATGTTAGGAAGGGTTCTCCTAAATTTTGTTTCAAATTGCAGATGTCGATCATCATGACTAAATGTTGGATATTGTAGGAGTATTATTGATAAAATAGTTTAATTAACTCCTCAAAAGTCTTGATAGTTGGAGGCATCTTAGAGAACCAGTTGATGGCTGCCCCTCCCAAAGATCATGGGAAGAGACACATTAAGTATGTTGGGTCATCCATAAACTCCATGGATAGAGTATAGAATTCTCTGACATGATCTTGAGGATCATAGTTTCCATCATATTTGTCATATTTGGGTAGTTCCACTCTTTTTGGGAATGGTCGCATGTATAGGATTTGATTGAATGGAAATGGACATAGGGCTTCCATAGATAATTCATTGGGTTCTTTCTCCTTTTCTAGCTTGTTAAGTTTGACTTGCATGGAATGCATTTGCTTCATCATAGATGTGATGGGGGTTTCTTCCTCTTGTGTGACAAGTTTTTTGACATTAAAGTCCCAAGGAATTTTGGCTCCTTGTTGAGCAAGTTGTAGGAAATATGCCTCTTTCTCTTCTTATAAGAAGTGTTTCATCATTCTTTTAAAGAGGTCATCGTTATGAAATTGTTCAACTTCTAATGGTGTTGGTTCTTGATCTCTGCCATGATTATATTGGTGACCTTGTGAGACTTGCTTACCCCCACCTTGAGATATAGTGGAATTTTGATTATCTCCTGGGATTGATTGAGGAGGATTAGAGTAACCTTGTTTCAAATGTCGATTGCCTAGGGTGTCTTTATTGTAAAGATTTATGTTGTAGGGCTGATGAAAGGTCTGAACAATGAAAGATGATGAAGGTGAAACCTTTGGTTCTTCTCTGGATTTTCTGTGTGAGGAAGCTCTAGTTTCCACCATTAACCTTGGATGAATACTTAGAACTAGGTATGACAATTAAGAGATAGTCTGATTTAGGAAAGACCAGGTGACGCAACCTTGTCAAGATTGGTTTTTTAAAAAGATAGATGGTACGTAAATGAGGGATATTGTATTTGATATGTATGGGTAGACACCCAAAAGATGGTGGACATGAATTCACAACACTTATCCTTTTGAAGATATTGAATCGGGGTTTGCTTTGACAAGATTTTGACACAAGAGGAGACAAGATTTAGACTGATCAATCGGATAGCAAATCGAGCTCAATTGGTTACTTTAGAAAAATAAGATGAATTTTCTATTGCCCTGCACTATTTCTGACATAGTGAGAATTTTGATAGAATCTGGATAATAATTGTTGTTTGACTAAATTTTTGACAAGATTTTGACTTTCTGGCAATTTTTGGTAAACTGTCATATGACAGTATCTAGGCTCATATGACACAGAATGGGATTTGGGATAAATTTTGCAAAAATTCATATGACACTTGATGTCGGGGTTTACTTTTGCTGTAGTTTTTGGAAAATTCTCGTACGACACAGTAAGGTTCCCCGTACGACTCTTCAGGGGTTCTGATATGACAGTTGATAGATTGGAGCAATTATCGTATGATAATTGTAGGCTCAAGATGATAATTTTCACTAGAAAAGGATTTGCCTAGGATTTTTCAAGTTGTTTCAAGTTTTTCCAGATTTTGGTCTCAAAATGTTTTGCAATTTTCTCTGTCTAGTTTTAGAAGATCTATGTATTGGATTGTCAAAGGTTGTTTATCATAGTAATAGGCTCACAATCACATAAAATAGAAGGGAAATGACTCAATGAATCAATCACACCTACCTTATCCTAGCTAGGAGAAGAGATGTATTACTTTCTCGTTGACTTAGGAACACACTCAGAGACTCCTTAGAATATGCAGGTCCAACAATAGGCAATGGATGTTGAAGCCCATATTAGCTGAGTAAAAGTGTCAAACTGGGCTCGATATGTCAAGTGTCTTGGGGTGATTACTATTCACCTCATACAAGCACTATAAATCCTTCAGGGGTGGGTCAGTAGAAAAATATCTATGGATTTTAATCAAGGTATTCATTCAAAATTTTCTCCCATAGTCCCGCAAGTAGGATTTAGGCTATTAACCCTATGAGCACTCTGATCAGTGTAGTCTTGCAAGCAAGATTTAAGTAGCTCTGCTCTACACAAAATCAAAGCATGTTAATGGAATGAATCCAAGGAACAAGCGCAGCTATGTCTTCTAAGGATTTAACCTCAAGGAATCATCAAATTTTATAGTGGGGTGGAAGAGTCGGCGTAATACTTGTCCCCACTTGGGTCATTTTCGAGAGCTTTTTACCTCTCTTACAGGCCCTCTAAAGGATTAAAGTAAATGTGAGGTTGGGAACCACATGATCTAGGTTTCTAATTCTCTAAAAGAGAGTAGCATAATCCCCTAACCTTATCCTTTTCCCTATCCAAAACATGTCAAGCAGAGTTAATCCAGAGACAGTATGCAAACTAGCACTAGGGAAGTTATCTTTTGGGTTTTTTATTCTCCTAAGAAGGAGAAGAGTATAATCCCCTCAATATTTTCCTTAATGGAAATAAGTGCATGTACCTAATTAGATAGATGCCTATGAAAATGATATCTAAGCAAACAAAATATATGCTCGTAGAAGATTTGAAAACTTGCAAAACCACCTGTTAGAAATTTTGTTGAATGAGCATCTTTGACCAATGATTTTTCTGAAAGGGTTTCCTACAAATGATGGGCTTTAGAAGTCAAGACAAGAAGAGGCTAAAGATTTGGTTTTTATGCTCATTCTTCATCTTTCATCCTACAAAGACGTGTTAGGTTGTAAAAATGATCAAGTACTAGCAAGAAACAAATGTCAGAGTTAGCTGTTAGTCAAAATCTTAAATCAAATATCTAAAAAATGATCAAAATTTTTGATACGATAATTGAAAACTAGAGTCAAAACTCGTACAAAAATATACCAATTCACATATGACACCCTAGGCACAATATGACTCTAGGTACCTACACACATGATAATTTAAAGCATATACGACAATACGTAACAACCGGTACGATAATGCAAAATGTTGTATGTCATATGATAGAAAGAATATTCCGATACGATAGTCTGCAAGTGTTGTATGAGATTGTACAGAAGAAAAATTAAAAATTGAAGCTTGAATTGTAAATTTCATAAATTGATAAAAATCAAAATGGAAACCCGTTGTCGGGCCCTACGATAGGTGCCAAAATGTGCGTGTGAAATTGTACCTGTTTGTGGACACAACATTTCAGTAAAACATTATTGGTTAATCAATCAAAAAATCTGCAATGAAAATAAATGTCATTAACTAGGTGATTTACTGTCTTCTAGTAGATGTGAGTATGGTATTCTTAGAAATAACTGAGATTTGTGACGATGCAACACCTAAATGAAGGATTTAAATGATAAAAGCTTGTGAAAATGGATGAAGATTTAAGCTATGTTTTTTAATTTTTCTATGCAATATGGATGAAAAACAATATGAAAATGATCTAAAACTAGATGAAATATGGATTGAAATCTACACTAGCAATGATATAAATGCTATGAAAAATGAAGAAAACAATGTTAGCAAGAATCTCAAAAATTGAAATCTCTCAATTCGTCAGATTGCACGTGCAAGATTCTCCAAATTCATGGTCATTTGCAAAGGAATGAGGCATGTTTATATAGAAATCCAAGGTTTTCGAGAACTCATGGAAAGCCAAAAATCTCTTCGTGATTAACTCAGGTTGATTGTTGAGTTATCAAGAAAATAGTAGTTATCTCATAAATCATGCAAAATCAGCTTTTTAACTCAAATTAGGAGTTCAGATCACTCAAATATGCTTTTCAACTCACAATCACATGTTGAGTTCAAAAAGTTAACAAATTGAATTTAATAGTTGATTTAGAGTTTAACTATTTTTCTGAGTTGTCCATGGATAATCATGAATTATTTAATTTTCTATGTGTTTTATTCTCAACTTAACTGATTTTTGAATAAAAATAACTGATTTATGGGTTGATCAATTATTTAATCAAATTTTATCCCAAAACTATATCATTAAATTTGACAACTTGATTTAATCAATTAAATAAAGATTTATTTAATTATTTTTTAGAAATTTGATTTATTGTCAAATAAAAATAATATTAATTAGGAATAAATTCAATTAAATCTAATTAAATAATTAAGTGGCCAAATTAATTTTAATTAATTAAATATTCAACATATTCAATTAATTGAATTTAGGATAAATAATATCATTTATCCCCAAATAATATTTGATTAGAAATAATTAAGATAAATTAGGAATATTTAGGAATATTCCCTGATGCAGAATTAAGATAAGATCGATTAGGGTTTCGATGATTTGATGTGCAGATGTGCCTTAAGTTAGGACTTTAGAGTTGATTTCAATCAATTTATTGATGTAAGAGGTCAATGATATTGAAGCCCATTTTTGGGGGATTACACAACATAATGCATATTTTGACATTTTGGTTCATAAGTCTTTCTCAAATTAATGAGGATTTTGAGAGTGCATACAAATGTAGAAAAATCTAGAGATTTTTTCTATTCCTCATTATATTAGATAGTGAATGATATCCAAAAAGATTTTCATTTATTATCCTATTCAATATGCATTTTGAAAGTGCATACAAATATTGCAAAATCTAGGTAGAATTTTTCTACTCTTCTTCAAAATAATTGATTTTTTTATGTTAGTTGTATCAATTATATTGGAGAATGTTTTTCATTTCTAAACTTAGAATTTTTGTGCAAATTTTTTAAAATTATGAAATATTATTTATCTACAATTCTATTGGCTTTGGATGTGAATAGTAATTGCAAAAAAAGACTCATTTGAAAAATTTTAAATCTAAGAATTTTCAATTTGAACAACAGTGACAACAAAGTTTTTTTTTTAATTACAAAATTGACAACAAATCTTCCAAGGATTGGTCATGCCCCACCACAAAACAAATCCCATTATTAATTTTAATTTTTTAATCCCAAATATTAAAAGCACAAAAAGTATCCAACCTTCCAAAAGTTATTTGTGCTTATCTTTTTATTGTGGATGGACAATTTTTCATCTACAACGTTAATTATTTATGTGAAGCAATTATTTTTTGTGCAGATTTTTATTTATGGTCAGTAGCTTATGGTTCATATATTCAATGCATATTAAATGCAAAACATCTTTCTTCCTTTATATGTGCTCAGAGCTTCTTTGTGTTTGTCATAAGCAAAACATAAAAATTTTAGAAAATTAGTTCTTATGGTGCCATTGCCACAGTCATTGTGATTGCTAACATTCTTTCTATGCTACACTACTCTTTGTCTCTTTATTTTACATGTTTAACAACTTTATTGTTTGTGTAAGATTCTAATATGAATCACTGCGAATATCTTTTGTTTGAGTATTTTTATTTTTGTAACTTCCATCTTTTCATGTTCTAATTGTGTTGGTTTTCATCTTGATCAATGGTTGTGTTTTGCATCATGATGATAGAGGGCCAATCCTATTTTTTGAAGGAGAAGAAACACTTTCAATGAGAGATTTATCTATCTCTATTCGATCTATTCCCTTCCTATCTCTGCACCACATTCTGGTTGGCTCCCTAAGGAATGTACACACCTGTTCCAAAGCTCCCATTCAATTAGGGGTGATGAGGATGATAGCATATAATTTGACTTACATATGATAATTGCTTTCTCTTAATAGTTTGCAAAGAATTTTCTGAAATTCTATATCTAGTACATATTCGGTGAGCATGGCATTTCATGACATCACTTTTATTTCAGTTATTTTTCTACAAATAGATCGTCTACCTTGTAAAAGTCATTACTCTAATTTTCTTTGGATGCGTACATGCTTGACATCATGAATCAGGTGTAATTTGTAAATGGTCTAAGCTAAGTTTGTAGCATTTTTATTTGCAAGGTATGTGCTTTAGATTCATTAGTGGACATTGGGTTTGTAGTGCAAGTGTTCTATTGGATAGATGACCTTTGTAACATAGTTTTTTTTGGTTTATAGTTATATGTATGATAGTCTTCTAGTTGCAGGGTGTGTTATTATTATTTTTTATTTTGAGATTACTGGTTGTGCTCATGAGTCTTCAATAGTCAAGGCAACATATTAGAGTCTTCTTCGTTGATAAGTCATTTATTTTTGAGGTGTCTAGGTTTTTTGCAACATGTTTCAATACATGGATTGTCATTTTTAAAAATTTGTAGACTTCTACTATCTAGTTTCCACAGAAAAAATAAATTTTAAATCATATTCTTTCCAGTCAAAGAAGTGTGTCAACAAAGAGCATTAATTTTTGTTTCTTCTTATGTATTTTATAGATGGTATCCAAATAAAGAACATTGACTATATATGTATTTTGAGCTTTTAATTTTTGAAATTTTTGTTGTTTTTATTCTAACTTTATATTTGATACTAGATTATTATTATTCTCATGTTTTTGTTACAACATTAAATTAGACAAGGTTCTCATTAAAATTTAAGTTAACACTAATTCCATCTTATTTTTGTCTTAATATATGGATAATTATAATCTCAAATCACTGTTAATTGATTGATCATACCTTGATTTTATATTTTCTTGGGTTTAAATTAAACTTAATTTATTACGATATATTTTTGGGATTTTTTAATTGCTAAAAAACAAAAAGATATACAATCAAGTTGTATTTAGAATTTGAGAATACTTAAAATTTATATATTAAGTTTCATTAAAATATATTTCTTTCTCACAAGTTACACTTCAATTGTTATAGCTTCCTACTAATTAACTTTCAACACATTACATTTAACTTTGGCAAGAACTTTGACGCTTTGCATCCTTATTAATGACAGACCTAATCACATGCAACCATTTATTTTAGAAATATTTAGAGATATGTACAAATTTGATTTCAAAAATAACTATTATATGATCTATTAAATAACAATTTCATACAACCTTTTAAACCTCCATAAAATAATAATATCCCACCTACCCTTGCTAGCTCACACAATCATCCATGAGATTTTTAGGGTCTTAATTAAAAAATAGCTAACCATATGCTTTTCACAAGATGAATTTGTTTTCAACAATGAAGGTGGCATTGAATGTGAACCTCCATCAAAGAAAGAGTTCGATCGGGGTAGATGGGATGGCAACTCAAAAATTTAAAACAAACATTAATTATACAAATGAAAGAAACCCAATACTATCTAAAGTTTATTTTACAACCTGCATAACTAATGTGTGTGTGCTATCATTGGCTTTTTTAATTGCTTCAAGTCATTTCTCTTGAACACGTGCTTTCTTCTTCAATTGTTCCCTCTACACTTCATCATCATAACCTATGCTATTCATTTATTTTTGTGTGAAGATCTTTATTTTGGCAGATTATGGACTCTATGAATTATTTTTTGATTTTATAATAAGTTTGAACTAGTTTCTGTTAACCGCAATATTGAATATACAATTTTTTCAAAAGATTTTTCTTTTTGACTTGAAGGTTGGGTTATGTTTGTTTATAATAGAGTTTAAATTAAAATAATCATGATATGGAGATTAATTTCTATTTTTTAGTGTATGACTTCTGGTTTTATTTATTTATTTTGAAATTCTTAAGATCATTTTTTAATGTGTACATATTCTAGATTCCACAAGTTGCAATCTTTATGTTAAAATATGATCTTGCAAAGATTATGGATTCAACATGTTGTCTTTTGTTTTTTTGGTAACTTTGTGTTTTAATTAGGGAAGCTATATGAGGCCTTAGATTGACAAGATCTCTACCCCATGTCAATGCATAAAGCAACTTCAGCTGAGGCACATGGTTGTTAAAAATGATTATCTCTTGGTGCTCATGAAGAGCCACAACCATATGTTGAAACTATTTTTAAAAATGTTTATAATAGAAAAAAAAGGTCTACAGGAAAACTTAAGAATAAAAAATCTCGTGTATTCTTTTTCCTCTAGAGTGTTTTATTGAATTAAAAGTTAGTTTAAATTAAGTTAAAACTCAATGAAGTTCTTGAAAATAATAAAGGTATTGCATATTGAAGGCCAAGTCTTCAAATTTAGATATTTAGCCCATTTTTTCAGCTGTAAATAATTTCTAACATTGATATAATTTTATTCAAAGCTAGTTTGCTTATAAATCAATAAATATATTAAAAAATTTAGGCCAACTAATTACAAGAAAATTAGCAATACATAGATGAAAATTATAATAGAAACATCACTATGCACAAAAATTATTATCGAAAGAACAATTAACAAGAATGGAATCTAAAGTACATAAGCATCTACCAATATATGTATCAACAAATTTAGAATAGGCGGAGAAGGTAGCCTTGTCCAAGCCATGTTTAGTACAAATTTAATTTTTGCATTTAAAATCTATTGTATTAAATTACAAATTCTTTCTTTGTTTAATTGTTCATTAAAATAATCAATTATTTGTACAATTGTTTGTCTAGAATTTAGAATTTTAAACTTTCTTAGTTATTTTCATATATTACTAAAGCTCTATCAGATATGTTTAATCGTTAAGAATTTAACTAAAACTAATATAATTTCTTTTTATATTGAATCATAAAACTAATCCATATCATTCAAATAAAAGGCATGAACTTTGATGCTTTGCATCCTTGTTTTATTCAACAATAGTACTCTATTAAAATTTTTTTTTCGGTACTCCACAACAAAAAGCAGAAAAAATAAGAAAACCCTATGCTAGGAAAACCACAAACAAACCCTAAACTAAAAAAAATGAAGAACAAAAACAACAAAACCCTAAACTAAAACCGAAGAACAAAAACAACAAAATCCTAACCTTAGAAGCAACTAAGGAGGAGAGGCATATGAAACACGAATTGATTTGGGATGTGGCATAGTGTGGAAATTCAAACTGATAAGGAAGTTCAAGATGCCTATGAGCTCAAAGAAAAAATCACTCTCCAGAAGCACTTGATCATAATATAAATGGCTCTCTGAAATAGATGAATTAGCAAACACAAATTCATAGATTTCTTGAAGATAGCAGAATCCACACTATGATTAAAGCACCAAATGCATTAAAATTTATTGCAAAAAATGTTGACCCCTCTTATATTGTTTTTCTTAATGTAATTTATAGTGTTTTAATATGATGACAAGCATTTATTTATATTCACAACCAATGAGAAAAAAGAATTAAAACATGTTGACAAAGATTTCTAATGTTTATATTTTTTAGTTTTATTTTAAAATATAAAAATTGCTTTATCTATTACCCTATTCGATAATAGTACTCTATAATCTTATTAGTATGATGTAAGCATTTGTCTATAATAATTAATTTTTTCCCTCAGTTTTATACAATAGTGTCAATAGTGTCAATAGTGTCACTATTGTAGAATAGTAATTAATTATGTCCTATTTATTTTGACAATGCAATGGTTTATAAATGCATTTAATTTTTATTAAAAATAATAATTTTTAATATAAATAAAATTATAAATATCAAATATAAAGTTATATGTTTAAATTTAATTAACCCATAAATATAATTATGAGATAATAATTTCTTGTACAATATTATACCATGAATATAATTATTAGATAATAATATATTAATTGATATATATAATAATAATAATAATAATATAATCATTATTATAAATAATAATAAATAATTATATTAATTAATATATTAATTTTTATTATAATAAAGATCAATTATTATTATTTCGTCAATAAAATTTATTTTATTATTATTCTTTGATTGGTAATTTTGTATATTTTATTAATATTAAATAGTAATTATATTACATTTTGTGCGTGTGAATTTTGTACCTAGCTGGAGACACAACACTTCAGTAAAACATTAGAGGTAAGCAAATCAAGAAATCTGCAATATAAATGAAATAAGCTAACCAGGTGATTTACTGCCTTCTAGTAGGTGCGAGTATGATATTCTCAGATTCAAACTGAGATCAATGACAATGCAACATCTAAACAAAGGATTTAATGCTAAAGATGGATGAAAGATGAATGTAGATTAATCTTTTTTTGGGGGGGATTTTCTATGCAATAAGATGAAAAATTGATATGAAACTAATCTAGAATGGATTGAAATGATATTCAAATTGATCTAACAATGATATGCTATGATATGAAAAATGAATGAATGCTATGATCAAAATAATTACAAAAATCTCACAATCGCCTGTTCTCAAGAGCTTGATTCTTCAGATGCAAATTTGCTAGAGTTCAAGTATGCAAATTCACGGGGGGGTTTAAGATGAAGGATTGAGCCTCAATTATATAGAAATCCATGGCTTGAGGATGCATTGAGAAAAGCCATAAATCACCCTTGATAAACTCAGGGTGATTTTTGAGTTAACAAGAAATCAAAAAAAGATCAACTCATAAAATCATGCAAAAGCAGCTTTTAACTCGAAATAGAGTTTAGTTCACTTTTTCAACTCACAATCACATGTTGAGTTTAGAAATTTAACAAATTGAAATTGATAATTGATTTAAAGTTGAGTACTTTTTTTATTGTGCATGATTTAATATGAATTAATTTAAAAATAAAGTGATTTATTCTCAACTTAACTGATTTTAAATTAAAACAACTGATTTATGGGTTAATCAATTATTAAATCAAACTTTTATTCTAAACTATATCATTAAATATTAACAACTTGATTTAATCAATTAAATAAGAATTTAATCAATTATTCATAGGATTTTTTATTTATTGTCAAAATTAAATAATATTAATTAGGAATAAATGCAATTAAATCTAATTAAATAATTAAGTGAAAAAATTAAACTTAATTAATTAAATATTCAAAATATTTAATTATTCAAATTTTAGGATAAATATGATTTATCGCCAAATAATATTTAATTGGGATAATTATGATAAATTAGGAATATTCAAGAAATATTCCTTGATGTAGAATTATGATAAAATCAATTAGGGTTTTGATAAACTGATGTGCATATGTGCCTTAGGTTAGGACTTTGATGTTGATTTTGATCGATTTGTTGATGTAGGAGATTAATGAACCTATAGCCCATTTTTGGGGTATTACATTTTGCCCCTCTTTGAATTACTATGTGAAGCACAGTGGTTCAATGAATAATCTATTCTTAATGATGATGTGGACTCAGTTATGTAGTAGAAGAACTGATCCTAAGAGATTAACTATTTCTGAGACAGAAAACTGATTGATAGATTCGAAGATGTTGGTGATTCAGGTCTTGGTTGACCAAAGAATCGAGATGATGCTAACTATATCAATAATGAATCGATGATTATGAAGAAGTGTCAAAATGCCTGATTCTGAACCTATGATTATGAAGAAGTGGTTGTCCTGACTCCAGACCTGATTATCCAAAAGAATCGAAAGGATGTCAAATCTGAACCCTTCAGTTATGAAGAACCAAGGAAATAACACAACTAAACCAGTGGTTACGAAGAGGTGATACAATTCACAAGATTAAGAGAATACCAGATTGATATGGATCTTGATGAAACTGATATGCACCAAGCGATGTGCCCCAAGCGAAGAGGTCTTTTGATGAATTAGCAACTAGATGTAGTTGTTGTCTTGATTACTAAAAGAAAGATTTGATTTATAGATTCAATTGGTGTGCAATACCATGCCCCCTTCGAGATGAAAATCAAAATCTAACAAGAAAAGTCAGCGTTAAATGGTTGAGAAGCATGTTAATTGATTTGAGAAGTGGTTGTGCACATCCAGAGATGCATTCTGCATCATTTGGAGGTCCTAAAGACCAAGTTTGACCAGGTTTGACCATAAGTTGACCATGGTTGACCAAGTTGAAATTTTGATAGTTTGATGTAAGATAATCAGTTAAGTTAAAAAGTAAATTTCTGTGATGATTAGAAGGTCGATTATGCAAGCAGTCAGCCGTTCTAGGTCTGAAAATTATAAATCATGATTTTGATAATGTAAATGATCTTAGATTTTGATTTTGATCCTGAAAATGGATTCACAACATCGAAATTAGCTAGGGGTGCAATTTTCATGCAAAATGGAGCACTTTGAAAAATTAGGTCAAAACCTATATAAGGCCCAAAAGGGTCATTTTCAAGTCATTATTCCTTTTGACTTTTACAAACTTTTGTGGAGCCCTCTGAGAGAAAAATGGACAAGAAGGTAGTTCCAGTCTCCTCACATTGATTTGAGCACAACTAATGAAACTAGCGACCTCCCTAGTATAGGAACCCAGTAAGTGGACCTCTGTGCCTCTCTGTGAATTCAATTTTTCCATATTTTTAGCATTTTTAGGATCTTTTTCGTACGTTTTAGCTTTTTGACTTTTTGCACCACATTAATTTATATGATATTCCAGTAGGACTCATACGAGTTTTGAATTGCATTTAGAAATTCATCCCCATTTAACCTGTAACTCGTATGAGAGGGACCCATCTGTCGTACGATATTTTATCGAGTCCCTCAAGTGTCGTACGGGAACCTGTAGATTGTCATGTGTACATGAAATGTCGTGCAGGAACCCATAGAAACTCATATGAGTTTTAACACCAGTTTGAAAACTCATATGGAAAACAGTGAGTGTTTTTCTCATCCTTAGGTCAAATTTTTTATTTTTTTGATCTTTAGGCCGATTCCTTAGCATTTAATGCACCTTCCTGAAGTATTCAACTTTTCAATTTCTGTACTTATAGCCTGAATTTTGACCAAGTTACTGATAGGGTACCATGTTTCTATGCTATGTAGGTCATCTATCCTTATGTGCATGTGCACATTTCTCACCCTGCGACTCAGAGACTATGTGTACCACTTCTTGACCCTCCGAGGGTTCATCTAGCTGCGTGTGGGTCTGAGTACCTGATCCGTTTGCCTAAGATTTAGGTGAACCATGGTTTGATTACTACATTGATTGAGAGATTCCATTCTGAGATGCAGACATTTCATTTTCCTACTAGAGAGATCATTGTTACTCCAGAGGATGTGTATAGGATACTCCAGATACCTTTTCATGGTCCTGGTCCTGATTATATTAGTGCAGGGAATGCTAGTCTTCATGATTTTAGGACTCTTTTTGCTGATGATGATCAGTTAGCTCAATCTATCTCCTAGGAGGCTCTGGTACAAAGATATGGGAAGACCCACATACTAGAGTGTATCATAGCAGGGATGATCGGTGGGATCATCATGTCTGACTGTTAGTAGAACGGTCTTCTGATGGGCTAGGCCCTGATGGTAGCACGCCTGATGGCTACACCTTCTAAGCTAGGATGGGGTTAGCGCTTACTTGCTCACATATTCTTAGAGATTCACAAGATAGTGTATCACGAGGGAAAATCTTTTTCTTCTAGTGCTCTTGTATTACAGATTTGGGCTTGGGAGCACATCCTGATATGTCAGCTTGTATGTGGCGAGGGTAGGTAGCCATAGGAGCCATTGATATATAGGTACTCTGGATATGTCACATAGGTCTAGATGGGTATTATAGAGTATTGGAGGCATGTCTTAGATGACATGACCTTCATCATTTGGAGATTGTACCTACAGGTGGAGGCATCGCCAGCTGCACGTGCCCAGTTCAATTACTTTTGTTAGAGCAGGGTTTTGATAGGACATTCCACCACTATCTTGGAGAGTTTCATTATCACAAGCGTATGGAGACACTATGGCATCATACAAGATGTACCCAGGACTATGCCACTTACGCATGTTTGGTTCGAGAGCTAGGATTAGGATGGACAGCTCGATTATCGTATGCTTTGTGCAATCAGGAGTATATTGGATATGTGTCAAGAGACTAGGACTACAGGCCATAGGATGTCGATGTAGGTGTTATTGATGCATTTATTACTTGGTTGGCTGAGCATCTTGTGAGGAGATTTTCTGATCCAACGGAGCTGATTTTGACTATGGAGGAGGTAGCCAATGTGACAGGTGCACCCATGGGTAGAGACCAAAGACGTCGTGATGTACAGATACCAGTGGTGCAGCCTACACCACCTAGGCCTAGAGTGGTTGTTGCCCCATAGAGAGGAGCTAAACATATGAGATCACCTCACCCTTAAAGTTCTATAGCAGGTTGACCTGTAGTACTTCAGAGGAGATACACTAGAGGTGAGGGTGGTCAGCTGGGTAGTGTTGGTAGCATTGATGAGATCTTAGGTGCACAATAGGATGTGGGTGGCACTGATGAGACATAAACTGATCCTAATTTTGATTTAGGTGCTGAGGTCTGACACCCAAGGCACATAGAGTAGAGGCTATTGATTAGCCTATGGAGGATACATAGGTACTGACAACTGAGGTAGATCTTGGACTCAGACAAACTCCTCAAGAACTTATCAAGCGACTTAGGTTACAGATTAGGGACTTGAAGTTGAAAAGTTCCACATTTGAGATCCAATTGAGGGAGTCTGAGAGATAGAGAGTAGAGCAAGAGGCAGACATGAGATGGTTGCAGGGTAAGGTCAATCATTAGACTAGTCGAGCCTCTTACTATGTTTCAGCATATTATGTGACTGTACCTTTTGCATAGAGAGTGCCTACTTACTCTCAGTGCATGGTTGCTTCAGAGGGAGCTAGAGCACCACAGGCTAATCCACCACCAGATACACTTTACCCACCACCACCAGATGTGGAGTAGGAAAATAGCTGATCTGCCTTAGTATTCTGATCATTTTTGTCATTTTTTCTATATACTTTGATCTGTTCTAATAGCTCACATGATCTCATTCTTTTGTATATTGTTCCATTAGTGCACCCCTGACTATTCCAAGGTTTATGATATATATGAGATCAATTTTTGGGTTATGAATTCATATGTACTTGTCATTTTGTTTATGATGATTATATCATGTGATGAAAATGTTTGAAATGCTTTGATTAGTGTAGAATGTATGGATTATGCAATGAAATGTTTTCTTTCAAATGTATGGATTATACAATGCAGTTGATTATGGATTATGGAAATGTATGATTTGGTTTATGCTTTATGGATGTACATGTATGTAATGCAATGAATGTAATGAAATGATTATGATATGTAATTTAAATGCAGTGATACACATGATATATTTTGTAGGTATTGATGAAGACAAGTACTTTGTCAGTTATCAAAAAGGATGTTTAACCTAGGATGGTGACTGCTTGCTAATCTGTGAAGAGACCTTCATGTGAGATTTAGTCCTTGTGTCATATTTAGCATAGTTTTAAAGAATCTTTTAAGTGTCAAGCTGATTTGGCAATCATGAGATAAATGCAATCACACAAAATGCAAAGTGACATGTAGAATGAAATGCAAACCTAGGACCTAGGGCTTAGTCATTGGTCATGTGTCAGTCATTTTCATCACTGAATATTTTATTAGGTAACTGGATAAATCAATACAATGTCCACTAGTTAGACAACCATGAACATATGAATAGTGATTTTTACGTCAAAAGTCAATACAATACCCATTAGTTAGATAACCATGGACATATGAATATGGAATTTTTGTTGGAATGTAGAATTAGATATAAGCACCATAGCATAAATGCTAGGATGACCTGAATATCATGTCCATTTTGATATAGCAATTTTATAAGCATCAGAACATAAACGTTGTGATGACTTGAATAGTCCTTGCGAACAAACACACCAAGCAGTCGAGAGATCATTCTGAATCTATTGTGAATTACCCGTAGTGACCTTTTATTGTTCACATCCTTGGGTAAGATCATGTTTCACAGTAGGAGTAAGAACTCACTCAAAAAGACAATAGTTAGATCAAACTTCCTTGAAGCATCTGGGTATCGATGGTTGAGGTACACATGGCCATCCAATATGTGATGGAGGTACTTATAGTGGACACCAATTCACTCCAAAATTTTGAAAGCTGTTAGATTTTCATTCAAAGCAGAAAATAAAGAAAAGATTATGCCCCTAGTCATCACTCTCTAAATCCTATGGACATCATCAAAGAGCTTGAGGGTACATAATATGCAAAAATCTTAATGTGAATCAGTAAGCATACAAGGAGATAAAAGCAATGAAGAAGATATTGTTTTCCATTTGTTGTTGATGTTTGTTTGTGTTTGATTGAAAAATCCTTTCTGGTAAGGAGACAAACACACTGACTCAGATGTAGCTTCAAAGGACTCTGACTGGATATGACTCATCTGAGATATACTAGAGACCATAGGATATGACATTGTTTGCCCCCAATTTTGAAACATTGATAGGATACAGACGCTTTTGTTGATTGGTGCACAGACTGAATTTATTGAAAATAGGATGCAAAAATAAACCGGGAGATATGTACAAACTAAAGTAGGACTGAAAGTTGGGAAAGACAAAGATTGTGCTGATAGATGGAGCATTTTCTAACAAGTGGCACCCATTTGCCGAGTTTTCACCATCTTGGAAGAGATTCTATTTTTGTTACCAAGGCGCCTGTTTCCAGGTTTTCACCAAGGCACTTTTTCTTTTTCCTCTTTCTTTTTTTTGTATTGTTGGCTTTTCAATTTTTTTTGTATTTTTTTTTTTTTTTGTGAATCATCAAAGTGCCTATTACTAGGTTTTCACCAAGATGTTCATTTTTTTAAGGACTTTTTCTAATTTTTATGATTTTTTCAAGACATTTTTGAATACTGAATGCCTCATGCATAGAGTTTCTTCAAATGGAGAATGTTGATTGGTTCTCGGAGCTGTTCTCCTTTAGTCATTGAGAGTTGATAGGCTCCAAAGCCAAAAGTAGTAGTGATAACAAAGGGACCCAGCTAGTTGGGTTCAAACTTCCCCTTGCGTTCTTGATGTGATTGATTTTTAGGATTTTCTCTCAAGACTAGATCACCAACCTGAAATTCTCTATGTATGACTTTCTTGTTGTAGCCTCTAGACATTCTTTTCTGATTTACTTTGAGATGATCATATATTGCTTGTCTTCGCTGATCTAGTAGTTCAAGTTCTTGCAACCTAGACACTCTGTAGTCATCATCAGTTACTAGACCATGCATTCTGATTCTTAGTGATGGAATTTCAACCTCAATAGGTAGTACCACTTCAGACCCATAAACTAAAGCAAATGGTGTAGCCCTAGTGGGCATTCTGATACTTGTTATGTATTACACATTTTAACAGTAAAAAAAACCATGGTACCTCTATAACCATAAACCATCTACAAGCCCTCCCAAAATAACACCTTTAAAGTTATTTTTCATACCCCTAAACCACTCTTATCGTGTGTCAACATCTGACTAGCAATTTTAAAAAAATGGCACTACATTATCAACCTGATCAACTATACAATTTTGAAATTTGATGTATTTACAAACACTTCCCTACATTTATATCATTTTGTTCCCATTAACCATGGATTTTTGTGTCCATCCAAAATGACAAAAAAATACTAAATTCTTTGACATTAGGCTTGGTTACCATTATCCATGATGACATTGTTCCTCCTTCCTCTCGCTCACTTGGCCCTCTATGAATGTCCTCTTCTTGGTTCTTGTTGTCGAGTACCCACATTGAGTACATGAAGCAATTTTTCATCCTCCTCTTGCCATACCTGCTTCAAATTGGCACATGCCACCCTCACCTTTCTCTAATATTCATCCCTATTGAGTCTTCTTGGCCAGCAAACAAATGGCACAATGCCAAATTGTGTCTCCTCCTAAGGGTCTTCTATCCCCTTAGATTCATCAAATCCCACTCCCATTTCCTCCAACACAAAGATGGGGTCCAACCCTAACTATATATCCTCCTCCAATAATTTCCTTATCACCCACTTAATAATATCCCCATCCTCGGCTAGTTCCAAACCCTACGCCAACACCAAACTCACAATATCTATGTTGATGTGATATTGGTTCCTGATAGAGATAAATTTCTCTCCCATCACCTCCGTAACTTCCTTTACCACCTTTTTGGTTTTACACTTCAACATTCATCCCAGCCTCCTACTCATTACCTCTCCAAAAAATGCCTACTATTGGCGTGGCATTACTAGAGATAAATTGGCTTTCATTTATTTTGCCAATTCTTAGCCAAAAACACCAGTTGATATTACAATTACTCCTCATCTACTAACATTACAAATTTAAGTCTCTTCACACACTCCACAATGTTGATCAATAATGATAACATTCACTTCACCTTAAAAAAATCATTATTTAGACCTCACAGTATCATTACCACCAACCATTTGAAGATTTTCAAAATCTTCCCATCTCTCTTCACCAATTGCTAACTTTAGCGACCACTTTGACAATGTGTCTGCCACCTCATTTCCCAATCATTTAATGTAGGTGATTTTAAATTCATCAAATAAATTTAATTCCTTTTGAATAATATAAATGTATTTTTGCAAATGCCAAGCCTATATTGATCTTGCTATTATCACCTCCACAATCACTTGAGAGTCACCTTCCAAATGTAGTTTTTTTATCCCCATCTTTCTATGTTGGATAAAAAATTTGTAAGCCACTAAGACTACACCTTACAAAATTCAAACTTTAGGCAATGGTATAGTGAGATAAATCTCTCCTCTTAGCAAGAAGGGAGGCTCCCTTCTTACCGTAGGTGGCTTCAGTAAGACTTCAACTAAAATTAAACAAAATGGTGATTCTTCCAATCTGTTCCTCTTCTTTCTAGAAATATTTAAAAGTAATAACTTTCTAAATCTACAAAAATCTCCTACTGCTATGATAATAATGGTGACTCGATAGTTGATGTAAGAATAAATCCTAAGGCAATAGTTATAACTCTATTTGGTAGATTAATAATAAGAGCCCAAAGTCTCTTGTGATTAATCCTATTTGATGAATAACTAGAACCAATAGTGAGGCTCAAAGCCTCTCACTAATAATATTGAAATTAAAATAAAACACTCAAAGCTAAAGCTCAAAGTCTTCAACTCCTAGTATTTGTAGCCACTACCAACTATAACAATTTTTCCTCCTATAGCACAAAGTCTTCAAAAGTTCAAATTGGCTCAAAATGCAATAGGTAGCTCGAAGTCTGCACAATTGAATTCAAATCCCTCTTGAGCAAAACTCCAAAACTCACAATCATATCTAGAAAATGGCGTCACATAACACCTTGAATCAATAAAAATTTGAAAGCAAGTTGCCCCTTTATATTGAAATAAATTTAAATTTACATCTAAGCTCAAAGTCTTAAAGTGTAGATAAAAACTGGCATAATTTTCTTGCCTTGCCAAATTATGATTATTTATAATGATCTCCCTTCTTTATTTAGGAAAAGAGTGGAGAGAAAGGTGGAGAAAGACCACCTTGACTTATTCTCTAACCAACCAACTAACTAACTAACTAACTAACTTTGACTTATTCAAAGTTGCATGCCTAATGCACTTGCAACCTGATTACATGTTAAAACTTTGCACATTATACTATCACATGCAATTACATCTTTTTTTATTACATGTAATTTGTCAATTAAAAATTACAAATGCATGATGAAAATATCCTAAGTGCATGGCAAGATACGACCCCTATTACATCATCCTTTTTGGTCTTCATGCATCTCAAACTGGAATATGAATATACATCTTTGATTATTTCGTTGACCATTTTTGTCTTGAAAGCATTCTATGCGTGTAATCATTCTTTCACCTCCTTGTAGGCTCCATTATGTGATCTTTCTTGCCTCGTGTCCCTCTTTATTATGTGCATGTCTAGGGTTATGCGTGTTGGCATTCTTGAGTTTACAAAAAAGCCATAACATGGTCTTTCAAGCTCAAAATTTGCATATCTAGAAGAGTGTGCGTATAGGATATAAGTGGAAGGCCTTTGAGTAACAAAGGGAGAAGGATTTTAGGCAAAAACAACTCTTTAAATAAGGGAAAAACTCAAAAATAGGTTTTTTGGGAGCATTGCATATGGAGGATGGTTGGAAACTTTTGGGACAGTGAAGGCATATATGCATTTGAACTCAAAATGTGTGCTTATTGTAATGCCCAAAAAGTAGAGAAAAACACAACTACATTTTTTGCTAAAACCTACTGATAACTACAAGCACACACACAAACACAACTATGCTAGCTAGAGTCTAAAACAAACTAGCACAAGTTAGATAGGGTTAAGTGAGAATTTTGGACTCATTTGACTAGGGTTGACTCAATTCTGCAAATGGACTCAAATCCTATTGTTAACTAAAGTAGTAAAAGTTACTGAACTATCACAAGTTTCTATGTTCACACAAAATGATGCAAAGGAATATAGATAACTAAAACACATTAAGTGATAAGGTCAACTCAAGGGACCTACCAGAAGAAGGTTGACCATGTTTGACCAAGTTTGACTAAAAGTCAAACTACGTAGAGTAGCTTGCAAGACTATCCTACAGGGATCCCTAAGCTACATGCTTCCACCAAGCATGCAAACTGAGATAGCTGACTAAAGTCAATTAAAGTTGACTAAAGTCAATTAAAGTTGACCAAAAACTCAACCATGCACTGATAAATGTGTAACTAGGCTAAAAGGGTTCATGACTCAATAAGGAATACCTATGGACACAAACCAAGGCAATTGACCTAGGTTTGACTAAGGGTTGACCAAAAGTCAACCATGCAAGAAAATGGTCAATGATACCATTAAGACCAAATTGACTCTAGACGGGATGATAAGGAGTCATTATAACACCCTATCAATTAATTAAGTTTAGATCTAATTAAATAAGTTTAGATTGCTATTATTAATCTCCTAATAAAACCCAAAAAAAGAAACATTCTTTTCTTTTAATTTTAAAATCATAATGCTAAAATTAGATTAAATGTATCTTTTAAAAAAACAAAACCCTAAATTTATTTTGAAATGAAAATGAGTTGCAGGGAGGAGCGGCGATGGGCGGCCAAGCGGAGGTGCTCGCGTATGAAGGAGGGTTGCAGGGTAGACAATGGGGCGTTTGGTGCAGGTGTCACTCCCCACCCTCCACTGCTTACATAGTAGTGGCACGTGGGCTTGACGTCGCCCGACCCATGCCACACAACATTTGTGGTAAGGAAGGAAGGGGGGTGCGTGGGTGGCTTCGGCCAGTTCCCCAAACCCTCACATATTAAAAATATAATTTTTTTATTTAAAGCGCTCTGCACAAAATGATAACGACGTTTTAAATTTTAAAGAAAAAAGTTCAGTTTAATATATATATATATATATATAAATATATATTAGTAACAAAAAGGTAGTTTATATGACTGGTGAAATTAATAAAATAAATCTTTGTATCCAAACAGTGGGTATAGGTAATTTTTTCTTAAATTTTAAATGCATATTTAGACTCTATACATTTGGTTTAAGGTATTGTAGGAAATAGATTTTCAAATTTGGAAATTTATTTTTTTGCAAAAATCTAAAAATAATTCTCTAAGTGTAAAAAAATAATTTCCAAAATAATAAATACACTTAAATCCATTTAAATTTCCAATAAGCATAAACAAGAATATGCTAAATTTTATTTAATAAAATTTTTTTTATTTCACATAACTAAAAATTTAAATAAACTTCATAAATATTCAGTTTCCATATTTTGCAAACTTAATGCCATAAATATTTATTATATTGACCATTTAAAATAACGATATATCTATAATTTGCTCATACATTACTAATTCCAAGTGAGCACATAATAAGCTTTGCATAACTTAGAAATTTCAAATTGCATATTAACCTAGATTGTTGTATCTTTGGAGCCCTTATAGTTTTATCTTAAGTTCCAATTATGTAAAGGGTTTCGGGGTCCCTTCAAAACCTGTTGTTACCTTAATAAAAAATTAAAAGCTCTTTCCCAATATCATAGTAAAATCCAAATTACATATTCATTTGAAACTCCATTTCATAATAAGGATATAATAAAATTACAAGGTATTACAATTCCAATATAAGGTTAAAATGAAAATCCCTGATTCCAAATTTCAAACTTAAATAAATCTACCAGTTCATAATATCCAGTTAAAACCTGTCAAAACAGGGTTGACCACAGAGCCTCGCCTCCCAACCTAGACCTTTTCAAGGTCACCCCCGAGCTAGGGGATCTAGAATGAAACAGGATAAAAATCAAGTCACCACAAACACACGAAAACTCAATCAAACATAAAAACACAAGGAAACTCCCAAATATGGTGAAAAAAGAGGAAGGTCACCAAGAGGCCTTCCTAAAAATAGGGGTGGTGGTAGACTATCACAAGAGGAGAAGCCAAAGTATCAAAAAATATATATCACAAGCCACACATGGACATGGAATGACCATCTACATAAGATGTAGTCAAAAATATTTCTTATGCTCCACAGGTGCCCTTAGGACATACTTTGCATCATGGGTATCAAGTGTTAGGAATAACAGTCCACAATACAACTAATTGGGGGGGGGGGGGGGGGGGGCGAATCAGCCGTATGACAGATTATTAAACTTTAAACTTTAAGTAGTAGTAATATCAGATCCAATGAACACAATGAATGCCAACACAATAACACAATATTTCGGTCTCAAGGAAACCCTGTTAAAGGTAAAAACCCCGATGGGAATTAGCATCCACAAATGATGTACTAAGTGTATAGTTATCCTTGTTAGAATATATAGCCTTGTTATGAGCTTATTGAAAAATTATAGTACATAGTCCTTGTTAGAGGACAGACCCTATTAGGAGTCAAGAACAAAAGGGAGGGCTCACTACCTAAGGCTCACTACCCAAAGAAGGTTAAGTCCACCTTTAGAACTCACTGTTTGCAACACAAGTGTATATGAAGAAATACACAATCTTTTGAACTGTTTGGAAACAACTACCTTTTCTTGATTAGTTCCAATGAAGTCCACCAACAAACCTCTACTCTACATACAGTAGACACAATCTCGTGGCTTTCACAACCTCTCTATATCATTATCTTCTCCTCCATATATTTTCCAAGAAAAAGACCTTTTATTTATACCTTATTACAATTCTCATTTAATAGGTCAGCCCATGCAGCTTTCCTAATTAAAAACAATTACATAAACCCTTGCTAAGATACACACGGTATCTAGAACAAGTATACAATGATTTCATTACAACAATTAAGGACCGACGTCCTTAATTTATGTTCACCAAGCATAACATACGCTACATCTCCTAAGTCAGCTTCCAAATAAGTCACCACCAGAACACACACCATAGCTAACATCATCAATCATTCCATACCTTGTACTGACTAGTGATCATCCTTCAGTACCTTGTATGTTTTCCTTCAAGCTCACATACCTTGAATCCGTATTATCTAGAAGATATACCAGAATCATAGAGACTAACTTTGGCATTTCTCACTGTTACAGTCTAGTGACTAGTCTTCACCAAAACATCTGTAACTTATCTAATACGCAACATTACATGATTCAATCTTGGATATAAGATCAAAACATCCTCCTGAACTCTCATCTGTCTTCATAGCATCTGAAACATCCATACAGTGTCCACACACTGTGATAACCAACATGTTTACCTCACAAAAACATATGTTGACATCAGTGACAAAACATAGATGACAACAGTATGAGTGCCCATTCAGTAACATAGTGATTAAAAATATTAAATTTCTCAATCACATCCCCATGCATTAGAAATATCCAACAATCTCCCCCTTTGGCATTGATGTCAACATATGGTAAAATCAATCCCAAAGTTATAATATCAATCCAAAGTTCTACAACTAGTTCTGCAACCAAACAATCTCCCCATACAGTAGAGATTTTCTCATAGCAACATTCCCCCTTTGAAAACAATATAAAAGGGTGCCATGAGTCATCAACTACTTTCTTCCATGATCACTCCCCCTAAGGAGTCGATCCCTACATCTAATCCAGATTATGATAAGGCTCTAAAAACCCCTAGACTAATGCATCTCTACACCATTTAATTCTGACTAGGGGAGGCCTGAACCCCCAACATACCTCTGAGATATTCAAAGGTATCTTTCAATGGTGGCTTTTTGAAGATGTCTACAATCTACTCTTTTTTACTAATATATTCTAGTTTTATTTCCTTTTCTGCCACCTTGTCTATCAAGAAGTGATACTTGATAGAAATATGTTTAGTTTTAGAGTGCATCACCAGATTCTTTTACATATTCACTGTACTGGTGTTATCACAATGGATAACCATAAGCTCATCAAAATTTATTCCAATGTTTGTCAACATTTGTTTCATCCAAACAATCTGAGTGCAATTTATGGTAGTAGCAACATACTTTGATTCAATAGTAGATTTTGCTATACAATCTTGTTTCTTACTTAGCCAAGAAATGAACTTTTTCCCAAGGAAAAATGCACCACCACTAGTACTTTTTTTGTCATCAATATTTCTTGCCCAATCAGCATCAGTATAAGCATGAAGTTCAAAGCTATCATTTATATCATACCATAAGCCATAGTCTATGGTTCCTTTCAGATATCTCAATATCCTTTTTACAGTAGCTAGGTGTGTTTCTTTGGGTTTTTCCTGATATCTAGCCACAATTCCAACAACATTAGCAATATTTGGTCTGGTGTGGGTCAGATATTGTAATCCTCCAACCATTGATCTATATAAGATCTGAAAAATATTCTTTGATTCATCATCAATTGTTAGCTTATTACCAGTTACCATAGGTGTTCCTACTGGTTTACAGTCTTCCATTCCAAATTTCTTCAATATTTCTTTGAGATACTTGGTCTAAGAAATAAAGATACCATTCTCATTCTGAGTTATTTACAATCTAAGAAAGAATTCCATTTCTCCTATCATGGACATCTCAAATTCACTTTCCATTTCCTTAGAAAATTTCTTACATAGATCATCATTACTTCCAAAGATAATATCATCCACAAAGACTTTTGTTATCAGGATTCCATCTTCACTAGTTCTTAAATACAAATTACTATCCACATTACCTTTTCTGAATCCAAGCTGAAGTAGGCACTTGTCTAACCTTCCATACCAAGCCCTAGGAGCTTGCTTCAGCCCATACTAAGATTTATTCAATTTGCACACCATTTCTCTATCTTCACATAAAGGAAATGCATCAGGTTGTTCTATATATACTTCTTCTTCAAGATACCCATTCAGAAATGCAGATTTCAAATCCATCTGATACACCTTGAAGTTCTTATGTGCAACATTAGCCAAGAAAAATCTTACTGCATTTATTCTAGCAATAGGAGAAAATGTTTCTTAAAATTCTATGCCTTCTTGCTATGAGTATCCTTTACATACTAGTCTTGCTTTGTTTCTTACAACAGTTCCTTCTTCATTCATTTTGTTTCTAAAAACCCATTTTTTTCCTATTACATTTTTTTTTAGGCCTAGGAACCAATTCCCAAGTGTCATTCTTCTTTATCTGGTTTAACTCTTCCTTCATAGCATTTAACCATGATTCATCTCTACATGCTTCATCTGTAGTCTTTGGTTCAACTTGAGAAATCAAACAAAATTCTTCTCTAACCTTTGATCTAGTTAGTACTCCTTGATTAGTATTGCCAATAATTTGATTTTCAGGATGGTTATTCTTTACATACCTTGGTGTTTTAGGAGCCTCAGTAGCCTCACTTGTGCCAACAACACAAGCCTCTTTTTCACTTTCTACTTCAACAAGTTCTTCTCCTTCTGTAACAATGGTAACTTCTTTTATCTCCGAAATCTGATTACTGTCATACATTCTTTCTTGTATTTGAAACTTTTCATCTATTCTTACATTGTTACTTTCATTCATCTTCCTCAATCTTAGATTGAAATACTTTTAAGCCTTTCTCTTAATAGAGTAACCAAGAAAAATTCCTTCATCACTTCTAGCATCAAACTTTCCTATCTCATCATCTCTCTTGATATAACACTTACTACCAAATATTCTGAAATATTTTATAGTAGGAGTATGATCAAACTATAATTCATAAGGACTCTTACTTGTACCTTATTTGATTTGAATTATGTTTAATTTATACACTATTGTTCCAACAACCTCTCTCCAATGTATATGAGATACATTTCCTTCAAGCAACATTGTCCTAGTAGCATCAAGTATAGTCTTGTCCCTTCGCTCTGCTACCCCATTCTATTACGGAGTCCTAGGAGTAGATGTTTGTCTCTTTATTCCATGCTCTTCATAGTATGAATTGAATAAGTCTATAGTAAACTCTCCACCTCTATCTAACCTTAGACACTTAATCTTTAAACCTAATCCATTCTCTACTTTTTCTTTGAACAACTTGAATTTATCAAATGCTTCTGATTTTTCTTTCAAATAAGTGACCCACATCATTCTAAAAAAATCATCAACATAGAGTATGAAATACCTTTCACCATAGTATGATTTTGTCCTGGTAGGTCCACATAGGTCTATGTGTACTAGCTCCAACTTCTCTTTTGATGTATATGCTTTGCTTTTGTAACTGCTTCTAGTCTATTTTTCCATGACACACTCTACAAACTATGTTAGATGGTTTCACAATCTTTGACAGATCTCTCACTACATTAGTCATACTTTCCTTTACAATGCTATCAAAATTAATATTACAAAATCTCATATTGCATAACCAACTATCATCAACCTTCACAAAAAAGCAAGAGGCTCTAGATGTATTTAATTCAAATACATTACCTCTGGAGTTAGTATTGGTTGCAATCAACTTACCTGCCTTACTTCTGATAAAACATTTTCCATTGACAAAACTTAATTGAAACTCTTTATCCATTAACTGTTCAACATTCAACAAGTTATGTTTTAATCCTTCAACAAGTAGTACATTATCTGTATTAGTCTTTCCATCCAGAGTAATCGATCCTACTCATATGATATATTTAAGAAGATTGTCCCCAAACCTCACAACACCACCATCATACTTTACTAATTTAAAAAACTTGCTCTTATCTCTATTCATATGATGAGAACAACCACTGTCTATTATCCATTCAGTTTTCTTGTCAACATGAGATAGTTAAGAGTTTTCCTCATGCACTAACTCATCTCTAATAGAAAAAAATCCAATCTCTTCTTAATCTAAATCATCATCATCAGAGATGCCTTCACTAGCATAATAACATTCTTTGTCCCTTTTAATCTTGTCAAAATTAGGTTTGTACTTAGGAACTCTTGTAGGACATCTAGATGCAAAATGACCTACCTTATTGCATGAAAACAATTTCAAGGGTAACTTGCCTTCAAAATTTCCCTTACCTCTTTTTTCTCTTCTAGCAATCAGTGCAACAAGTTCATCCATCTTTCTCTCTTCTGCCATTATCTGTTCCCATTCCTTAGCATACTCACCAAGCTGTTCTTTTAGGTCTTCTTTGTTGGTGCTCGGAAGTGCAGACAATTTCTTGTGTGTAGAAGCCTTAAATGCATATTCAACTTTAGGTACAACCTCTCCTAATTTTGCAACTTCAAAGGTAGTTAGCTTTGCAATTAACATCTCTCTGTTAATTTTGGAGTCAGAGGTATTGTTTCTTGAATAGACATAGACTTTAATTTGCAAGCAGGTGTCAAAGGTCAAAGGATCTTCGCAATAAATTCATCTTCATCATAAGTACCTCCACGGTTTCTAATTCCAACTACAGCTTTTGTAACCCTTTGAACATAAGCCCTAATGCTTTCATCCTCATTCATCTATAGCTTCTCCATCTTTGTCTTCTAGTTTTGTAACTTCTCTTGTTTGGTATACTTTTCTCCCTCATATAGTAATTCTAATATTTCCCAAATCAGGTATGTTGAATCCAAGTCTTTAAATTCAGTAAAATCTCCTTCAGAGAGTGCACTGATCAGTGCTTCTCTTGTGATCATGTTAAGTGAAAATATCTTCTTTTCATCCTTAGTAGCTGTTGTCAATTCATCTTTAGTCTTTATAGCCACCTTGTTCCTTGTAATCAACCAATATTCAATCCCCAAACAAAATAGGTGAGTTCACATTTTGTTCTTCCAACTATCAAAATTTTTAGGATCAAATTTTGGACTATCCTTCCTCTAGAATGCCATCTCTAGAATCACCTCAAGCTATTAAGCTTTCTCTCTAAGGACCACTTTCTCTGATACCAATTGTTAGGAATAACAGTCCATAATACAATTGAGAGGGGAGGTGAATCAATTGTATGATAGATTATTAAACTTTAAACTTTAAGTAGCAGCAATATTGAATCCAATGAACACAATGAATGCCAACACAATAACACAATATTTTAGTCTCGGGGAAACCCTATTAAAGGTAAAAACCCCAATGGGAATTAGCACCCACAAATGATGTACTGAGTGTATAGTTATCCTTGTTAGAAGATATAGCCCTATTAGGAGCTTATTGAAACATTACAGTACATAGTCCTTGTTAGAGGAAAAACCCCGTTAGGAGTCAAGAACAAAAGGGATGGCTCATTTCCCAAGGCTCATTGCCCAAAGAAGGTTAAGTCCACCTTCAGAACTCACTGTTCACAACAAAAGTGTATATGAGGAAATACACAATCTTTTGAACTATTTGGCAACAACTGTCTTTGCTTGATCAGTTCCAATGAAGTCCACCAACAAACCTCTCCTCTACATATAATAGACATAATCTCGTAGCTTTCACAACCTCTCTATATCATCATCTTCTCCTACATATCTTTTTCAAGAAAAATACCTTTTATTTATACCTTATTACAATTCTCATTTAACAGGTCAGCCCATGAGGCTTTCCTAATTACAAACAATTACATAAACCCTTGCTAAGATACACATGGTATCTAGAACAAGTATACAATGATTTCATTACAACAATTAAGGACCGACATCCTTAATTTATGTTTTCCAAGCATAACACATGCTACATCTCCCAAGTCAGCTTCCAAATAATTCACCACCAGAACACATGCCACAGCGGATTTCATCAAGCATTTCATACCTTGCACTGACCAATGATCATCCTTTAGTACCTTGTATGTCATCCCTCAAGATCGCATACCTTGAATCCATATCATCTGGAAGATATACCAGAATCACAAAGACTAACTCTGGTATTTTTCACTATTATAGTCCAGTGACCAATCTTCACCAAAACATTTGTAACTTATCTAATACACAAAATTACATGATGCAATCTTGGATATAATATCACAACATCCTCCTGAACTCTCATCTGTCTTCGCAGCATCTAAAATATTCGTACAGTGTTCGCACACTGTGATAACCAACATGTTTTCCTCATAGAAACATATGTTGACAACGGTGACAAAACATAGATGAAAATAGTATGAGTGCCCATTCAGTAATGTAGTGATTAAACATATTAAATGTCTCAATCACCTCCCCATGCATTAGCAATATCCAACATCAAGAACCCCATGTATATCCCTCCATACATGGGAAGACCCTGCACTAACCTGGAGTCACTTCCTACCACCCCCTTCAAGGTTACTCTACCCTCCCAAGGGTGAGTGTGCCTTGAATAATCTCATTCACAAATGAATTTACAAAATAAAAACAACAAACTAACACACCAAAAAAATTCAAACCAAGAAACCATAAAAAATGCCAAGGACTCCATTAATGGAGCTCCAAGCTTCCATACATGCCAAGAAAAAAAATCTACACTAAAAAATGAACCAACATTTCTCCAAGCTTAATTTTAAATCTAAAATCCTGAGTTGAGCTATCCTCCCAAAGCAATTCTCTCTAAGGGCCCTTCAAATTTTGAAAATTGTCTCTAAAGGTAGAGAGTGGGTGAACACCCAACCTCTCTCTAAAATATTCCCTATATAGGAAACCTCCAAAAATTTTGGGACCAATAAATGGTGATGAGACCCCAACCATCCATTTCTTCCCATTTTCCTTCCTTCTCCATTAATGGAGTTAAATGCAAATTTGGGAAGAAAAGAGAGGTTAACCAAAACTACACAACTCTTCAAATTTGCACAACTTCAAAAGGGAGACTTTAGGGGAGTGATAAATATGTTTTAAGGCTCTTAATGGGTTGAAAATGACCCCTAACCCCTAGGGTACCAACCTAATTAGCTAAAATTGACCCCAGTTACCTTATGGGAGCCAAAATTAAGACCCTCTTAAACCCCACCTAAAGTTTACCCACAAATTTTTAAGTCAATTTGACCATCAAGAAACTTCCTAACCTAGTGTAGGCTTGGGTACTACACTAAGGTAACCCCTAGTTAACCCTATACCTAAACATGATACACTTAACTAGCCATGCCAACACTTTATTACAAAAATTGCCAAAATTGACACAATTTAAATAAACAAATGACATGACTTAATCACATTTACTTTAATTGAATTAAATACACACGTGCAAACCACATTCATGAATAAACAACTTATACAATGAGGTCCATGTTTCTTCATACAAATAGGACCTTGGAGCTCATAGAATAAGATAGGCTCCAATTTTGGGTCCCCAATTTAGAGCCATGGTCAACTATCCATGTACATTCATTGCACATATTAGTAGGTCCAAAATAATATTATATTAAAATATAATACATCATCAATACTATATCGTATATAAAATATGTCTGTATTTGAATAAAATAAACATATCATCAGTTTCCTAAACTAATTTCCATCACAATTTCATCCACGCAATTATTCCCTTTTATGATATCATCATAAACTTAAACTGAATCAAAACATAAAGTATCTCAAGTGTACCTTGATTACATAACTAGGTATTGAATATACAACATAGGATTCAACAGATCCTCAAATACATAAGAGTCTCAATAGTCAAAGTATATCCGAGTAATAATCACTAAAATCATAGAAAGTAAAATAATAAAACTATGTCAGTGTGAGGTAGGTCTCACATCCACCCCCTCTAGGCATGAACTTCCTCCTGGAGTTCATCAAAGAGGTGAGAGTACTGTGATCTCATTTGTGTTGTGTCCTCCCAAGAAGCTTTAACCTCATCATAGAAATCTCACTGGACCCTAATTTGGTCTTGTGCCCTGCCTCAAATTTCTAGGGTCTATCAAGCTAATATATGAATGGGACCCAAAGCCAGCTGTCCATCTGACTCTACCTGTAAGACATCCCAATCTATCACACAAGTCTCATCATAAACATACTTCCTCAAAATTGAAACATGAAACACATCATGGATGCATGACAGGCTAGGTGGAAAAGCTAAATGGTATGCAAGTGGTCCTATCCTCTCAAGGATCTTGAAAGGTCCAAAAAATTGAGGTTCTAGCTTAGAGCCCTTTCCAAAATAGATTGGACTCTTATGCAACTGCACTCTCAAAAAGACCCTACCCCCACTAAGTAGGTTCAATCTATCCTCTTCGCATCAACATACTTCTTCCTATCCCAACCCTCTCTAAGACACTACCTTATGAAGGTCACCTACTACTCTATTTCTCTGACTAGCTCAAGACCAATAGAAACTCTGTCCTTGATCCTATTCCAAGTGCTTGGTATCCTGCAAGGTCTGTCATAAAGAGCCTAGTAAGGAGGCATACCCAATGATGTATGATACCCATTTTTATAGGAAAACTCCACTAAATATAGGTATTCCTCCCATCGGGTCTGATGGTCCATCACATACATGTGAAGCATGTCTTCTAACACCTGATTGACCCTTTCATTTTGTCCATCCATCTCAGGATGATAGGTCATACTGAAGTTGAGCCTAGTACCCATTGATGCCTGCAGTTCTCTCTAAAAGGATGAAGTGAAGAGAGAATCTCTATTTGAGATGATCCTACAAGGTACACCATGCAATCTAACTATATCATGCAAGAACACTTGTGCCACTGATGGTGTGGTAAAGGGAGTACAGAATTGTGAAAAGTGAGCCACCTCAATCAACTTGTCAACTATCACCATGATGGCATCATAACAATGAGATGACATAGGAAAACCAACAATCAAGTCAATAGGTATGGTGTCCCACTTCCACACTGGTATCTCATGAGGCTAAAGTAGACCACTTGGATATCAGTTTTACACCTTCACACTCTAGCATTCTAGGCACCTAGCTACCAACTTAGTAATCCATGTTCTTATGCCTAGCCAATGATATAACTGTCTCAAGTCGGCATGCATTTTCTTCACTTTGGGATGTGCTACATAAGGGGCTGTATGGGCCTCTATAATGACAAACTCTCACAATCCTCTAAAAGAAGGTATGTAGATGCATCCTCTATGACATAAGAGTGCATCTGACTCCATGGTATAATTTGCATACTTCCCCTCAAGGGGTCTCTGAGATCAAATCAACTCCTTAACTTCTACATATATCTCATCTTCATGTAAGTGGTGAAGTATGAGATCTCTCAAATATGTGCCTATAGACATAGAAGAAAGCTCATGTCCTCTCCTACTCAAAGAATCTACGACAACATTTTACTTTCCCTTGATGTAGTGAACATCAAAATTATATTCACACAAGAACTCCATCCATCTCCATTGCCTAGCATTCAGGTTCGGCTATGTGAAGATGTACTGTAGACTCTGACAGTTTGAATGAAGTTCAAAATGATGTCCTAAGAGGAAGTCTCATCATCTTACTAAGTCATGCACCACTATTGCAAGATAGAGATCATGGGTAGGGTAGTTTAGCTCGTGAGTCTCTAGTTTCCTAGACTTGTAAGCTATAGCTCACCCATCCTACATAAGAATTACCCCTAAACCATCTAAGGAAGCATCTATGCAAACTAAAAAGTTTGTTGAAGGCTCTAGCACAACAAGAATGGGTGCACTGGTTAATGCTCTCTTGAGCTCCTAAAAGGCTCTATCACACTTCTTAGTCCTCTCAAACTTCTTTCCCTTTCACTGAAGAGAAGTAATAGGGTGTGTCACTCAAGAAAACCCCTCAACAAACTATCTATAATAGCTGGTTAGCCCCATGAAACTCCTCACCTCAGTAATAGTGGTTGGTTCTAGCCAATTGATAATGGCATCAATCTTCGATGGATCTACTAAGATCCCATCGCCAGATATCACATGGCCCAAATACTTGACCTTTGATACGAAGAAAGCACATTTTGACAAGCTTCCATAAATTCAATTATCTCTAGGGTACTACAAAACTTGTCTCAGGTGCTCTTTGTGCTCTCTTTCATCCTTCGAATAGATTAAGATATCGTCAAGGAATACTGCCATAAAATTGTCAAGGAATGTATGAAATACTCCATTCATAAGACTCATGAATACAACTAGAGCATTTGTAAGACCAAAGGGAACTACCGTGAACTCATAGTGGCCATATCTGGTGTAGAATGTGGTCTTGTGAATATCACTATCCACTATCCTCAATTGGTGATATCCTAACTTAAGGTCTATCTTGGAGAACACTTGGGCACCTTGGAGCTGATCAAACATGTCATCAATCCTAGGAAGTGGATATTGATGCTTGATGGTTACTTTGTTGAACTGGTGGTAATCCATACACAACCTAAGAGATTTATCCTTCTTTACAAAGATCACATGTGCACCCCAAGGAGAAATACTAGGATGAATGTGTCATTTCTCTAATAGTTCCTCAAGCTACAACTTGAGCTCATTAATCTCATTAGTGGTCATCTTGTAAGGTGCTCTAGAAACTAGTTCTACTCCTAGTACAAGATCTATGTGAAAGTCTATTTCCCTTAGAGGCATACCAAGTAGCTCTGAAGGAAACACAACTGCATATTCCTACAAAATGGGATGGCCATCCAATGAGGGTTCTTGTTATGCCTCATCCTACCTATCATGAATGGTAATATCAAACAACTAACATCTCTTCTACATGCTTTGCTTATGTTACATAGAAGAAATCACACTGAGGGATAAAAGCCTCTAGATTCTAGAAATCACAGTAGTATTGCCATCATCATCCAAGCATTCAATCAATTTCTTATGACAATCTAGCTTGGCCTTGTGAGCATAAAGCCAATCCATACTAAGAACTAGACCATAAGATTTAAGAGGTGTAACTCTGAGGTCTGCTAAGATGGTTAAGCTACTAATCTGGATCGGGCACTCTCTAACCATCAAGGTAACATATACTCTAGCTCCTAAAGCTAACTCAACTTCCCACCTAATATCTTGCCTAGCTACCACTAGCCCACAATGCTCCATGACCAATGGAGAAACAAAGGAGTTAATAGCTCAAGTATGAAATAGGATAGAAACTGCACTACCTTCGATCATACCTGAAGCCTCAATGATGGTGGCTTGATGCTCTGCTTGGAAATTTTCAACCATTGAAAATACTCTTTGGTACTTTTCCATGTCCACAACTATAGGTTTAGATATTGGTGCTCAATGACTACCTCCTTGAGGACATTCCCTAGCTATGTGGCCCATGAAACCACAACTATAGCATGGTCCTCATGATTGAGTCTGGACGTCCTGAGGTCTGGAGTTCTGGGACCCTCCTATCCTAGTAGACCCGTTGTATCCCCCCTTATAGGGCTTCTATGTTTGTGTTGGGGGTGTATAAGGGGCCTGATATTTATGGCCCTTCTTAGGACCCTGAGAATGCCACTACTTGGGATTTGAGCCCTACTGATTCTGAGGTGGTTTATGTTTCTGGTTCTATTGATTCTACTACTATTGAGGTTGTGGGGTTTTGAAAGACCCGGATGAGTTCCTCTAATTCCCTTTCCAAGGGGGATTTTGATAGCCAAATTTTGTGGTGTAGGATTACAATACTGAGATCCCTTGATGATCTCCTCCACTACCAAATCATTATCACTGGTAAATCACAACTCTCCTAGTGGTACCATGCCGGCTATATATTGGTTCAAACCCTTAATGAACCAATTAACCTATAGTTTCTCATCACTCATATCCTCGACATAAGGAAGGAGGTCTATGAACTTTCCCTCATCCTAGGCCACTAAAAGTCCTCTCTACTACAAGTCATGGAATTTTTCTATGCGATGTTGTCCAAACTATTCAGAAAGATACCTGGCCCTAAAGATCCATAGGAAGGTTTCCCATACCAGGGTGTCTATAACCAGATGTCCCTTGAACTCCTTGTGTTTCCACCATGTGGAGGCTCCTCCTCTAAGAAGATGTATAGAAAAACATGCTTTAAGGTTTCTATCATAAGGGCACAACCCAAAACATTGCTCAAGGTTCAAAAGCCAAGACTCGGCCTCTGTCCCATCAATAGATCCCATAAATAGTGGTGACTGAAGCCATATCAACTCTTTGATCTGATCACCTACATCAAGAGGTGGTATCTCATATCTACGAATGTCAATCTTGGGTGGAGGTTCTAGTCCCCTGATGGACCCCATTTGCTTCTCAGCCTGTCCCTCTGTGAACCTAGGAGGGGGACTCCTACTTTTCTCCTTGGCTGAGGACCCACATCCATCCATACCCCATTGTACATTCTACGGTATGATTGGAGAGATACGATCTAGGATAAGTTCAGCTAGGTTCTGAAAGGCTTACAATAATTCTGCATTTCAATTAGGAGATGGTTTGAGAGGTGGACCCTGGTCCCCTTCTCAAACTTCTACCTCTGGTTGTACCTCTTCTCAAGATAAGGAGATATGCCTACGTCCATGTCCACGTCCACGTGCCAATTGAGTGAGTGGAGGCATCCTACACACATAAACACAAAGTTTAGAATCTACGCAGTGGGTTAGGTTCCCAATGTTTACTAAACCATGCTTTGATACCAAAATGTAATGCCCAAAAAGTAGAGCAAAACACAACTAAATTTTTTTTCTAAAACCTACTGCTAACTACAAGCACACAGACAAATGCAACTATGCTAGCTAGAGTCTAAAACAAACTAGCACAAGCTAGATAGGGTTAAGTGAGAATTCTTGACTCAATTGACTAGGGTTGACCCAAGTGTACAAATGGACTCAAATCCTATTGTTAACTAAAGTAGTAAAATTTATGGAACTATCACAAGTTCCTATGTTCACGCAAAATGATGCAGAGGAATACAGATAACTAAAATGAATTAAGTGCCAAGGTCAACTCAAGGGACCTACCAGAAGAAGGTTGACCATGTTTGACTTAAAGTCAAACTATGTAGAGTAGCTTGCAAAACTATCCTATAGGGATCCCTAAGTTGCATGCTTCGACTGGGCACGCAAACTGAGACAATTGATAAAAGTCAACTAGAGTTGACCAAAAAGTGAACCATACATCAAAAAATGTGTAATTAGGTTAAAAGGGTTCATGACTCAACATGGAATGCCTATGCATGCAAATTGAGGTGATTTACCTATGTTTGACCAAGGGTTGACCAAAAGTCAACCATGCAAGAAAACAATCAACGATACCATTAAGACCAAATTGACTCTAGACGTGACGATAAGGAGTTGTTATAACACACTATCGGTTAATTAAGTTTAAATCTAATTAAATAAGTTTAGATTGCTATTATTAATCTCCTAATAAAACCCAAAAAAAGAAACATTCTTTTCTTTTATAAAAAAATTCATCATGCTAAAATTAGATTAAATATATCTTTAAAAAAAAAAACCCTAAATTTAATTTGAAATGAAAATGAGTTGCTGGGAGGAGTGGTGATGGGCGACCAAGCGGAGGTGGCCGTGTACGAAGGAGGGTTGCAAGGGAGACGATGGGGGAGTTTGGTGTAGCCATCGCTTCCTACCCACCATTTCTTACACAGTGGTGGTGCATGGGCTTGGTGCCACCGATCAGCGCCACCCGCCCACCAATGCTTACATAGTTGTGGCATGTGGACTCAATGTCACCTGACCTATGCCACAAAACCACTATGGTAAGGAAGGAGGGGGAGTGCGGGGGTGGCTTCAACCAGTACCCCAAACCCTCACATATTTAAAATATAATTTTTTATTTAAAGCGCTCTGCGCAACATGATAATAGTGTTTTAAATTTTAAAGAAAAAAGTTTAGTTTAACTTTTATATATGTGGAAGCAAGTGTGGAAGCAACCACCATCATGAATTTTAAGTCACATGACAACCATATAAAAAATGCAGATGAAGTGTGTGCAAGCGTGAAGGTGGGATTTTTGGTTGTAAAAGTATTTGACAAATTTAGCTCTCTTTTTTTTATGGTTTCTTTCAAGAACATGGTTTTTAATCTCGACTGCATATACAAGTAAGGTGAAGTACTTGTGTATGCAACTTGGAGAATTTAGACAAAAGATAAAAGGAGCACATCATATACATCGTGCAAATCTGAAAAATGGAAATAAAGATATTTGCAAATAAAAAACAAAGAACAAACATGTAAACAACATAACCTTATGAAATTTGATAAAGATCATACCTCTTTCCCTCAAGAAGCAAAGGGAGATGTCTCTTTAGTCTCTTATGCAAAATGTGAAAATGAAATTAAGATATTTTCATATTTAGAATGATTGCATGAATGAGACTTAAATAGACTTTGAATCTTGACTCAATCCTTGCAAAATGAATGCATTCTTGAGTCAAAATTTGTAGCTTGACAAGTGTGGGAAGCTGGAGATATAAAATGCATAATAATAGCAACCATTTTGACCAAAACATATGCAATATGCAATGATAATCCAAAAACCCGTATACGGTATCAAATGGAACTTGAGAAGAGTAATAAACAAGCTAACAATGATAACTAATGCCCTATATCTTACCTTGAAGAAAAATGTTTGGATTTGATGGAAGAAAAGGACAAAAAATAGGCTATTTTTGGACAAAAACGTGCCCTAAACAAGTTGTTTTGAGAGTAAAATACCTCCAAATTTGCACTGTTGATGAGCCAAGAATGATCCTTGGGAGATTTACTGTAAAAACAACCCTATTAGGAGCAAAAATGATCCAATTTTGACCATTTTCCTTGTGATTTCTTGCTTCAAAATCTCGTTTCTCTCAAAAACATCCAAAGATAGTGGGTTTTAGGAAGTAAAAAACATGTGTTTTCTTGTTAAATAATAGCAAAAAATGCATAATAATAGCAACCATTCTAACCAAAACAAATGCCATATGCAATGATAATCCAAAAACTCATATAGGGCATCAAATGGAACTTGAGAAGAGTAATAAACAAGCTAACAATGATAACTAATTCCCTAGAACTTACCTTGAAGCAAAATGTTTGGATTTGATGGAAGAAAAGGACAAAAAAGGGGCTATTTTTGGGCAAAAACATGCCCTAAACGAGGTGTTTTGAGAGTAAAATACATCCAAATATGCACTGCTGATGAGCCAAGAATGATTCTTGGGAGATTTGGTGTAAAAATGACCCTATTAGGAGCAAAAATGATTCAGTTTTGACCATTTTCCTTGTGATTTCTTTCTTCAAAATCTCATTTCTCTAAAAAACATCCAAAGAAAGTGGATTTTTGGAAGTCAAAAACATGTGTTTTCTTATTAAAAATTGCCACTTGCATAGGCATGAAGTAAAGATATGTTTTTGGAAGGGAAAAACATGTGCTTTCCTAACAAAAATTGCCACCCATGCCTTCAATGAGTAATGAATCACTTTTGAGAGACTAAAACATATGTTTTTTAGTCTAAATTTTCCACTCATATGCATATAAGTAATAACACACTTTTAGAAGTAATGACTTGTTTTTAGGGAGGAATAACACATATTTTTCAAAATGCATGTGCTTTTGGGTTCAAATTTCCCACCTATAAGCATATAAATGATAAAAAAAAGTGTTATTACCTATAAAAAGTCCACCAATATGCATTTAAGACTTATGTTTAATGGCATTGGGTTTTTAATAGGTGTTTTGCATATTGATATATGCTATGAATGATAAAAAAACCCCACCTTTATACATATTTAAATGTCTCATGTAATTAAATTTAATTAATAACTATAGTTTTCAATAAATTAACATGTAAATAGACTTAAAAAGGCTAATTTTCGTAAAATATTAAAAACTATGGTTAAATCAACTCAGAATGAGCTAAAAATTTAAAATGGATGTCAAAATACATTTTAAATATAAAAAATAATTTTATTTTGTGCAATTTCCAGTAGAAAGTCCACTTTTGGAGGATTTTTTAATAAGACGTGATGTCGCCCTAAAACCCCCACCTTTTGCTTTATAACTTGAGTTAGAAAACTCTGTTTGAGACCTAAGTTAGCTTGAAACAAGAAGAATTCTAAGGGCTATAAATCTAAGGGAAAAAAAGATTAAAAAATACTTAAAAGAAAGGGAAAAATGAATAAACTTAAAGATTGCCAAAAATAAAGTGCTTGTAGTCAGAAAAGAAAAAATCATTCCGACAAGCATTTATAGGAATTAACTTGATGGAAACATTAAAAAAGAACACATAGATAACACTACATAAATTATAATTCAAGGATGACAAACTGCCTTTATGACACCTTATTAATGCGCTAAAATATAGATGATGCACCTACGAATCAATGAGAAAATTGTGTGGGGTTGCCTCAAATTTGTGATGTCAAAATTGAGGACAACATTCTCCCAAGCCTAACATGTTGTAGTGTTGCTAGAGCTTCAGTCACATTGTTTTTTCCATCTTCAATTATGTTAGCTTCCAATCTCAATATATTCCCTTTGTTGTCTCTGGCCATACACCCTATTCCACTAGGTCGTAGATTTTCTTTCGAGGCTCCTTCAAAATTGAATTTAATTCAACCCTTCCTCTACTTTTTTTCCATTTGATCTTGTCTATCTTCTCCAATGCTGGATTAATCCAACTTTGCCCCTTAATGGGAAATTTTTTTTATTTATTAAATAAACTATGGGATTCAAATTACATCAAGATTAGAGTATGTAGATAAACCAAGTATCACTTCTACATCATACTATCTATTCAACTAAAGCCAAAAACCATAGTAATCAACCCACATTCGGAGGTAACATCACCACAACCTAACAACTACTAGCCCATGATACAAAACAAGGGGGTTGTCAGTCACTTCACAAAATACAGAAGGTTCCATCCATAATCCACAATGGTTTTATAATGAAATGCATAGTATAGACAAAAACTATGCAAAAAATGGCTCAAAAAAGAATTCAACCCCTTAGTATGCCACACCTGCTCAATGCCAAAATTGTATGTACAAGATAAAAATTACATGAATCAATGTGCATGTGCAAATAAAATATGCACACCATAAAGTAGAACCTTTTCCTTGCTTTAGGGTTTCCATCACCAGACCTTCATTCATAGTGCCTACCACAATTATTAGGACCACTAGCACCTTTTCGCCTGCCATCTCTCAATGATGTAATCTTGAATTTAAGCTTTCTTTTGTCAATCTGATCCTTTGAAACCCCTTCAACACAACATCACAATATTGTACATAATTAACCATAAAAACCCAATATGTATTATTTAACCCCTCCTCTATTCCTTATCCTCCAATGCCCTCCATAAAAGAAAAGGATGAACATGATGAGGAAAACCAAGAACACTCCATTCAATCACCTCTAGCTACCACAAAACCAATTCGAGACTTCACCAATTCTAGAATGACATCAAGGCCAACACACCATTTAGGCTTCATGCATCTCTCCATGATATTATGAACAACCTCGTGACTACCAAACTCCATGCCCCCAACACAAAACATAGACAAAATCTCTATATTTGTTCTATATTTGAAATTTTACACAATTAAATCAATTCTAAGAAAAGCATGAACCAACATAACAAAAAAGGGGTCATCCATAGTGAAGACAATCTTTAGGTGCTCCTTCAAGATTTTATCCCAAAATGACATTTTTTGTTTGGAGGCTTTTAGGATGAAATTGGCCTCCATACCCACACTTCTAGCACTAATTCTCGCTCTTGGTTGTCAACCCAAAATGCAAAATAAACACCTTAGTATGCCAATTAAAATACAATTCTTGGTCACAACAAAAGCCCTACTAACCTCATAAATGCCATGTCATATCAAACCTCCACTATGTGTTGGAGAATGTGTTGAGTAGGCTCACTGAATGACATCATACACTAACATGCAAAATCATCAATGCCATCATAATAGAGGCTCCGCTAAATTTGACCCAAACTTATCAGCAAAAGAACACCTCCATCTTTGATAAGGAGTCAACAAGACCATTACCATCTCTAAAAATGTGGGATATTTTGAAGTCTCTAAACTTTGATAATTTACTCCAAATGATTTGGATATTGTCAATATGACACATGAGCACGAACATTGGTAATTTCATTTACAATGACTTTGTTGGATACAATTGTCTGAAGTAGATTGTTGGAATGATTATGTGTTTTCTTTGATGTCACACAAATGTCATATTAATTGTTAGCTCAGTTGGTTAGCAAAGCAGTTCCTAGTGTCTACCGAGACCTCTCGGGTGTCAAAAGAAAAGTATGGTAGAAAATAGTGTTAACCAAGCTTCCTTGGTTATCGAAGGAAAGTTAGTGTCTACTGAGTTCACTCAGTCTCCAAAGTATGTTGAAGAATTTGGAGTACTTACCGAGTTCTCTCGGTCACCAAAGGAAATCTTTTTCGGATTAATGTTTATCGAGCAAGGTCGGCCCAGTAAAGGATTTTGTCAATTTGAGAAATAAAGTTGGTTTATTCTAGCTGACTATTGTAATGATTAGTAATGTTTTGTAATAATTATTAGTGCTGACTTGACAATCCGAATGGTATATATATAGAAGGTCAAGTTGTGAATTATGAGGATGCAAGTGAAAAAAAAGGAAGAATAGTATGAGCGAATTTTGAAGGATGATTAGATATCCTTGAAGAGCAGCAAAGATATATTTGATCAGGAAGGATCTAGTGAAGTAGAACAAAGATCTATAATTAGAAATTCAGTTGCATCACTATTCAGGTCACTTCATTGTTACTTTCTTACCATTGTAGCAGTGATTTCAAAATCTCCTAACCGAGTTGGTTTAACAACCATTTTGTAAATCCTCTAACAAGGTGACAGTTCTATTGAATTATTTCAAGACCTCTTACAAGGCCACTCCTAGCAGGGTGATTAAATCCTCTAACAAGGTCACACCTAACAGTGTGTTTTGTAACCTTTTACCGGGTTGGCTCCTAACAGGGCATCACTTCAGAAAAGTGAAAATCAGTAACTAGTTACATTGGTGGTTTTTCCCATATTGGGTCTCCACGTTAAATCTGGTGTCTCTTGTGTTCATGGTATTTTCTGTATTCATGCATGTTAATCATTGATGAATGCTTAAGAACAATTATAATTAACACTCTCTACAATTACCGAGTTTCAACATTTCTTTGTATGTCAGCAGTAAATAATTTAATAGGACATCTAAGGGATCAGTGGTAATATTTTGTGGTTAACTGATTCACCCCCCCCCTCTCAGTTACTACATCCATATTTCCAACAATTGGTATCAGAGCTTTTGGTGCTTGCAGGAAGGGTTTTAAGGACCTAAGCTAAAGATCAAGATGTCTTACAAGAGAGAAATTCCAAGGCTTAACAGGGATAACTTTTCAGCATGGAAAGGTCTCATGAGACTTCATTTGGCTTCCATTGGTGATTCAAGATGCAAATATATTGATCAATAATATACTGTTCCTACTGGCACATTAACTGTTGAAGACATTGCAGAGAAAAAGAACCATAACACCATGATGATACATATTGCATCAGCCCTTAGCTATGAAGAATTTGATGAGATCAAAGACTGCACAACTGCCTATGAAATGTGGAACAAGCTGAAGAAAATTTATGGTGGTGATGACAATGTGAAAAGAGCCAAAGCAAAAAGCCTAAGAGGACAATTTGATCAGATGAAGATGAAAGAAGATGAAAACATTGCAAAATATGTTGAAAGGATCAAGGTGAGTGTTAGTGCAATTAGAGCTTCTGGAGGAAAAATTGATGATGAAACTGTTATAAGTAAGGTTCTTAGAACATTGCTTCCTATCTATGCAATAAGAGTATCTGCTATTCAAGAAAGAAGATGTGAACAAAATCACAATATAACTTTGGATGCCTTAGTTGGAAGATTGACAGCTTTTGAATTGGAAAACTATGATAACTATGTTCCAACTTCAAAAAATATTGAATCAGCATTTGAGGCCAAACTCTCACTTAAGAAGGGCAAGAAAATCCAGTCAGAAAGTGAAGAAGAATCAGAGGAAAGTTCAGACAGTGATCTTGAAGTTATTGAAGCATTACTTGCAAAGAAATATACTAGAGGCAGAGGTAAATACAAAGGTAAAACTCCCTTAATCTATTTTTCATGTGAAGAAATTGGTCATATTGCAGCTAGGTGCCCAAACAAACAAAGCAAAGATGAGAAGAAAGGTCACAAGTACAATGGCAAGAAGAATTTCAAGTCATTCAAGGATAAAGGTAAGAAAACATGTTTTTTGGCTAAGGATTCTGATGATAGTGAAGAAGAAATTGTCTTCATTGTTGTAAAAGATGAATCTGATGATGATCAAGATGAGATGGCACTTATCTCTCATATAAGCAAAAATGATACATGGATTATAGATAGTGGATGCTCACATCATATGACTGGTGACAAAACTAAGTTTGAACATTTTGAAGACTATGATGGTGGTAGTGTAAGGTTTGGAAACAATGAACCTTGTTGTATAAAAGGAAGAGGACGAATTTCATTAACCAAAGAACTTATATGTGATAATGCATATTGGGTTGAAGGACTAAAACATAATCTTCTAAGTGTAGCACAACTAATCAACAGTGGACTCAAGGTTGAATTCATGAATGGCAAAGCAAGACTGTTGGATGACAAAGGAAAACTAATTGGTTCAGGCAAACTAACCAAAGGTAACCTATTTTATCTTGATCTCAGTGAATGCTCATGTTTTATTGCTCAAATTGAAGAAAGTTGGTTATGGCACAAAAGGTTATGTCATGTAAATTTTGATAATATGGTGAAAATAAGCAAATTCAAGAAAGTAAGAGGTATTCCTACTTTGAAGAAACCTTATATTGGTCTATGCAAGAATTGTCATATTGGTAAAATGGGAAAGACTAGCTTTAAAAGTAAAAACTATCAGTCTGAAGATATTTTGGATATTGTGCATATTGACTTATGTGGACCTATTGGAATTGAAAGCTATACTGGAGAACAATTCTTTATTCTCTTTTTTGATGATTACTCTAGAATGATGACTGTTGTGTATTTAAGAGAAAAGTCAGAAGCATTTGAGAAATTCAAATGGTATTTGGCAAGAGTAGAAAAGGAAACAAGAAAAAGAATGAAGTGCTTGAGATCAGACAGAGGTGGTGAATTCATCTCCCATGAATTCAATAATTTTTGCATTGAAAGAGGAATCAAAAGACAGGTATCAGCTCCAAGAACTCCTGAGCAGAATGGAATAGCTGAAAGGAGGAATAGATCTATCATGGATTGTGCAAGGACTCTAATGATTGAAAAGAACATTGCTATGAAATACTAGAAGGAAGCTATTAGCACTACAGTTCATACCTTGAACCGAGTACAGTTGAGGAAAGACACATTCAAAACTCTTTATGAGTTATGGTATGGCTATAAACCCAATGTAAGTTACCTAAAAGTATTTGGTAGTAAATGTTACATCTTGAAAGAATCTAGAAAAGGAAAACTCGATGCAAAAGGTGATGAAGGAATATTTTTGGGATATTCTTGCAAAAGTAAGGCCTATAGATGTCTAAATTTGTCTACTCATAAAATCATAGAAAGTGCACATGTGAAAGTAGATGAGTTTGGAGAAAAGACTGAAGAAGAAAGCAAAAGGGAACCAGAGAATTTTAGAAGATTTGTTTACATTGAACCTGATACATTGCCAGACACATCTGTCAATAAGGAGACTACATCAACCGAGCCCAATACAGTAACTGAGTCACAAGAAGAAGTTCAGACCGAGTCACAAGAAACCGAGTCTCAGCCTGAAGCGACCGAGCAAATATCTACCGAGCCCAAGCAAACTGAACCTGAAGATGAAATTCAAGAAGATGACAATGTAACTCATTCAAGAAGAAAGGAACCTATATTGGCCAAGTATGTCAGGAAGCATCATACACCAGATCAGATTATTGGAAACAAATCAGATGACACTATGACAAGAAGTAAACTAAAAGGTACATGTTTACTTGCTGATTTTGAACCTAAAAATGTCAAAGATGCATTGGACAATGAAATTTGGATTGAGGCTATGAATGAAGAAATAGAGAAAATAGAGAAAAATAAGACATGGACTCTTGTACCTAGGCCTAAAGATAAAAATGTAATTGGGACAAAATGGGTATTTAGAAATAAGTTGAATGAAGATGGTCAAGTATCAAGAAACAAAGCAAGATTGGTATGTAAAGGATATTCTCAAGAAGAAGGTATAGATTATGGAGAGACTTTTGCTCCTGTTGCAAGATTAGAAGGTGTAAGGACTCTACTTGCATATGCAGCACATAAAGGATTTAAGGTATATCAGATGGATATAAAATCTACATTTCTCAATGGTATTCTTGATGAAGAAGTCTACATTGAGCAACCTGAAGGTTTTATGGATCCAGACAAAAGGGATATGGTCTGCAAGTTACACAAAGCATTGTATGGTCTAAAACAAGCCCCTAGAGCATGGTATGAAAGATTACATAACTATCTAACTCAGATTGGTTTCAAAAGAGCTAATGACAATAGTAATTTATACATCAAAGAAGGACCAAATAACAAAATTGTTTTGGCAGAAATATTTGTGGATGATACTGTGTTTACAGGGAATGATGATCAGTGCAAAGAATTTTTAGAGCAAATGAACAAAGAATTTGAAATGTCTATGTTTGGTCAGATAAAATTCTTTTTTGGACTTCAAATTTAGCAGAGCAAGAACGATATCTACATTGCTCAGTCAGTATCCTCTCTCACAGAGCTTAAGGCAACAGAGACAACATCATATGCACTGAATGGATTAATCCATGTTAGTGAGTTACTGATAAGTTCATGGGTTGAGGAGATTAAGACCTTCAAAACATCCTTCCAAGATGTCTTAAATCTAGTAAGCAAGCACTAGACCACCTGTGCTTCAATTTTTCAATTTTGAGATTAACCTTTGCCATTGATGTCAAAGGGAGAGCAAGAAAAAGAGAAGGTAAAGAAGAGAAGTGCTCTGTGACACTTAGTCATTTTTCTAAGTGTTGCCATCAATGCCAAAGGGAGAGATTGTTGGAAAGTGATGATTTGGAGTAATTGAAATCCTCTAAGAGTTGTCATTTATGGAAACACTTATGATAAGAATGATCACATATTGTGAAGATTGCCACTTGATTCACAGTCATGAAAATGACTAAGTCTAGAATCAAGAAAATAGGGTACAATGCCATAGTTTTGGATGGTGATGGAGACATACATGGTATTATGGCTTGTGAAGTTAACTAGAGGTATGTTAGTATATGTAAATGCTTTAGTTAAGATCGCATGAGTTTTGGATAGATGGTGTATGAGATATAGTGTTTGGAAGGTATGTGAAGACAGTAAAACAGTAGATCAGGGTATATGAACAGTTGCAATGATTAACGAAAGCATGATGGATATGATAATGTGTGAAGTCATGTGAATAAAGTATAGTGTTGACTCTTTTGTTGTATAAGAGCATCGAATCCATATATTTTACTTACACACATTTTTCTATGTTAAGTATGAATTTTGTGGAGCCGACTAGAAGGCTAATTTTGTATAAGTACAGACTGCTCTTGTGGAAAAAGAGTGTGAGATATGTTGTGATTGCAAAAAAGAGTGCAGAAGTCAAATGCGAGATCAGTAGGAGGTAGAGCTATAACTGGAACTATCTAAGCAAGCCCACCTTTGTAATAGTAGGGGCTCATGCTGGCCCTTTTTTATATATGTGGGAGTGTAGGCTAGCGCCCTTAGAATAGTAGGGTGCCGCATGTTTGGCTGCCCATCCCACCTCTGGTCAAGTAGCGGATCCAAGGATAAGTTCTAATTAATCTACCTCAATTATATATAGGGGGGGGCAAGGGGGCCGGGTGGGAGGGCCCCTACTATTCTAAGGCTGCACCAACTAATCCATTCAGGTGAGACATCTTATGATGTCATGATGCACCCATTCCTATGGCCATTCCTTTAATCACTCTCACTTTTGGGAGTCTTTTTGTAGGATACTTGGCCAAAGTGTGACCCATTAGCCCATAAGTACTGTGACAAAGCAGCTGTTGCTCACCCAACATGATCGTACAAGGCACCCATAAGAAAAAAGAAGGGCCAGGGTGAACAAGAATTGGGGATTGGATGCGGGAAAAATTCCCACCAATGGCTGAGATGCTCAGTCGACTCTCGAAGATAAGTGCTTGTATTGTTCCCTTTTGTGAACTATTTTGGATAGTATTGATTGTAAGAGCAATGTGCTCACCACCTTTAACCAGGTGTTTTGTATGCCCCTAATAGGGTTTTTGTAATCCTCTAGCAAGGAAATGTACTATGTAACAATTAGCTCCTAATAGGGCTAGATCTCTTAACAAGGAAATTATAATTTAGTGCATATTTGTGGGTACCATCCTCACTGAGGTTTTCCCTTTAATCAGGGTTTCCTCAAGAACAAATCATGGTGTCATGAGTAATGTGTTATGTTTATATGTTCTTTTCATTTCCACATTACTTTGGATTATTTATAATTGTTTAAAGTTGAAAGTAAAGTTTTGTAATACTAATTCACTCCCCCTCTCAGTATTACTCAATCCTAACAAGATCTTCATTTTTACCTTCATTCCAAATTGCTCTTCTTACCATCAAGTTATTTTCCTTCTCAAGTTCACTCGGTGACTCTTCTTGTACCAAAGCATTCCTACTGTTACCAGCCTTCTTACTTGCATGTGTACACTCAAATGATCTATGTCCTTCTTCTTCACAATTGTAACAAGTTCCTCAGAAACTTCCTCTATTATAACCACCTTGGTAGTTATTGCCTCTGCCTCTAGATGAACTTTCACCTTTCCAATCAGTCTTGCCTTTATCCAGAGTTGTCTTTTCTAGTTCAGATCTATTATTTTCACCATGAGATCTACCTCTTCCTCTAGGGAATCTTCCACCTCCACCTCTTTGTCTTTGCTCATGTATCTTTTTCAATTTCTCCCCAGCTTTCAATGCAAATTGATAAGCCTCTTCAATGTTCTCCAATTTGACCAAACCGATTTCTTCTTGGATAGAAACTCTCAAACCATTTAGGTATCTAGCAATTCTTTCCACATCATCTTCATCATGTCCTGATCTGATATCCAATCTATAGAATTCCTCAGTATAATATTTTACTGAGCTATATTTCTACCTTAAACTTTGCATTCACCTAACTAGGTTAATTTGATAATCACAAGGTAAGAACTTTCCTTTCAATTTATTCATCATTTTACTTTATACCTTGATTTTGTCTTTTCCTTTCCTCTTTCTATCCAGCTGTCGATGTTCCCACCATAAGGATGCTTGACTTTTCAACTTTTTGCTTGCAATTCACTTTCTTGTCTTCAGGTACATTTTCATACTCAAAATACTTTTCCATCTCTATGATCCAATCCACCAATTCATCAAAATCCAATTTTCCACCATACTTTGGAGGATTAAAGTGTGGTGCAGACTTTAGACTTGTCAAATCCTTCAAGAATCTTTCTTCACTTTGATCCATCACAGGTGCAGGTTCTACATCACCTTGTTCTATCTCAATTTCATCATTACTAACATCTTCAAGATGTCTTCCTCTTCTTTGGGCTATTTCAATAGCTTCTAACCTAGCAGCAATTTGTCTCAACATGTCTGCTAATCCTGGATCCACATATCACCTCCCACGAACCATCTTGAAAACCCTCTACAATTGCAGGTCAAATCACAATCTGCTACCCCACAACAATTCACTTAGGGCTTCACAAGAATGAACCTTCAAATCTAGATTCAAAAACCTATATACAGATCTCAACTCGCTCTAATACCACCTAACAGAAGAGAGGGCCAAGAGGGAACAAAAAATCACACACCCTACCAAGTCCACCTTGCAGAACTACATGCAAAAACAACAAAAAATATTGAGAGAGAGAATGCAAGATCTTTGTTATTATCTTCAAATTGATTCATACATGCCAGGCTTAAGACCTTCCTAGTTTTGGCCAGATATTACAATCAAGTACTAAAGTCCTCAAACATGCGAGGATCTGTAGATAATCTCTAATCTTCTATCTTCTATCTTCTACCAAAACTTCCTCTCTAAATTGACTCCTAAACTCTAACCAAACAACTACATTTATACAAGAGGCTACTGAACTGAGTCAGCCTTTAGATCCATAATCAACATAAGGAATGGTCAGATCTAGGACCACACACTTCCCAATGATGGATACCAGCATTAAATCCATGACCCATAATCAATGCACATGTCAGCCTCAACAAAAACTCAAATGAAACCTATCGGTAAGCAAAGCCAACCGAGCACCAGACAAGCATCACCGAGTGCCAGGGAAATTACCGAGTGCCAAAGAGATAACCAACCAACACTGGTGAACAAAGGAAATTGAGCAACACCGAACCAACTCGGTCAAAGTAGGAACCGAGCAACACAAACAAACTCAAATGTATTTTTGGTGACACAGGATTGCCAAGGACCCGAGATGCTCCTGCATCAGAGTATGATGTCACTCTCTATCCAAGAGGTACTACTCAAAAATACATAGACACATAGGACACAAGATGCCCTATCTGGTGGATCACCTCATCCTATAAGCACCTAACCTCCACGTCTCACTGTCTCAGTTGTCTATCCTACTCTTGTAGCTACACCTCTAGAGCTAAGCTATGTTCCCTCTAATCCTGGAGCTAGTGACATACCCATGTGATAATATCTTGAGCTATCTAGCTCACTCTAGGATTTTCCTCCACTGCTACCTCTACATCCTCCATCACCTCATCACCACTGGTACCTATGTCAATTCATGCCTTATGACATCAGATCCCTGATCCTAAATCAAAATCTAGGGCATCTTGTGCCTCCTCCATGGTTGCATCCTAGTGTGCTCGCAATACCTCATTTGCACCTATAGTGCTACCAATCCCACCTAGTGTCCTATCCTCACCCCTACTATATCGATGCTACAAAATTGTCAGTCTACCTACTGGAACTGTTTGTGGTATGAGTGGAGGTTTCATCTGTCCAAATGGTCTCAGGGGAGTAACAACAACTCTCAGCCTCGGTGGAGTAGGATGCACAATCAAGATTTGCACCTCCCTGTGTCTTTGTCCTTTGCCCATAGGGGCACTTGTAACATCCTTGGCCTCCTCCATTGTTGGAATGAGCTCTATCAGATCAAAGAACCGTATACTGGGATGCTCCACAAGATATGCAATATATTCATCAAGGACACCTGCATTAGCTACTTGGGCTCGATAATCCCAATCCCTACTCTGAAGCCCACTATACTCAAGGCTACACACTATGTAAGACAACCTAGCAGACCATCCCAATCCAATCTCTCACACCTATCATGCGTATGCTGAGAACTCCTGTGGCTCATCCTGGATGAGTCCATACTGTCTCCACACCCATGTCATCCACGCCTCCACTTGCAAGTATGGTCTCTAGATGACCATTGTCATATCATCTAGCACTTGACACCAATTTCTGTGTGCCCCATCCTAACCTGTGTAACAAAATTGGAGTACCTATAGATGAGAGGATCCTAAGGTTGCCTCTCATCGCTACATATGGGCCTACATATAGGGATGTGCTCCCATGCCCAGATCTAGAGAACTATAGCTCCTGATGTGAATGTCTTACCCTCATGGTAGATAATCTCGTGCATCTCTGTGAACATATGGGCTAGTAAACACTGCCCCCATCCATACTCTACAGGATGCACCATCAATCGCTAAACCATAGGAGCCCAGCCCATCAATAGACCATTCTGCTGATGGTCAAACATGATGATCCCACCAATCATCCTAGTAATGATACACTCTAGATGATGAGTTTTCCCATAACATTGTACAAGCACCTCCCATGAGATCTACTATGTGATCTACTCCGAAGAGTATCCAAAATGCCTACAAACTTGTATTACCTGCACTAAGATAGTTTGGGAGGGGCCCATGAAATGGTATCTGAAGTATCCTATATACATCCTCAAGAGTGACTATAATTTGCCCTGTTGGGAGATGGAAAGTTTGCATCTCAGAATGAAATCATTCAATGAGTGCGGTAATCAGTCCATGGTTCACCCGAATATCAGGAAAACTGATCAAATACTTAAAACCACATGCTACAAGGTGTACTTTCATAGGATTAGGTAAGGCCAGGTAGAGTCTCTATGTAGCTGGATGGGAAATATGGACATGGCTATTAGAAATTTGCTAAAAAATAAGGCTATATGCATGGAAAATGAGAAAATGAGCATATCAATAAGTGCATTAAAGGATATGGAATTCAGCTATAAAATCAAACATTTTGAAAAATTTGCCTAAGGACCTAAAAAATGCTCACTATTTTCCATATGACATTTCAGATTGGTGCCAATTATCGTATGACATTTCAAATTGGTGCCAATTGTTGTATGACAATATACAGCTACCCATACAACATTTGATCAGTATATGACACTCTATAAGTTCCCACATGACATTTGAGGGACCTGATGAAATGTCGTATGAGAGATAGGTGTCTCCCATATGAAACTATGCTATAACACACACGTCACTTCAATTGGACTTGAAATGTCATATAATTCCCCACAGGTTGTCGTACAATGTCTCGTGAAGCAAAAATTCAAAAATTATCCTAAAGATCATAGAAAGTATTAAAAATAGCACAAATTGAATTCACAAAGAGGCACAGAGGTCCACTTAATAGATTACCATACTAACAAGGTCTCTGATACCGCCTAGAGAACTCAAAACTCAATGCAATGACACAAGAACCTTCATTTTCTCTCAGAGGGCTCCACAAGGTTTCCAAAGTCAAATGTTTAAAATGAATTGAAAATGACCCTTTTGGGCCTTATAATGGTTTTGACCTAATTTTTCAAAGTGCTCCATTTTGTGTGAAACTTACACCCTTGGCTAATCTTGACGTTCTAAACCCATGTTTGGGATCAAAATCAAAATCAAAATCTGAGATCATTTAATTTGTCAAAAATGCGATTTAAAATTTTTGGACCTAGGACAGGTGACTTCTTGCATAATCGACCTTCGTAACATCATATAAATCTAGTATTCAACTTAATTGATTATCTAACATCAAACTCTTTAAATTTCAACTTGGTCAACCATGGTCAAACCTAGTGAAACTTGGTCAACAGGACCCCTAAATGATGCAGAACGCATCCAGGGACATGTACAACTACTTTAAAATTGATTACATTGCTTCTCATCATTTCATGCTGGCTTTTCTGCCAGATTTTGATTTTAATCCTGAAGGGGGCATGGTATTACACATCATCAATAAAAATTTCTTCAATAATCAAGACAACAACCACGTCTAGTTGTTGACTCATCAAAGTCCTCGTCACTTAGGGCACATCACTTGGGGCATATCAGATTCATCAAAATTCATATCAATCTGGTGTTCTCTTAATCTTGTGAACTATATCAGCTCTTTGTAACCATCGGTTCAATGATGTTATTTCCCTGATTCTTTGTAATTGAAGGGTTCAGATTTGGCATCCTTCCGATTCCTTTGAACAATCAGGTCTGGAGTTAGGACAGTCACTTCCTCATAATCATAGGTTCAAAATCAAGCATTTTGACACTTCTTCATAATCACCAGTTCATTGTTGGTACTGTTAACATCATCTAGATTGTTTGGTCAATCAAGGCCTGGATCAACATCTTCAAATCTTTCCATCAATTTATGTCTTAGAATCGGTTAATCTTTTAGGATCAATTTCTCCACCACATAACTAAGTTTGAATCTCATCAAGAACAGATTAATCTTTGAACCACTGCGGTTCACATAGTAATTCAAAGAGGGGCAAAATGCAATACCCCAAAAATGGGCTTCAGTATCATTGACCTCTTACATTGAAAAATCGGTCAAAATCAACTCTAAAGTCCTAACCTAAGACACATCTGCATATCAAATCATCAAAACCCTAATCGATCTTATCTTAATTCTGCATCAGGGAATATTCCTAACTTATCCTAATTATTTCTAATCAAATATTATTTGGCGATAAATGATATTATTTATCCTAAAGTCAATTAATTGACTATGTTGAATATTTAATTAATTAAGCTTAATTCAGCCACTTAATTATTTAATTGGATTTATTCCTAATTAATATTGTTTTTATTTGACAATAAATCAAATTTCTAAAAATAATTGATTAAATCTTTATTTAATTGATTAAATCAAGTTGTCAAATTTAATGATATAGTTTTGGGATAAAATTTGATTAAATAATTGATCAACCCATAAATCATTTATTTTTATTTAAAAATTAGTTAAGTTGAGAATAAAACACATGGAAAGTTAAATAATTCATGATTATCCATGCACAACTTAGAAAAATATTTAAACTCTAAATCAACTATTAAATTCAATTTGTAAACTTTTTGAACTCAACATGTGATTGTGAGTTGAAAAGCAGATTTGAGTGATCTGAACTCCTAATTTGAGTTAAAAAGATGATTTTGCATTATTTATGAGATAACTACTTCTATTTTCTTGATAACTCAACAATCAACCTGAGTTAATCAGGGAGAGATTTTTGGCTTTCCACGAGTTCTTGAAAAACCTAGATTTCTATACAAACAGGTCTCATTCCTTTGGAAACGACTGTGAATTTGGAGAATCTTGCACGTGCGATCTGGCAAATTGAGAGATTGTAATTTTTGAGATTCTTGCTAACATTGTTTTCTTCATTTTTCATAACATTCATATCATTGCTAGTGTAGATTTCAATCCATATTTCATCTAGTTTTAGATCATTTTCACATTTTTTTTCATCCATATTGCATAGAAAAATTAAAAAATAAAGCTTAAATCTGCATTCATTTTCACAATCTTTCATCATTTAAATCTTTCGTTTAGGTGTTGCATCGTCACTGATCTCAGTTATTTATGAGAATACCATACTCGCATCTACTAGAAGGTAGTAAATCGCTTGATTAATGACATTTGTTTTCATTGCAGATTTTCTAATTGATTAACTAATAATGTTTTACTGAAGTGTTGCACAGACAGATACAATTTCACATGCACATGTTGAAGATGAAAAATCATTATGACAAAGAAGAAATAAAGTTTTATGTCATGTCAGAAACTTTGGTTGTAAGAAAATTGTTATTTTTTGAATTAAATTACATTTTTATTACAAAATTTGCACTAACTATTTAGAATATAAGCCAATAGAAAAAGAGGAAAATGGTCTTTTCCAAATTATAGAAAAATGTATAAAAATGACAACTATAAACTTCTTGTTCAAATTTTTTAAATTTAGCACTATGATTGGTTAAACTAATAGCCAAAACAAATGCATGAATGCATAAGTATTCCTGCCAGAACACAAATACAAACCATAAGCTACCGACCATAAATACAAACCTACACAAAAAATAATTGTTTCACATAAATAATTTACGTTGTAGATGAATAATTGTCCATCCACAATAAAAAGATAAGCACAAATAAATTTTGGAAGGTTGGATACTTTTTGTGCTTTTAATATTTGGGATTAAAAAGTTAAAATTAATAATGATATTTGTCTTGTGGTGGGGCAGGACCAATCGTTGGAAGATTTCCTGTGAATTTTGTAATTAAAAAAAAACTTTGTTGTCACTTCAAAGACTTGTTGTCACTGTTGTTCAAACTGAAAGTTTTTAGATTTAAAAAGTTTCTAATGAGTCTTTTTTTGCAATGACTATTCACATCCAAAGCCAATAGAATTGTAGATAAATAACATTTCATAATTTTAAAAAACTCATACAAAACTTCTAAGTTTAGAAATGAAAAAAAATCTCCAATATAATTGATTCAACTAATAGAAAAAAAATTAATTATTTTGAAGAAGAGTAGAAAAATTCCACCTAGATTTTGCAATATTTGTATGCACTTTCAAAATGCATATTGAATAGGATAATAAAAGAAAATATTTTTGGTTATCATTCACTATCTAATATAATGAGGAATAGGAAAAACTATAGATTTTTCTACTTTTGTATGCACTCTCAAAATCCTCATTAATTTGAGAAAGACTTATGATCCAAAATGTCAAAATATGCATTATGTTGAAGAGGACAACTCATTATGACAAAGAAGAAATAAAGCTTTATGTCATGTCAGAAGACTTGGTTGTAAGAAAATTGTTATTTTTTGAATTAAAAAATATTTTTATTATAAAATTTGCTCTGACTGTTTATAATATAAGTCAATAGAAAAAGAGGACAATAGTCTTTTCTAAATTATGGAAAAATGTGTAAAAATGACAACTATAGACTTTTTGTTCAATTTTTTTAAAATTCGGCACTATGATTGGTTAAACTAATAGCCAAAAAAAAATGCATGAATGCATAAGTATTCTTGCCTTGGGTAGGAACTAATAATAAATTGTCTCCAAAAAAGGAAAAAATAAATTGTGCATTTACTTTTGTCCTATAAGCTAATACAAAAATAAACAAACAAATAAAATATATAATAAAATCAAAACCATGACATATATAATACTTATACATTTCATTCAAGAATTTAATATCATAATGAATTGAATAAATTAAAAATACAATTTAAAGAAAGGAAATTTTGAATTTTGCACTGACTGTTTGCAATATCGACCAATAAAATTAAAGTAAAATGATATTTATATAAATATTTAAAATAAGAAATAAATACAACCTATAGACTTTTTGTTCAAAATTTTTAATTCAATTTTATGACTGGTTAAACTAATAACAAAAAAAGAATGAAACAAATGTGTAAGTATCATGCCTATGGTATGAACTAATAATAGATAAAGTAATTTGTATATTTTAAAATAAAAGTAAGAAATATAAGTATTAGGAAACTTGGTCAATCTATTTTAATTCTTGATTTTTATTGGTTGATGCTTTTATGTATTTAATAGAATGAGGTGAATGCATTAGTATTCCTAAGTGTGGTAGGAACTAAAAATTATATCACTACATAAAATAATAGCTAAGTTTTGCTACGTAACATGATAAATCAATACGAAGAATTAATAGAAGTTGGAAGATAAATGCATATAATGATATTTCCTTGCAAGAGGTGATTGAGTAAGATCACCAAAAAAAAGGTGATCTCAACCAAAAATCTTGTGTTGTGTGACAAAAACACATGTTTCAAATGGTTGTTAATATCAAAAAATGACTCAAAACCTATAAAACTCATATCATCAATAAGAATACATTGAGTAAAAATATTAATGAAATGTAGCTAATGATTGACCACTCAAATGCCACATGTTCTTTGAATTGTCTAGGAAAGGAAAGGAACACAAAGGTCCTTTTACAATCCACAATACCAAACATGTATTTTTGGATTTTCAACCATGGACCTTATTTGATGGGGGGTTTAGGGTTCTACATTAAAGATTGCATGCCCAACTTTAATCCCCTTAAGGAAGAAATAAATGAATTCCTTGTGTGGAATATTACGTTGTATAATTTTCCTTTTGAATACTGGGACTTGGAAACCTCGGAGATTATTGGTAATAGGCTAGGGTGTTTTATCAAGGCAGATGAAGGGGTTGAAAAGAAAGACTAAAACGTATATGCTAGGATTTGTATGAATTGGAAACTCATTCCTCCCTTCCCAAAGATAGTTGAAACTTGCAAAAATGTTGGCATATGAATTCATTTGGTGGAAGTTGAAGATAAACTAGTGAGATGAAAAACCTATATGATTTATAGACATAAAGATTTAAAATGTGTCTAAAATTGAAAGGGAAGAGTGGGGAAAGTGAATGATTGTTAGAAGAAAAAAAAAGTGAACATGTTTGGAGAGGTAATTCCCACTGTTGATATGGGCCAAGATATTAAGGAACACGTAAATATCAACAATACAGATATAGTAGGCCAAACTATCATAGGCATGATAAAAAATGAGCAAATAGAGAAGATTAATGTTGATAGTGTGTGGAGCCTAGTGCTCAATCCCTCGTGGGAATATAGATTAGAGGAAGTTCCAAATGAAAAAAACATAGGGATGGATGTTATAATATTCCTACCATGGGATTTATCTATGGTTTTGGAAGATGAGGCTTTTGGCCTTGAGGATTTGAGGTCTCCAAACTAAGAAGGGGGTGATCAAAAGGAATAATCAAATATGATCATTTCAAATTGTTTCCTATCTTTAGAAGGTGATAAAAATTTGAAGGAATTCTTCTGCCATATGTCGGTCAAATGTGGATTTGATTTGTAGATGAAAGGAAATTACATTTATTCAGTAGTTAAAGAGGCTAGTTTGGATCTTACATCAAAGGATATATAATTTTTTGTGGAGATTATGGTACCTCCTCCTATCTCCAATCCCAATGGGGACCCAAAAGATGTTCTTGATGCACCCTTTTCTGATGAGGATTTCATCAATGAGGTTGATGACAAAGAGGATATGATGGAGAAAAGAACAAAATAACAAATTATCTCCAAAATAAAGAAGGCCAAAGTTAAAGAACAAAGGATGAGATGAAGGAAGACTAATAAAGGTATGCTAATAATGGTTGGTAATACCATTGGACAAAGTAAGATACGATCTGGGAAGGGATTTTACCTTCTTGAGGTGCCATGAAGGCCCTATCATGGAATTTTAGAAGTTGTAATTCCTTTGACAAACATCACATGATCAAGAAATGCCTTGATCATGAGTGGCCATATTTCATAGTTTTGCAGGAAACTAAATTAGATAAGCTTGACTCCTTGAGTTCATTAGTTTAATAAGAAAATGGAGGAGGTGGGAAGGTTGTTGTGTTGCTTCAGTTGGTGCCTCAAGTGGTTTAGCCTTTCTTTGGAATCTCCATATTGGAAAGGTTGCTGATATTAACATGGGTTCTAATTGGAAATTAGTCAAGGTGGTATTGGGGACTAAGGGCCCTAAGATTTTATTCTTCAATGTGTATAGATCGATGAGTTCAATTTAGAGAAATCTCCTCTAGGTTAATATTAGTGACATGTTGAATGATTTATCCAACACCTTGATCATTCTTGGAGGTGACTCAAATGCCACTCAGGAATTGTCAAAAATATGTGGAGGTAAAGGTAAACTTGACTCTATTCAATTGGATTTCCAGTCTTTTATTTTTAATAGTCATATGGAACTCAAGGTCAATAATTTTTACATGAACTAATAGGAAAAAGGGTTTCTCAAATATTGTCAAAAAAATAGATCATTTATTTGTTGTTTTTAATTAGAGACTTTGCCCCTTTGTCTTTGAATCTCATATTTTTACTTATTCTAGATTAGACCACAATCAAATTTATTTGCACACTCAAGATGATTTGGTCCCCATTTGATCCCCTTTCAAATTTTAATTTATGTGGTTCATGGACCCCAAAATATCCAATCTTATTGATTAGTGGTGGGAAAATGCTTTGTTAGTTTAGGGACTAAAACCTTCCGTTTCTTCAAGGAGCACCAATTTTTCAAAGAAAAACTCAAAGAGTGGAATAGGTTTCATTTCAAGAAAATCTTTTAGGAAAATAATAGAACCAACTTTGAACAGGAATAACTACATTCAGTTGTGATCAAGTAGGGAATGATGGACTTTGAATTTAATAAGGAGAAAATCTTGTTACAAGAATGAATACTCATAAATTCAGGCTAGAGAAGAGATTTATTAGAAACAAAAATCTACGGAGACATGGATGAAGTGGGTGATAAAAATACTAAAATATTTCACTTGTGATCAAGGCTAGGAGATTCAAGAATAAAATCACTAAAATTAAATATTCCATTGGAAATATTTTGCAAGATATAGATGAGATCAATTTGGAGGCTATATGGTATTTCTCCAATTTTCTTCAAGCTAAGCAATGCCTAGGTGTCGATGACAATGTTTTTGCACCCATAATCCCAAAGGTGATTACTCGTCAAAATGAAAAATTACTTAAACCTATGACTTTGGATGAAATAATCAAAAGTTCTTTTTTTTTCCTATGGATGTGGAATATTGTCGATGTGGAGTTGTTAGGAGTTGTGGAGGAGTCTAGATCTCTATGATATATGTGTAGGGATCCTAACAATACCTTTATATCCCTAACACCAAAGAAGGAAATTTTTTATTCCTTCAATATATTCAAGCCTATATCTTTATGCAATGTGGTCTACAAAGTAATCACCAAAGTGATCACCAATAGGATGAAATTTTGTTTTTATTACATTATCTTTGAGGAGAAAAGTGGCTTTATCCTAGGTAGATTCATTATTGGAGGAATAAGTATTGCACATGAAGCTATTCACTCTATTCAAAAATAAAATATTGATAGAATGATGGTCAAGCTAGATATCAAAAAGGCATATGATCATGTTGATCGAAGGTTCCTATTTGGAATTATGAGATTCTTTGGTTTTCAAGAGAAATTGATTTCATTGATCAAACTTTGTTTATGTACTTTGTGGTTCTCTATTTGGCAAATGGTAGTCCTTTAGGTTTTTAAAAATATTTCCAGGGTATAAGACAAGGAGATCCACTCTCACCTACCCTTTTCATTATTATGGGAGAGTTTCTGGGAAGAATTCTTACCAAGAGATGGCTGGAGGGAAGGTGGAAAGGTATTGAAATTTTCTGAGAGGATGGAAGCAATTTCTAATCAACAATTTGTTGATAAAACCTTATTGATGGGTGTGAATTCTTTCACAAATACATAATGCATGAAGGAGACCTTGGACAAATATTGTGTAAATGGTCAACTGGCACAAAGCTAAGACTCTATTTTTCAATACTTGCATGACAAAATAATGAGAAATCTGCAAGATCCTTCATGTTCAAAAAAGGGGTTTCACTAGGGAAATTTTATGGCCTACCTCTTTTTCTAGGGGCGAGTAATGCCAAGGTGTGGACTAAATTGGTAGAGTCTTGTTTAGACAAGATGAAAGGTTGTGAAATTAGATGGTTATCCTTGAATGGACACATCTTTATTCGCAAATTAGTCAAACATATGATTCCTATTTACTCCACGATGTGTATGAAAATACTAATAAAAATAACTAAAGTTATTGAACAAAAAATGAGAAAATAATTTTGGAAAAGAAGTTAGGGGCAAGATAAGATCCTTTTGCTTTCATGGGACATATCTTTCATGTCAAAATCTTCTAGTGGGGTGAGACTAAGAAATTGGAACCTCATAAATAAATCTATGGGGGCTAAGATGATATATGTTGATTGTTGTCATTGATATCATTGCTTCTTCTAGCACTATTATCTCTAACCTATCCTTGGGTCCAACAACAATGCTACTAGTACAAGATGTTTTTATGTAATAAGGTGTACTAATATTTTTTTCCCATCCTATTTTGGTATAGCATGATATATTCATTTGACATTTATGATATCTTTGACATTTTGGGTAACGTTCTCACATGATTCCATTTCCAATTTGAGTCGACATGTAAGGATATAGATCTGGTGTATGCATATATAGGAAGAGACATTAACATAAGACACATGACAATGATGTTAACATGATATATGATGTATAATAGTAATCTATTGATGTATATAATGAATAGATATATGTGTAATTTAGAAATTATATAGAATAATTGTGTACTTCAGTAAGAACTTCATTTCATGCATATACATATGCAATTTCAATAGTTCAATTTTGTATTTTACATTCTGACAACATCCTACCTTTAAGCTATAATAGCTAGCTTTTGTATTTTGGGAAGTGATCCCCTCCAATAGTGAGCCACCTGACAATGAGCCAACTTGGTATTGAGACACCCTGCATTTTTTAACTAGTTACTTAATACTTGAGAGTTAACCCTCTTCTTGATTTTTCCCATCATGGGCTTCCACGATAAATTTTTTGGTGTTATGTGGCATGTTTTGTTTGGTTACTACTCTTTTCTTTTTTACAAATTTAATTATATTTTATGTGGACTTATATTTAAAAATTTTAATCTTATAATAGGAATATTGATTCACCCTTCCTCTTTTAGTATTCTACTCATTCAACAATTGGTATTAGAGCCAGATCCTTTAGAAGAGTCTAATGGCTTGAAGGAGATCTGGAAGGTTGAGCATACAATGACTAGATCCACAATGGATGAGATAAATCTCATCTTCATAGTTGAAGATCTCAATTCTATTGAATATGAAAATAAGGAACTATCATAAAACATTCAAATGGATAATGATTGCATCCATACATTAAAAGATCATATCTAGAAATTCATGCTAAGATATAAAGACGTTAGTAATGAAATCAAGCTAGTAAATGATATTATCATTGATTTGAAATCCAAGAGTGAAGAAGATGAAAAGAGAAAGAAATATTTTAATAACATAATTAAGAGAAAATCTGATGAACGCAAGAAGTTGGAAAAAGAATTTGTATCTCTCAAATGAGATCTAGAAAAATCAAAGAAGAAAGAAGACAAATTAAAAACAATCTTGGAAAGGCTCGATGAAATACTGACTACTCAAAGATCTTTGGTAAACAAGAAAGGCCTAGACTGTGAAATTGGCGAATTCTCACATGGTAAAGATGAATAAAAGAAGGAACCATATCAAGTAAGAGAAGCTAAAATTGAATCTAAAAAAGAGGAAAAAGGTAAGTATCCAGTAAACCCATAGGTAAGTAAGAAACCCTACTCTTTCAATGGTCATTACTTTAATTATAATAAATTAGGTCATAAATTATCATATTTTAGGAATAGAATAAATCATAAAGATAGATCGTATTTTAGTAGATTTTATAACTACAATAGTTATGGTTTAAATATAATCAATGTAGGACACCAAATAGAAGTAATCATTTTACTAGTTATTGTCGGTAGTTCACTAGTGTCCCTTGCAAGATTTCTAACATGGCTTAACTACCTCCTATGGATTATATAAGTCTATGTTAGGAATGGAAACACTGAGAGGGGGGGGGGTGAATCAGTGTTCACTATATTAGATCTTTTTACTTTTCTCTTTAAACTTAACTTGAATGCTTAAGTACTGAAATGAACATTAACATAAACAAGATAGATGAACACAACAGATAAAACTAATATGGTTATGAGGAAACCCAAATAGGTAAAAACCCCAGTGGGAATCGACACCCACTAATAATATGTACTAGTGTTTTATGATCCTTGTTAGAAGATCCTTAACCCTTTTAGGAGTTGCTTTATAATGTATTTAGTACAGTGACCTGGTCAAGGGTCAAACCCTATTAGGAGTCTTTTACAATAACCATATTAGGGGTGTGGAAACACTATCCTAGAGATCACTTCTCAAGTGGTGAAGGCTACAACCTTCTAATCTTAGATACACACTATATTTGCTGGATGAACTGGCACTGTGACACTGCTTGTCTGATCAGTTCATTTGATGCACTGATGCTTTGACATCTTGCAAAGCTCTAATACATCTCAAAAACTCTTCGCATACTTCTTCTCTTCTTATTTCAACTCTATATCAACTCTCATACTTAATTACAATGGTGCATCTAATATTTATATGCGCATACAAAACAATTAACTAGGTTGGCCCTTTAACTGATTACATACAATGCTTCCAATTTAATTGGCTCAAGTGTGTTTACAAACAAACATAATTAGATGTCTACAACCTAATTACAATAGGTGCATAGCCCTTACATAACAATATTATAGTCGCTAATCAATTTTCCATTAGTCGGTTGCATACACTATTCTATTTTGGCATTCACTGGCTGTGTAACTTCAACTATCTGTAACTTCATCATACTTGCATATCTGATCATGCGCTCATATAATAAGCATGAATACACTCTTACCCACTTATCTTCTAGGGTGCATACCATAAATCAGTCATACGCACGTGCATTGATGCTTTGAACTACTGGTGCACTGCTAACTATCCAGTCTTCTGTACTTAGCCAATTTTTGATCTACTGAGGATGTGCGTTGACTCCAAAACTCTATATGACTTTGTTTCCATAATGAAAACACTATATTAAGTCATATACAATAGTATAGTCAACTTTCCAACAATCTCCCCTTTTTCATTGATGGCAACAAAGGAATATGGCACAGTTACTAACTATTCTCTTATAGAAAAACTATTGTCATACTCTATCTTATATCTCCCTTATATTCTTTACTATACATCTTTACATATCTATATCTCCATATTCTATACATACTCCCCCTTTGACATTAATGAAAAAGGTGTTCCAAAATACTATATCTACAAGTACTTACAAGGAAAGTACATCCGAATGTGCTATCTGTAACTTGTGGATCTCTTGCTTCTAGAATGCAATTAGTATATTGATTGTTTGGAGATGGGCACATAATGCATAATTTAGCTTCTCCATCTTCTCCAAATTTGAGCTAGGACCTTGATCATATGTCACCATGGTGGCATCGATCTCGTTGATATTCTAATTGAGCACATCTAGGGAGGGCGCAAGAGCATTTCTGAGCTGTGTTTGCCTTGCCCTTATCTTGGACATTTCCTTCTCTACCCTTTCTATCTTGTCAATCTGCCCTTGATATATGTTATTACACATATTTACATTAGTGGATGGGTATTCTACTAATTTCCTTACTTGTTCTATCATTTCTTCTACCTCTTGTATCTTCTTGAAATGATAATCACTCAGCTTATCTTGGTCCATACAATCTGCAATGATCTTCCTGCCATTTGCTGCAAACTCCTTCAAAGATGCTTGACCAATTTTTAGGGAACTTAGGTCAAGTGCAAAATTATTGACTAGTTCACTTAGTCTCTTCTTCCTATACTTTTCTTTTGCAACTTGAGATGTAGACTCTTCCAAGGTAGAAAAATTGGTTTTGAAGGTTGTGAGGATGTTTCTAACATCATCAACTGAATGCACCTTAGACACTTTCTTGTCTAAAGGCAGTAGACTATTCAATATTTTAACTGATTCAACAAACAATGGGTTCCTCATTACCTATTTCTCTTTGGCCTTATCCATAGCTAAGACACTGATCTTGATCAGGTCTTCTTCTCCCCAAGAATCCAGACTAGTGGTGTCTGGTGTCAATCTTGACAACAATGATATAGAAGGAGTGATAGGAATGCTATCCACTACTTCTTTCTTTACTTTGATTAACATTTCAACTGATGGTTCATCTATTGGCTCATTTCCTTTTTCCTCTTCTTCTCCTTTTTGTGTTTCTTTTCCTTCTTCTTTTTCTATCTCTTTTTATTTTTCTATCTTAGATGAGTTACCACCGCATAGTGTTTCAGCCTCTTGTGTGCTTACAAAGGCTTCTTTGAACTCATCCAAGTCCTTATCTATGGCTGCCATTACAATCTCAACATTATCAATAATGATGGTGCTATCTTTTAGTGACTCTATCATGGGCACAAACTTATCTACCTCTGTATGTGTTTCAACTATAGGCGTTGAGTCCTAAGGACCTGTCATAGGTACATTAGTGGGCTCTGCCACCTTGACTTCCTTTGTGGGTACTTGAGCTATAGGCGCAGTAACTAGATACATGTGTCTATTTATGAAAACTGTCTCAAAGGATTTTTCTATTTCATTTGCAACTAGTTCATAATTCTTGTCCATTATATGTAAAGTTCTTGACTTGGTTCTAAGATGTGGCTTTACCAGATCCAACAGTAAGGTCTTCTCCTCTAGAGAACATACTAGTAAACTCTCATCTAAGATCTTCTCTCTTATTCTTTGATTCTCTTCAATAGCTTGTCTCTTTAGGAATTCTAAGATGTTCCACACATTATCTGGAATCATAGTCTTTAGTTCTAAGACTATCTTTTTGAACTTCAGCATATGTTTGACAATCATTCCATGAATTTTTGATTTGTCAATTTCACTGTATTTGTCATAGAACTTTCCTATCTGATCCAATCTTCCTTCATCTACAATTCTTGTACTCAACACTTTAAGACTAGGTTTGAATCCTACCTCCAGAGGTGCTTAAGTATTCTTCTTGCTTCTTGTTGCTCGTGAGGATGGATGATTGGTGCTAATCTCTTTCTTCCTATTAGGCATTTCCTTATACTCAGGAGGAGTAGTAAGGTCAATTGTTTCTATGTGCGCAAGAGGGGAAACATCTATTTTACCCTTCGGATCATCAGACTTCTCTACTTTTACCTTCTTCAGTTTTGGATCATCTTCCTTTGCTTCTGTTGTTGATGCACTCTCAATTCCCAAAGCAATATTTTCTTGTCTTGCTTTGTCTAGGTCTTCTTGAGTTACTCCTTGAATTTTCAATATCTCAGAAGTAACCTTAGCTACTTTTCTTTTAGTTGATGCATTGTTTAGAACAACATCAAATTCTCTAGTTTTCTCTTCATAAGTCCCCCATCTTAGCTCATTAGGGTCCTTAGGTGCTGATAACAGTACTTGAGCATATGCCTCTAGGATTGGATCCTCAACCTCATATCCAAGTGGATGAATCCACTTTGTCCTTGGTTCAACTACTTCCATACATGTTGTATCAGTCTCTACCATAAATAAAATGTTGTCCTTGTATTTTTCAACTATTTTCTTAGGTATCCTATATCTCATCTGCATCTTGATTTTGAATGTTTTCAATTCTAGCTCCATATAATCCTCCAATGAACTATCAGTAGATGCCTTAAAGGATATTTGTGGCATTGTAGGTATATCTTTGTCTAGGTATAAATATGAAACCTTTCCAAGTATATGAAAGTACATGTAAATGTTTAAAGACCCAAACCTGAATATTTTGGTCTTGTCATGTTTGATGGCCTTAATGTTGTCTATCAGTTGTGCACACAAGATCTCACACAAATTGAATTCTCCATTTTCTCTAACAATCCTTATTGCTACAAGAATAGTGGCCGCAAACACACTATTCACCCTATTGGTATGTTGAAACTTATACCCTAATATCATAGACATCAGTTTGATGTCTTTGTCCTCTATAGGCTAAATGGTCATTCCACGCCTATCACTTCTTGACTTGCAAGACTATTCTACAAGTTTTCTAACATCCTTTCTCAATGGGAGAATGACGCCTATCCTTGAGAGGCCTATCATTTCATGTAAGAGATCTCCTGTAATTCTTACTGGAACTTCACCTATCCAAAATAGGTCATCATGGATTCTACTTAACAGGATCTTGATCCATTCGGATTTGTAAAACTCGTGTTCCATGGAAAAATCAATAATAGGATGATTCTCCAACTGCATGAACTCATCAAGGAAGGTTTTATCCAGTTTCATCATGGTCTCAATGTGCGCTCTAATTTTGTCAAGACCTATTGGCTCTTTCTTACAATATATGTATGCACGAATGTCTTCGACATGCATAACACCCATAGGAGTGCAGGAGAATGCCTCTTCTAGGTCATCCAATGTAGATTTGAATGGGTGCCTCTTAAACACATATCTTTTCTTCTCCACAACATCAAATAAAATAGGAGTAGCCATCACTTGTATATCGATTTATTAATAGTTTCCAAGAACTTCCGAATCGGCGTGACGGATCAACCAATCAAACACACTACTTCACTAGTGAATCAATCTACAATCCTTCATAATCAACTGTTAGGGCTTCTGTGCTCTTCAATCACTCTAAAATTGAATGCAATGAGTGATCTACAAACTTTTGTGTACTTTAAAGTGAAAATTCTGCCATTAATGCTTGCTACGTAAACTAGACTTTCATTGAAAATATCCAACTTCCATTCTGTTATCAATCAGCTAGTGCGCTCTTGCACATAGGTTCTTCTAGTCTCCAAAAGGTTAAGTCCAAAGGTGCATACTCCAAGGGTGAGAAATGTGTGTGTGAATTTTGTACCTAGCTATAGACACAACACTTCAGTAAAACATTAGAGGTTACCAAAAATCAAAATCTTGCAAATAATGAAACTAGGCTACCCAAGTGATTTACTACCTTCTAGTAGGTGCAAGTATGATGTTCTCAAATTGAAATCAAGATTAGTGACAATGCAACACCTAAATGAAGAATTTGAATGAAAAATATGAAAATATTATATGAATGCTGATTATTCTATATTTTTGTATTTTCTATGCAATAAGGATGAAAAACTATATGAAATTAATCTAGAATGAATGAAATTGAGATTGGATGCAGATTTAATCTAAGAATGCTATGAATGAATATGAAAACTATGATATGAAACTATGCGAAAGCTATGATCAGCTATGAAAGATCTCACAAATCGCCTGTCGCAAGTGCTCAATCTTTCAATCACCAATTCGCCAGAGTAATTGTGCAAATTTGAGAGTTGATAATTATGAAGTGCTGAGCCTTGGTTTTATAGAAATCTAGGGCTTTGAGGATACAAGAGAAAAGCCATAAATCACTCTTGATAAACTCAGGTTGATTTTTGAGTTATCAGGAAATTAGAGATAATTAACTTACAAAAATCATGCAAAAGCAGTGTTTAACTCAAAATAAAGTTTTAGATAAAATTTCAACTCATCATCAGATGTTGAGTTTTAATTTTAAAATTGATTGTTAATTTCTAGTTGCCTACTTTTCTGATTGTGCATGATTTAATTATAAATTAATTTAAAAATAAAGTGATTTATTCTCAACTTAACTAATTTTTGAATTAAAATAATTGATTTATGGATTAATCAATTATTAAATCAAACTTTATTCAAAAACTATATTAATAAAAATTGGCAACTGACATGAATTAATTAAATAAGAATTTAATCAATCGGTCATGAGATTTTTAGATTTATTGTCAAAATTAAATAATACAATTTAGGAATAATTTAATTAAATTCAATTAAATAATTAAGTGGCAGTATTAAATCTAATTGATTAAATATTCATCATATTCAATTAATCAAACTTTAGGATAAATAGGATTTATCACCAAATAATAATTAATTAAAGATAATTAGGATAAATAGGAATATTGCTAAGAATATTCCCCGATGTAGAATTTAGGATAAAATCAATTAGGATTCGATAATGTGCAGATGTGCCTTAGGTTAGGACTTTGATGTCGATTTCATTCGAATTGTAGATGTAAGAGGTTTAATGAACCTATAGCCCATTTTTGGGGTATTACATTTTGCCCCTATTTGAATCAGTATGCAAAGCGTAGTGGTTCAAAGAATAGTATGTGTTGATATACGTATTAAACTAATTTGATTTGAAAGATTAACTGATTCCGAGATGGAAACTGATTGAAAGATTTAAAGATTCAAGATTTAATATTTAGGTCCTGAATGACCAAAGATAATGTTAACTATAGTAACAATGAATTGATGATTATGAAAAAGTGTCAAAACACCTGATTCTGAACCTTATGATTGTGAAGAAGTGAGTGACCAATTCTAGACCTAAATGTCCTTGTATCAATCATATTGGTATCACATCCTGGACCCATCAGTTACAAGGAACCAAGGAAATGATGCAAATGAACCAATAGTTACAAAAAGCTGATACAGTTTACAAAATAGATTTAGGATACCAGATTGCAATAGATTTTCCCCAAGCGACGAGAAATTTTGATGAGTCAGCAACTAGACATGGTTGTTGTCTTGATTATTGAGAGAAATATTTGATTATAGATTTAGATTTACATACTTGAATGATATGCAATACTATGCCCCCTTCGGAATGAAAATTGATATCTGACAAGAAAAGTCAGCGTTGAATGGTTTAGAAGCATGTTAATTGATTTGAAAATTGGTTATACACATCTGAGAATGCATTCTGAATCATTTAGAGGTCTTGAAGACCAAGTTTGACTAGGTTAAACCATGAGGTTACCATAGTTGACCAAGTTAAAATTTTGATAGTTTGATGTAAGATAATTAGTTGAATTCTAGATTTCTATGATGATTGAAGGTTGATTATGCAAGTAGTGAATAATATAACCGATCTCAGATTTTGACTTTGATCCCGAAAAAAGATTCTACTTGATGTTTTGTTGGAAGAACCTTCATGTGAGATTCAGCTCTTGTGTCATTTTTTTTTTTGAAGAATCATTTAAGTGTTCAAGCAATTTGTGAGATCATGCAAAGTGCAAAATGCAAAATGAAATGCAGAATGAAATGCAAACCTAGGACCTAGGACCTAGTCACTGATCATGTGTCGATTTGTTATCATCATTGAATTTTTTAGGTAACCTGATAAATCAATACAACATCCACTAGTCATGAAACTATAGACATATGAATATTGATTTGTATGCACAAGAATCAATACAACGCTCACTAGCTAGACAACCATGGACATATGAATATTGATTTTGTTTTTGGAATGTTGGATTAGATATAAGCACCAAGGTACAAATGCTAGGATGACCTGAATATCATGTCCATTTTGATATAGCAATTTGTATAAGCATCAAAACATAGACATTGTGATGACCAGAATATGCCTTGCAAAACAAACACATCAAGCAGTCAAGAGATCATCCTAAATCTAATGTGAATTACCTGTAGTGACCCTTTATCGTTCACATCCTTAGGTAAGATCGTGCTTCACAGTAGGAGAAAGAACTCACTCAAAAAGATAATAGTTAGATCAAACTTCCTTGAATTTTCTAGGTATCAATGGTTGAGGTACTCATGGCCATCTAATTCGAGATAGAGGCTCTTACAGATAGACACCATTTCAATCTAGAATTTCCAAAGTTGTTAGATTTTCACATACAAGCAGAAGACAAAGAAAAGATTATGCCCCTAGTCATCACTCTCTAAATCCTATAAAGGACATCATCGAAGAGCTCAAAGGGACACAATATGCAAAAATCTCAATGCGAATCAGTAAGCATACAAAGAGATAAAAGCATGTAAAGCATAGATTGTTTTCAGTTTGATGTTTGATTGCATTATTGTAGATGCAAAATCCTTTTTGGAGATGAGACAGACAGACTAACTCAAATGAAGTTTCAAAGGACTCTGACTGGATATGACACATCTAAGATACATTGGAGGCCATAGGATATGACATTGATTACCCCCAAGTTTGAAGTGCATTGATAGGATACAAACACTTTAGCTGATTGGTGTACAGACCGACTTATTGAAAATAGGAATGCAAAAATAAGACTAGGAGATATGTACAAACTAAAGCAAGACTGAAAGCAAGACCAATATTGTGCTGATAGATGGAGCATTTTGAAACAAGTGGCCCCCGTTTGCCGAGTTTTCACCATCTTGGCAGATATTCTATTTTTGCTACCAAGGCGCCTATTTCCAAGTTTTCACCAAGGCAATTTTCTTTTTCTCATTTTTTTGTATTTTTCATTTTTTCAATTTTTTTTGTACTTTTGATATTTTTTACTTTTTTGTGAATCATCAAGGTGCCCATTGCTAGGTTTTCACCAAGATGTTCATTTTTTAAGGATTTTTTCAGATTTTTATAAATTTTTTAGGATATTTTACCATAGACTGAATGCCTTAGGTATAGAATTTCTTCAGATGGAGAATGTTGATTGGTTCTCAAAGTTGTTATCCTTTAGTCATTAAGTTTTGATAGGCTCCAGAGCCAAAAGTAGTAGTGCTAACAAAGGGACCTAGCCAGTTGGGTTCAAACTTCCTCTTGCATTCTCTATGTGATTGATTTTTAGGATTCTCTCTCACGACTAGATCACCAACCTAAAATTCTTTGTGTCTGACTTTCTTGTTGTAACCTCTAGACATTCTCTTATGATATACTCTAAGATGATCATATGCTACTTTTTTGCACTCATCTAGTTGTTCAAGTTCTTGCAACCTAGACACTTTATAGTCATCATCAGTTACTAGACCATGCATTCTGATTCTTAGTTATGAGATTTCAACCTCAATAGGTAGTACTAATCAATATGTACAAAGGATGCCCCCGAATAGAATGGGCATCAAACTCCAAAGAAAGATCACATCATGTAGTCCCAATGTCTAGCAAGGTGGAGAACAAGAGGGATTAGCAAGCTAGTGGAAGAGATGGAAGATAAGAGAATGAAGGAGAATGAAGGGAAGAAATCCTCAAGGGAAAAATCCTCAAGAAAACCCAAGCTAGGAAAAAAATGTGATGTAAAGCGCATTTGGACAAGCAATGAAAGGCAAGCATAGGATAAGTCACAAAATCATAATGCAAGAGCAAGAAAGGATGCAGTCCAAAGGAGTAGACATGTCAAGAGGCTTCATAGCACCGTGTTTTACTATTTTTTTTTTCTCTTTTTAGATCAAGACCAAAGAGAAAAAGGATAGCGAAAAGCTAGAATGAATGGAGGAAAATAAATATGAAGGATAAACATGAATGGAATGAAAGAAAGATCATTGTAAGATAGCTCACAAAATAGCCAAATGTTCATGTATAGGTCAACATTGTCAAGATCAAAGAGAGAAGACATAATGGATGAAATATGTAGAAGAACTACACATGATGCCTGATTGCCAGGTTTTCATCATGGTACTTATCCAAGGTGCCACAAGGGAGTGGTTTTCACCATAGGATGAATTTATTTATCTTTACTTTTTCTACCAAGGCACCTATTTCTAGGTTTCCACCAAGGCACATTTTCAATTTTTTTTATTTTATTTTTTTGAAGAAGGCAAGCTAGTTAGATAATGCTCCTTGAAAGGATAAACCATGATATGCCAAGGATTCAAAATGATATGCTCAAAGATACTGGTAGGGAAAGGGATATGGAAGAGAAAAATGGAGGATAAGGTTTTATGTAAAGCGAGTGAGGCTGGAAGATAGGAGGAATAGGCAAATGAGGAAAAAGGATAGAAGGTAGAAGGATAATGAATGGAAGGATTGTGAAAGGGTAGATGGAAAGGAAGGAAAGATCAACATCAACACACACCTTGAAGGGTGTCAAGAGGATGGAGGAAATGTGAATGAAGGAATATGGTGAATGGATAGCAGAGGTTATGGTTTAGGCGCATGGAATGGAAGAATGTTTTTGGAAGAAGATGAAGTGAAAGTCTTTGGAAGCTTGAATGTCAACTTCACTTGTTGCTCAACATCAAAAAATTTCAAGAGAGATTTTGGAATCCATATAGACGTAGGCTTTTCATTTCTTTTTGATGATTTAGAGAGAATATCTTCAATGATGGATTTTGGAACCCATACTTGTCTTGTAATTTTTTTCTTAGAGGAGATAGATATCTCTTTTGACTTTATGTCTCCATGTTGATTAGAGGAGACATGGTGATCTTCTTTTTTTGATGGATCTTTTATTGCTTCTTTTTCTTTTATTGAACATTCAAGTTACTTCCAAAAGACTTGGGACTTGTGGAAGAAGGAGGATATGACTAGTTTAGATGGGTGGGTGGATGAAAAGGATTCAAGGGTATGCATCTATGTTGATCTTGAGGAAAGATAGGAGATGGAGGGACTTAAGGATCCAAGATGGATGATGAATTAGGAGAGTTAGGAGGGGAAAGTGAAGGGACATAAGGACCCAAGATGGAAGGTAGACATGAAGCCCTTATTAGTGGTGGAAGAGGTCCAAGGATGGAAGTGGAAGACACAAAAGGATAATCAACAAGTTCATCAACATTTATATGACAATCAAGGACATCAAAATCTTTAGAGTGAGCATTAGGATTTTCAATAGAATCATGGACATCTTGAATATGAGCACCTTCTTTGATAGGATTTTTCAAAGCTTGCAAAGACTTAGGAAGAGTAGAAAGTGGAAAAAAACATGGAGTGGTAGAATAAGAAGATGGAAGACTTTGATCTTGACAAGGATCTTTGGATAGCATAAGCGCATCATTTTTCTCTTGATTTTCAATAGGCTTAACATTGGAAGTAACAACACCATTTTTACCAACCTTAATGAAAGTATAATCTTTGGAAATTGGAAGTGGGGTAAGGTTATTTTGATTGTCAATAAGCTGAATGGTGTAAGTAGTAACTTGATCTTGCGTAGGAGAAGACTTAAGATAGGGTGGAATGAATGAGAAAGGGCACATGGGATCAAAAGAACCATGAAATGGATAAGAGACATCATGAAAAGGATTGGATGACATGAAGGTTTCTTGATCTTGATCTTTCTTTATGTTTTTTTCTTTATCATTTTTGGAGTCCTCTTGACATGGAGCCACTTCTAAGGACAAGGTAGCATGTTCGGATTGTATGGAAGACTTTGGAAGAGATGATGGAGGACTAGCTGAAGTAGGAATTATAGCATATAAAGGCTTAGGCTCTTTAGGTTTAGAATTATTGAAAGTATTTGTAGCCAAGTGAAGGTTAGATTGAGTTTCTTTAAGAGGTAGCCCTTGAGGATAACTATAGGAAACAACATGAAAAGTATTAGGACCTTTGGTGGATGAAGGACTTGTGAAAGATTTCATAGGCTTGGAAGCTTTAGGAAATGTATGGGTATTGGAGGAAGAAGGGGATGGAAGGGAACCATCACAAGACAAAGGTTCAACATTAACATGATCTTTCTTGAGAGTGTAATTTTTATTTTTAGCATGAGAGTTCTTAGAGGAGAGATCCTTATAGTATTGATGTTTATAATCAATGTGGAAAGCTTTCTCTTCTTCAAGTGAATAGATGAATCATCTAGGTATTGTGCATAGAAATAATCTAAGTCTCTTTCAAAATTAGAATCATATGGATCACCATCACGATCTTTCCAATGTGACATCCCATTTCTAGTAAGCACAAGAACACAATGAGGACTCTTAGGAATAGAGGTTTCATAGGTATCATTATATTGTCCATCATCATAGTCATCATAGTCTTCAAAGATGGGTGTGTCACTCTCTGTGGAAGAGGTATCATAAGGGTTATCAGGTTTCTCAACATGGTATGTCTTGAGACAAGGAGTAGGACTCTTGGGAGAAGTAGAAGAGGAACAAGATCATGGAGAAGAGGAAGGTGAAGACCTAGTGGAGGAAGAAGACTTGAAAGATGAGGAAGAATGAAAAGACTTAGAAGATGAAAGAAATTTGGAAGAAGGAGGTCATGGCAGGATTATGCGTATGATCCTAAAAAAGGCATCTGATTTAATCAATTTTTCTTTTATTTCTGTCATAAACTCATCACTCATGGGATTTTTGGAAGAATAATACTCTTCAAATTGAGTAATGAGTTCAAGATCATCCCTTTTCAAGAGAGGTTCCATAACAAGATAGTTAAAATTCATGGTTCTAGAAGAGGAGGAATCAAGCATGGAAGTGATAGAAGAGATGAATAGAAGAAAGTAGAGTAGATAATAAGAGGAAAAGAATCAAGAAGATGTGAAGAGCTTTATGAAGAAGAGGAAGAAGCGTGAAGAAATTAGAGAAAGGATGGAAATGGAAGACTAGCAAGACATGAGAGATGTGGAAGAAAGAAGACCAAGAGTCATTTTGTGCAACTTGATACCATTTAAGTTCATTTGGATGTTGAGCAACATGTCATAGCACCTAAGATTTGACCCAGATCAACCAAGGATGACTAGAAATGACAAGAATCAGTTTGCTATTTTGATAGAATTTGGGATTTGTTGCAAATTAGATTTCTGACAGAATAGAGAGACAACTTAGTTTTAAGCAGTAATTGCATGGATCTCAGCTCTAGACATCTAGTTTCAGGTAGTGTGCAACAGGAAAATAAGTATACAGATCCTAGACAAAAATTAGATTTGATGGAAAGTTGACCAACTGGTAGGAATAAGCTCACTATTTTGAAAATTCTAGGATAGGTTCATGCAAGAGAATGTTGTTTCATGCAAGTACCAAACTGCATGTGAGAATGTGTTATCTCACACGAAGGAATGCTCAGAAAGTGAAATCTTGCATGATAAAAGGACATAGTTTGACAATTTTGCATAATTTTTGAGGCACAAATTTCAAGACACAAATTTTGAGACATAGTGCTAGCTGTTCTCTGATAGAATATTCAGTTCCCACACCAGAAAAGGATTTTTTCTTAGATTTTGCAATTTTTAGTATTTTTCAGAACCAATTTGTTATGCAAATTTTGAAGATCTGTGTAACAGTTCATTTCAAGTAACCAAGAAGATATCAAGCATGCAAAATAGAAAGCAAGGGAAGCAAGAAATTGTTTGAAAACAATGAACAAGGGCAAAAGCAACCTTGCACATGAACAAGCAATAGTGACTTATTTTGCTAATCCCTAGAAATACTACTTGTGTATGTTCCAAAAAGTTTTTCAATAACGCACATATTCCTAGAAAATAAAAATTTGGCCTCACTAGGGTTTGTAGTAATGGTTTGACTCTGCAACTTTTGTGATCTCAAGAGGGTGAACTCCAATCCAAACACATTGGGGTTTTGACATAGTCCAACAATTTAATCAATCAAGAGCTGCTAGGGAGATTTGACAGCACAACAAGAGATCACACCTGTGAAGATTTCCTCCACAAGGACATTTATATAGCGGTTGTTGCTACCATGGAAAAAATGGCTATTATTGCTTGAGGTTACATCCATGTGGTTGACCCAATTAAGGGAATATCCACTATGGTTAAACCTCTCTAAATTTGACTCACAAAATATACCACATGGGGACTTGGTCCAGATTCAAGGATCTAGGTTTTTGGTACTATCCAAAAAGGAAGTAGAGCATAATCCCCTAGCCTCTTCACTTCACCAAGACAAAGTAGATAGATTAATCTAACATGATAAGACCAAAATTATCTTGCAAAGATCTATGATGTCAACCGCTTATGATCTATCAACCTCTCTAGAGAGAGAATGTATCAATCAAAAGTTGAAGATGCACAAATCTAGTAGAACACAAGACAATCTCAGTAACCTCCCTACCTACAAGGGGATCTTTCATCAAGAAGATCTTTGCATGAATGAACAAGAAAAAGAAGCCCACTCTCTCAAGATCATCCATAAATAGTGTTCATAGGACCTAATTACTATGTGTAACAGATATGCAAAAAGCAAATTTATGTTCGTTTTAGAGCCCAAAACTGAAGTGTGAATTATGAAAGCTGTAAAGGCACTCAATCTTGACACAAGAGAGTTTTTTTTATGTCCCAAAATGAAGTGTTATCAGATGTAACAAAATACCTAAGTTCCTCGCAATGCACTTAGTAGATTTTACCTATTTTAGCAATTTTTGAACATTTGTCTTCTATCTTTTGTACCCACAGGATGTACCTGCACCTACACCTGCAAACCACTGTTATGAAAAATTTACCTATTCTTGTACATGAAACCCACTATTATAAAAATCCATAAAAAAATAAACACAACTTGTCAACCCCACGTGGCAGAAAATTAGGTTAGTCAAAGATAATATGTCATTTGATAATCAAAAAATCTGTTGTCATAAAAAATCAGAATCTGACTAGTCTGTACTAAATCAATAATAAATTTTGAAAAAAAAATAAAAATTAATCCAAACTAATGAAAAATTAAAGCTAAGTCAAATACCTTTCCATAAATATAAATTTTGGATCTGTATCATGTCATATGTGCATGTACCAATAAAAACATCAGTCAGATTTCATAAAATCAGGTTCAGACCAGTCTTCACTAAAATGATCATAACTTTTTCAAATCATAATGAAATTAATCAAAACTAATGGAAAATTAAAGATAACTCAAATAAATTTCCAGAAATATAAATTTTGGATCTGTATCATGTCATATGTGCATGTACCAATAAAAACATCAGTCAGATTTCATAAAATTAGGTTCAGACCAGTCTTCACTTTAATGATCATAACTTTTGTAAATCAAAACAAAATTAATCCAAACCAATGGAAAATTAAAGATAACTCAAATATCTTTCCAGAAATATAAATTTTAGATCTGTATCATGTCATATGTGTATGTACCAATAAAAACATCAGTCAAATTTATGGAAAAACAGCCCAGAAATTTATCACAAAACTCACAAAAATTAACCTTGTGGTCATGGGTTCGAGAAAAATGATAGAAATTTGATAGAATAGAATGGAAACCCATTTCAAGGCCCCACGGTGGGTGCTAGAAGTGTGTGTGTGAATTTTGTACCTAGTTGTAGACACAACACTTCAGTAAAACATTAGAAGTTAGCAAAAATCAAAATCTTGCAAATAATGAAACTAGGCTAACCAGGCAATTTACTGCCTTCTAGTAAGTGTGAGTATGATGTTCTCAGATTGAAATCAAGATCAGTGACAATGCAACACCTAAATGAAGGATTTGAATGCAAAATATGAAAGATTATATGAATGTAGATTATTCTATATTTTTGTATTTTCTATGCAATAAGGATGAAAAATTGTATGAAATTAATCTAGAATGAATGAAATTGAGATTGGATGTAGATTTAATCTAAGAATGCTATGAATTAATATGAAAACTATGATATGAAACTATGCAAAAGCTATGATCAACTATGAAAGATCTCACAAATCGCCTGTCGCAAGTGCTCAATCCTTCAATCGCCAATTCGCCAGAGTAATTGTGCAAATTTGAGAGTTGATAATTATGAAGAGCTAAGCCTTAGTTTTATAGAAATCCAGGGCTTTGAGGATACAGGAGAAAAGCCATAAATCACTCTTGATAAACTCAGGTTGATTTTTGAGTTATCAAAAAATTAGAGATAATTAACTTACAAAAATCATGCAAAAGCAGTGTTTAACTCAAAATAAAGTTTTAGATAAAATTTCAACTCATCATCAGATGTTGAGTTTCAATTTTAAAATTGATTGTTAATTTCTAGTTGCTTGCTTTTCTGATTGTGCATGATTTAATTATAAATTAATTTAAAAATAAAGTGATTTACTCTCAACTTAACTGATTTTTGAATTAAAACAATTGATTTATGGATTAATCAATTATTAAATCAAACTTTATTGAAAAACTATATTAATAAAAATTGGCAACTGACATGAATTAATTAAATAAGAATTTAATCAATTAGTCATGAGATTTTTAGATTTATTGTCAAAATTAAATAATACAATTTAGGAATAATTTAATTAAATTCAATTAAATAATTAAGTGGCAGTATTAAATCTAATTGATTAAATATTCATCATATTTAATTAATCAAACTTTAGGATAAATAGGATTTATTGCCAAATAATAATTAAATTAAAGATAATTAGGATAAATAAGAATATTGCTAGGAATATTCCCTGATGTAGAATTTAGGATAAAATCAATTAAGATTTGATAATGTGCAGATGTGCCTTAGGTTAGGACTTTGATGTCGATCAATTAGGATTCGATAATGTGCAGATGTGCCTTAGGTTAGGACTTTGATGTCGATTTCATTCGAATTGTAGATGTAAGAGGTTTAATGAACCTATAGCCCTTTTTTGGGGTATTACAAGTATACCAGCCAAGCAGGGGTTTAGAGCTAAATTAGCCCCCCCTATGACCTTGAGGGCCATTTATCCATATGTAGAGGGTGCATCCACTATGGATGCATCCAATACATTCTCATCAACCTTATCCTTCTTTGCCTCTGACCAAATCAAGATCGCATCTTCTGAAGCTTTCACAAACTTGACTTCTCCTTTGGTATCCAGTATTGATTCTTCTGGCTTTTTAGGGATTTCCTGAGTTTACGTTCTTAATCTGCAAAACTTTGAGATGTGTCCAACCTTGTTACATGAGTGAAAAATAACTGGAGGCCTTATATTCCTCGGCACATTAACATGGGTTACCATTTTACACTGTCTAGCTGAGTGACCATTATAGTTACATATCTAACATGTAACATTCTGAGAACTTCTTACATTTGACTGATTCTGATTTCTTTGATTATGCTGAGTCTTGTTTTTCTGACTTATCTTACAATTCATAGCTCTATGACCAAATTTATTGCATGAATAATAGTAACCATTGAAAGGTCTTACCTTTGTATAGTTCCTTGCTATATGTCCATGCTTTTTACATGCATAACAAGTTTGATCTACTAGCTTTCCCTCATTCTTGGATGGTTCAACATGATCTATAGTTTGACTTCTAGTCTCCTTAGCATTTGAGGTGTCTTCTGGTGCTTTCATTCTTGCTTGCATGTTGTCAATCTAATTTTGTGCTTCATTGAATCGAATGTTGTTGGTATCTCCTTTAAGCTTCCGAGCATATAGTTGAGATTCAATCAGATACTTGCATGTGTGTAATTTGTCAATGTGATTCTTGGCCTCTTTCAATTCAGACTCCAAGATTTCTTTTTTGTTTCTTAGGTCTAATATTTCCATGTTTTCTTTCCTTAATTCTTCATTCAGTTGAAGGTTCTCCTTGATCTGTCCTTCATAGACATCTTGATTGTTGGTTAGCTTATCATCCAATTCTTCAATCTATTCTTTCAGGGATGAATTTTATTCATTCAGCTTCTTGATCATTATCCCTAAATTACTGGTAGAGCATTATTTCAAATCTTTTCTTAGTCTTTTGATGATTGCTTGAGCATCACTGACTTTTTCTTTTAGTTCTTCAATTTCTTTTTTAGATCTGTCTAGGTCTTCAAGAGCAGCTTCAAGATTTCTTTTCAGATGTTTCATTTTTGCTTTGTCCATGATCTCCTCAATGGTTAAACTTCTTTGCTGAGGACCAGATCTCTGATCCCAATTGTTAGGAATGGGAACACTAAGAGGGGGGGGAGGGGGGGTGAATCAATGTTCACTTTATTAGATCTTTTTACTTTTCTCTTTAAACTTAACTTGAATGCTTAAGTACTAAAATAAACATTAACATAAAAAAAGATAGATGAAAAAAACACATAACACCAATATGGTTACAGGGAAACCCAAATAGGTAAAAACCCTAGTGGGAATTGACACCCAATAATAATCTGTACTAGTGTTTTATGATCCTTGTTAGAAGATCCTTAACCCTTTTAGGAGTTTCTTTACAATGTATTTAGTAAAGTGACCTGGTCAAGGGTTGGACCCTCTTAGGGGTGTGGACACACTATCCTAGAGCTCACTTCTCAAGTGGTGAAGTCTACAACCTTTTGATCTTAGATACACACTATATCTACTAGATGAATTGGCACTGCGACACTGCTTGTCTGATCAGTTCCTTGGATGCGCTGATACTTTGACCTCTTGCAAAGCTCTAATACATCTCAAAAACTCTTCACATACTTCTTCTCTTCTTATTTCAACTCTATATCAACTCTCATACTTAATTACAATGGTGCATCTAATATTTATATGCGCATACACAATAATTAACTAGGTCAGTCCTTTAACCGGTTACATACAACGCTTCCCATTTAATTGGCTCAAGTGTGTTTATAAAAAAACATAATTATATGTCTAAAACCTAATTAAAATAGGTGCACAACCCTTACATAACAATATTATAGTCGCTAATCAATTTACCATCAATCGGCTACATACATTTTCTGGCATTCACCGGCTATGTAACTTCAACTATCTATAACTTTGTCATACTTTCATATCTGATCATGTGCTCATAGACTAAGCATGAATACACTCTTACCCACTTATCTTCTAGTGTGCATACCATAACTCGGTCATACGCATGTGCGCTGATGCTCTGAACTACTGGTGCACTGCTAACTGTCCAGTCTTTTGTACTTAGCCAATTTTTGATCTACTGAGGATGTGCCCTGACTCCAAAACTCTATATGACTTTGTTGCCATAATGAAAACACTATATTAAGTCATATACAATAGTATAGTCAACTTGACAATAGTCTAGAGGTTGTATCAGACATTAAATGGTTGATCTTTTGGTGCAACTATAATAACACTAGTAATAAGTGGTATCAGAGCTTCATCACAGGTTCAAATATACACAAGCTGTGATGAGTGATGTTGTGAGGGGGATTGTTGGTAGTGTTCCAACATCCCTCATGATATTTGTGGCATGTCTTAACTTCCTCTTGTGGATTCTATAAGTCTATTGGTTGTATCAGACATTGATAGGTCGATCTTTTGGTGCAACGAAAATCACACTAGTAATAGTTATTGTTATACATGTTATGCATATGGACATATGGCTAACCAGTGCAGGTCAAGAAAAGATAAGAGAACCAACATGTGTTAAAATTTCACTAAAGTTGGACACATTTCAAGATTATGAAAAATTGATGAAGTCGATTCAATTGAACCAATAAAGAGGGTCAAAAAAAGAAGTTAAGACCAAGATGAAGAAGATTTGGAGAAACAAGGAAAACAATGGTTCTAACTTTGGTGTAGACATCTATTCTAGTAAGTAACATCCCTCTATTTATTCCCTAGGGGGAGGAAAGTTCAAAGATATTCTCTTCCCCTACTAGAGTGAAGTGGTTACAAACTTAATAGATCCAGTCTATCAAGGATTTTTTGGCAACAAAGATTAGTGAATAAGCAATTTTCAACAATCTATTAAATGTCACATTTGACTAATGAAAAAAGTAATCACAAAAAAGGGATACAACACATTTAAGGTAGAAATGTGTATTTATTATGAAATTGGCATATAAGGGATGTTAACAAGTCATTTTAATCACAAAGAGAAGAAGGATTTCAAAAGAGAAAAGGAGAAAGAAAGGTGTTTGACTTGTGTCCAAGGGTTTTCTGATTTAGCACACACCACATAACACCAAACAACACACATCAAATTTAAGAAGTGCCTAGAAATTTTGACTGTGAATGATTTAGCTAGTTGTTTGTCAAGTATCCCTCACAATGTTATCCCTATGGAATATGTTAGGGTTTATATTCATTCAAAGCTGGAACAATTTAATCATAGAAAACTAGTAGATTTATGGGAAAATGAGTTTTTTATAATGATCTTAAGGTTAAACCTGATTACAAGGTTTTAGTTGAGAAGAAATTGTAGGTATGGAATAATTTTGTGCATTTATGTTATGACAAAAAATGGGTATGAATGGAATTAATTAGATTCCATAATACCTTTGCGTGACTGGATGAAGCACATTTGATCAACAAGGAAGTGATGAAGACTGTTATAGGGTTGAATGATACTGATCAGTATTCTTCCAAAATTAAAAGTAGTGAAAAATAAAAGGGTTGCAAACCTAACCAAGGTAGTTCATGATGATCGGTCTCTATCCATTCACACAGTCACAAATGTTGTAGTGATATATGTTGCCTAAGTCATTGGAAATAAGGCCTACTACTCCAACCAGGAGAATTCCATTTTTTCTACTACTTTATACATGATTTATGACATGGTGTTCAATGGGGTAGATTATGATATGTGCAAGCTCATTAGAGATTAACTCATTGAGAAATTGAATCAATGCAAGACAAGTAAGAAGAAGGTCATGTTCCATTTTGGAACCCTAGCTCTTTGTTTTCTTTTCTACTTCATCAATGCCATGCCTGATTTAGGTCTAGTAATACAATCATGTGAGAAATTAGTATCTCATCAAATTGTTGAGTGAATGAGAAGTTATGAAATACCATATCTCAATAAATGGTGTTAACATATTTTTCTCTCTATTGCAATATAAAATGTACAACCATGACAAAATTCCCAAATCCATAGTTGAGAAGTACAAGGATGATATCACTTTCATAATTACTATTGATAGATGTATAATGGAATTCATTGTACCATGAACTCAATGGATACCTGAATTAGGGTATGAAGTATCTAAAGAGCTTGTTGATAGTCTTTCAAAAGTCCTTTTAGAGAATTTGGTAGATGTCTCACAAAAGAGGTTTGGTATAGCTAAGGAAAAGTCCAATAAAATCTGAAAAGAATAGATCTTAAATGAAGTTAAAAATAAATTTTAAAAAACAATGAATGAAATTGAAGAAAAAGGAGGTATGACAGAGGAAGAGCTTGTAACTCTTAGAAGGATTACTCAAAATGTATCTAGTAGGACTTCCAACACCTCTAAAAAGGTAGTTGATCTTTTGGTAGAGAATGAGATTCCATCTGGTAAGAGGAAGAAAGGTCTTCCTACACCTACTTTGTCCAAAATGGAAAAAGAAACTAAAGCCACTAGGGATAATCATATTCTTGTAGAGTCAAAAGGAGAACCAAACCCCAAAAAAAATTAGATCAAGGTCTAGGAGAAGAAGTCTAAGAAGGTAACTTGTGACCCTCCTAATGTTAATTTATTTGAGATGCTTTCAAATGGTAACATTGAAGAGTTTAATAATTTGTATGATTTTGCCACTGCTAAAGAAAAAGAAAATATTGCATAAGCTTTCGTACAGTACTATGCTAGATTATATGGTAACATAGATAATTTCAATAAAGGTATTATAGATACTCTTTGGGTAGAACATAATAAGATTCAAGAAAATGCTATGAAAATAGACAAGGACATTGTTAAATAATCCCTTACTATTCTTTCCAAACTCGTAAGAAGGGAAGATTTATCAATTTTTGTGCCAATTGATAAATCAGAGGTAGGAAGAACAAAGAAAAGAGAATGTATTCTTATGGAGAAGAAATATGTTGCAAAACATATGAAAGTGGTATTATTAGTGAGCTTACTAGCATGGATAGTAAACTTAGAATGTTGTTTGGTGATGGCTCTAATCTATCATATGTTGCTCCCACATGCTCTCATGAAGATGTGGATACTAAAATTTTTATAAATCTGGTTCCAGAATACAATGATGCAAAAGTCTATAGTCTAGATCTGAATCCTTTGAAAATTATAAACACACACTCTCTGGACAAAATCTCTATGCTGGTAGGACCATTCGTTGTAGTAGAAGAAGTACAAGAATAAAGAGAAGAAGAGAGAACTGAAGTGGAAGAAGTGAAACTGGAAAAAGGAGAAGAAGAAATCGGAAAAGAAAAAGAAACTATTACAGAAGAAGTGGGTATCAGTAAATAGGAACAAAACATAGAGAAAGATAGAGGTAAAGAACTAGTAACATAGACAGTTGAGAAAAGAGAAGAGATCATAGGTAGCTCCTCCGGTACAAATTCCAAAGACACTTCAAGAAAATTACCCTCTTCACCACTTATGCTTTATCCTGCCACTACTTCTAAGTTGATCCTTGATTTTGGAGAAGATAAACTCTTTCCAAAAAAATTAGATCGATGAGTCCATTCAGGCTTCTGCCAAAAATGACATGTTTAAGGAAATACAAGAAAAAGACAACATGATTAAAGAGACTATTACTTCTCTTTAGATCATTGTACTAGAATGTAACATAGATTAGTTTGGTAGTGTCAAAGAAAAGTGAAAAGCACTTATTAATTTCATGAAGGATTTATCTACATTTATGGATGAGAAGTTTCATCAGAAAGATGAAGTTGTAAAGGATAATCTTTTGCAAGAACTAAAAGATAGATGTGCAAACACCTTTTCTAATCTTCATCATCTTATCTAGCAAGTACAAGACCTTATTGAGGAAGACAATTCTATGTATGTGTATAGTCTTTATTGGTTGGATGCCACAACTAAGATCCAAAAAGAGATTGAAACTATTGAGTTAACCATACAACATGTACATCACACCTTCAAGCTATTTGAATATTTGACTAGTTTCAAGAAATCCTCAATTGAGGAATTGCACAAGAAGTATTTTGAATTGATGTGGAGAAAAGAAAACATCATTCTTCCATTAGGAAATCTATGGAAAATCTACACAGATAACATTACACTAATGAATCATGCTATCCCGAACACATATTAGGCTACTTTATCTAGCCCTGGCTCCATTGAAGATGGAAAGCTTTACTTGCATCTATTCATGTTCATGTAAATTTCTTGATTGATGTAATTAAACACTGAAATGATAACAAGGGTAAGTGGGTTAGTGAACTTCATAAACTTAAGAATTCATTATGTAGTGGCACGTCAAGCGCGTCTTGAAGTTTTTGAGTTTTTGAAATTGTATATAGTTTTTGAGGTATTGCCCTTTTTCATTGATGTTAAAGGGGGGAGTAACAAATAGAAAAATAATTCTTTTTGGAAAATTAAAAAAATTAGGAATATTCATCATAGGGCGGAGTTTTGGAATTTCTGCATTTTGGTTTTCCAAAAATTTTATTTGCAATCCATACAAAGGGGTGTAGACACCCAAAATTGGACACTCTTGCGAGTCTCACTTAATTACTAATTATTATAATATTAATTAAATGATAATTTAATTATTTAATTAATCCCCTTATTTCTTCTATAAGCCCAATATTTTCATCATTTAATCACCCTCATAGTATTAATTAAATAATTATGTTTAATTATTTAAATTGTGTAATTATTCATCCCAATTAAATTAATATCCTAAATTAATTTAATTTCATTCCAATTTCAAACTAATTTTCTTTTCTTTTAACTTATAATTAATTCCATATTAATTTTGACTTAATTTTATCCTTCCTCCAAAAATTGAATTTTTAATTTAGTTTTGAATTCTAAATCATCAAAATATCAAAATTATGAGGTAATTAAATTTCTTAAAATTCAAAAATATCTCATAAACTAAAAAATAAAATTTTTGAAAATATTAAAATTTCGCAAAATGCAAAAATCAACTTTAAATCAAAAGCCCTTTCCTTTTCCAAATTTACATTTTTGGAAACTCTTATTTTTGAAAATCAGGAAAAATCTTCTCAATATTTATCTTCTCCTCTGTTTCAAAAATAAACTCTTCTTTTAAGTTCGAATTGGAAACAAATCTCTGCTTTTGGAAGGTTACCCAAATCCTTCTAGTTCCTAATTATCTCGTTTGTCAGTTTTGATTTTTTCAAATTGATCTTAACCATTTGTGCAACCCTGGACATCTATATAAACCCTGTCCATTCTCACAATAAGGATCCTATCTTTTGCATCCTAGTTAATTTATGTAGGTTTATTATCAATTTATTGCAATTATCAAGCATCATATTTTAGATTTATTGAATCTCCTAAGTAGAGTTGTTGCCAGAATCAACACTAAGTGTCACCTCAACAAGAGTGCAAATAAGATACAAAAGAAATTAAGCATTGATAAGAACAATTTAATTTAGTTTATTTCATTTTTTGATTATGACACTTATACTATGTTGTTCTATAGGGTTTGTTTTATTAGTAGTTTATTGTGATTGATTTCATTGCTACTAATGTCTCTCCTTAGTCTTGCATATATTTTCCCAATGTACATTTGGTGAACCCGACATGAACCTACAACCTAAGGAATACTTGAAGACGACCTAAACATTATTTTTGGTCTTGGCCATACAACTGAGATTTTATTATTTTTTTTTCTTTTAAGTATTTCACAATTGTCTTGTTTATTTCTGTAATTGTTATGTTATTTTCCACAGCTAGCCTTTCATATTACCATAATTACATGTGCATTTCTGCAATCATCTATTATTTTCTATAACGCATCTTTTTATTACCACATTTGTATGTAGTTTGTAAAGTTGTATCTGTAAGTTATCACAATTGTATCCATGGGTTGTTGCAATTGTATGTAATGATTGCTTCAATCGTTTGTTAGATTTTTTGAATCTTTTTTGAATCTAAACTGACATGTAGGGTTTTCTTTAGGTCTCTATTTTTCTATTTACTATTCTATGCAGGAAAATAATGAGAAATGGAGAGGAAAGTTGTTAGGTGTACACTTGGGTTTAGGTCGAGGAAACAATTGAAGAAGAGGATTTCTCACTATCTACAATAGGAATGAGTTGTTGAAATGATTAGAAGAGAATTAGAAAGATACTCCATTACCAAGTATATTGTTACTCTTCAAGGTTTTCAAAACAACTACAATCTCGTTCTAAATTTTTGTACACTTAGTCAACCTAGTTTATAGGTTAGAGGTTTTCTAACAATTAATTAGTGTTTTTCTAGTTGGTGACTTTATAGAGAAGGAACGGAAAAATAACGCATGTCAAAGACCCCTTGCTCCTAGAAATTTGCATGCAGGTTGGGGAGGGCTAAAAAAAATCTCTTTTTCATTCTTTTTTTTCTTTGGTTGTTTGCTCTTTAATTCATGAACATTTCAACTTGGGTTATAAAATGGAATCATGTTTTTCATGCTTCTTTTGTCATTTAATTAGTGAACCCAATTGTTTTGTGTCTTTAGCATGATTGTGTATTGTAGATTGGTCCCACTATTAACATACACTATCCTCTCCCACTGGCTTTTGTGGTCGTTGGTGCCAGAGAAAAACTGTTAACAACATTTAATTTTTCTTTTTAGTGATCGATCTTTGGTGGGAAAAGAGGTACTCACCCCAAAGGATGACCCAAGTGATAAAAAATAAACCCAAGCACTTCTGAACCTCTATATACAAATGTGGTTGTGATTAGTATCACAACTAATTGGTGTGAATTTTTTATATTGATGAAAACTTCCCTTAGTACTCGTGTGGTGCGTTAAAATCCTCCACTTCAAGACATAAAATACCTTTATTTGATAGGATTGGGAGAGCCCCCTTAATTGAGAATATTTTTTAAACATGGCTACATGAACGAATGCCCTTACTAAATGAGCCAATGTTTTTAGCTATCAAAAGCTTCTATGTATTGGTTCAAGGAGTCACCCATGCTAGTGAAGACACCTCACATACTCGTAGTTCCTAGTAGAGATAATACCTCATTGGGAAGTGATTCCCCTTGGATTTCAAAGTTTGGTGTTCTTGAGAAGTGAGTGCACTATAATGAGGATCCCACGCCTCTATACTTCTAAGTTATCTACTTTGGGCAAGTGAATTTTAGATTTATTTGTTAATATGATTTAGAACAATAGAGAGGGCGGGGGGTGAATCAGTTCTTCTCAAGTCCTGATGTATAAAAAAATCTCAAAAACTTATCCTTAAATGAGATCCAATAACCAAAATAAACTCAGTCATCACTGATGCAATAATAGAAACATACAACAATGCAGTCCACTACCCAACTGTAACTTAACTTGTAAAACATAGTAATGTTCACACCAAAAAATTGACACAAGTATTAACACTAGGATTTATAGTGGAAACCCAATTTGGGAAAAAACACTTTGTAACATGCTACTATTATTTTCACTCTTCTGAAGTGAGCTTGGTAAAAAGCCAACCTTGTCAAAGGTTATAATACACACTATCAGGTGTGACCTGGTTAAAGGATTTCAATCACCCTGTTAAAAGTGAGCCTAGTCCTAGGACTTACATACACTCCATTAGAATGCAACCTTGTTAAAAGAATTTAACATATGACTATTAGGTCAACCTCTATTAAAAGGATTTTGACTGTTACAATGGTTAGAAAGTAGCAGCAATATTTATCTGAAAAATATAAAACTCACTTTGAAAATATCAGATCTGATTCCATACACTAATGTTGGTTTACTGACTTTGAAACTTTTCCATCTCCATCTCTGATCTGCTCAGAACTTTTCTTCAAGCAACCACCACAATTCTCCTTCAGCCTTTTCTGCTTATTCAGTCAATAAAACTTTACTCTTCCAGCATTATCTGTTCTCTATTCTTGTATATCTAGCACTTTATATTTTCCTCAATTAGGTTAACTCATCTTATGCTGCTCAATCTCATTCATAGATCTTAGGGTTAGGTCAGATTCATTGAATCTACCCACTTCATGTTCTTCGACTCCTTTTCTAGAATCATCTCAAATCTCTTAAAGATTTACAATAAAATGTTTTACAGTGCATTTAATGCTTTCAACAATCAATAAATAAAGTCAACACATTTTACATAATCCAAGAATTCAAAAATGTCAGCTCCAAAATTAAATTATCTTCAAATATAAAATTGCTGATGCTTGGTCAATACTGTGATCAACTACTCGGTCTTCATGTAGAAAGCTTGGTCATTACTAAAAATGTTTACTCGGCTTACATTGTCTTCCTTGGCAATTAACTGTTGTTCGGTCGACATTATAATTTTTCTCAGCATACATTGACTCAGTCGACACTAACATTACTCGGCTTAAATATGATTTTTCCATTCTTTGCTCAGTCAAGCCTACCAGTTTAGTCTTTAGTCTTACTAAGATAAACAATACATTGTCTCATTATTATGCAACATAGTCAAGTACACTTTGTAGTAACAAGATAACTCAACCTTTCCTTAGGTGCTATTGTTACGAACCTTGCCTAGCCCCTTAGCAACACTCAAATAGATATAGTACTTTCCTAAGTAGCAATAGTCTTACCAGTTAAGGTTTGACATCAATGAAAATACAACAATTGTTTCAATTGTAGTTTCCAACAACCTCCCTCTTTGGCATCAATGGAAATACCATATGATATCACCTGAATATCACATGGTTTACCAACCAATCCAAAAACTTATCTGTCCATCAGAGAATTATTTATAATATCCTTAGCCTCATTCTGATTCAGAATCCTATAAGCCTCACTTCTGTGACTGTCAGAAGTATTCAGATCTCCCTCTATCTTGATCCTTCATTTCAGTTCATCATCCTTATCTTCAGTTTCATCAGTTCATCTCCCTCTTACCTTTCAGGGTCATGTGTTATCATATCAGTTCATCTCCCTCTTTGACAAAAATGCCAAAGAAGCAACTAAAACATACATCCATCAGATGTAGATAATATCTGTGCAGCTTAGTGTTTCTCCCTCTGTCATCTTGCTTATGACTGATTCCTTGTCTTTGCTTCTTTTCACAACTCTAGGCCAGCCCTAAAGTGTGACAATTTTTCTGCATCAATTTTGTCAAATATTCTACTATAGCACATTTGATGCATTGCTCCTAGCTTGTCTAGGTAGCCTCAGTTAGGGGAAGAACCCCTAATTGACTTCTCAAATACTCATGAGCTTCTCTAGGTAAAGTTTTAGTGAATATGTCTGCTAATTGTTCTTTTGTATTCACATATTCCATGTGGACTTCTTTATCTTGTACTAATTCTCTCAAGTAGTGATACTTGATTGCAATGTGCTTGGTATTAGTGTGCATCACTGGATTCTTAGAAATATTGATAGCACTTGTGTTGTCATAGAAAATAACAATAGGTTTAGTGATTTCTTCTTTCATGCCTATCAACAATTGTTTTATCCATATTAAATTTGAACAGTTTACTGCATCAGCAACATACTCGGCCTCAGTAGTAGATTGGGAAATGCAATTTTGTTTCTTGCTTGTCCAGGAGACTAATCTCTATCCAAGAAAGAAAGCTCCACTAATAGTACTCTTTTTATCATCTACATTTCCTACCCAATCAACATTTGTATAAACTCTGAGTTCAAATTTGTCATCCTTCTTATAATATAGACCATAGTCAGCAGTTCCTTTCAAATATCTCATAATTCTTTTCATGACCATCATGTGAGTTTCCTTAGGATTGGTAGAGAATCTTGCCACAATCCCAATAGCTAATGCAATATCTAGTCTACTATGTACAACATACTATAATTTTCCAATCATGGATCTATACAAAGTTTGATTCACCTCTGCAGCATCATCATTCTTAAATAACTTTTGTCCAATAACCATAGGAGTTCCCACTGGTTTAGCATCTTCCATCCCAAAATTTTTTAGTATTTCATTAACATACTTAGACTGTGTAATGAAAATTCCATTCTTCCTCTGATATACTTGTAAACCAATAAAGAATTTGATCTCACCAAACATACTCATTTCAAATTTAGTTTGCATTGCATTTGAAAAACTTTTACATAATGCATCTTGTCCACCAAAAATAATGTCATCCACAAAAATTTTTGCCAACAAGATACCTTTACCTTCTTCATCCTTCATGTATAGATTCCTTGTGTCATTTGTTCTTGAAAATCCAATCTGTATCAAGTAGTTGTGCAACCTCTCATACCATGCTCTGGGAGCTTGCTTCAATCCATATAATGTTTTGTTCAATTTGCACACCATGTGTCTTCTGTTTGGATCAATAAAAACTTCTGGTTGTTCTATGTAAACTTCTTCTTCTAGTATACCATTAAAAAATGCAGACTTGACATCCATTTGATATACTTTGAAATCTTTATAAGCAACATATGCAAGCAGAGTTCTTACTCCTTCCAATCTAGCTACAGGGGAAAATGTCTCCCCATAATCTATTCCTTCTTCTTGTGCATAGCCTTTGCATACTAGCCCAGCTTTGTTCCTAGTGATTTTTCCATTTTCAATCATCTTATTCCGAAACACCCACTTTGTTCCTATAACATTTTTGTTTTCAGGTCTCAGCACTAGAGTCCAAGTATCATTCTTCTCAATCTAGTCAATCTCTTCATTCATTGCTTGTATCTAGTCTTCATTCTCCAGTGCCTCTCTAGTTGACTTGGGTTCAAATTTGCACAGTAGGCATGTTGGATCCTTAGCCTTACTTCTGGTCTAAATTCTAGTATTTTTGTCTCCAATTATCTATTTAGGCTTGTGATATCTTCTTACATATTTTTCCAAAATAGGTTCAGCTGTTCTCTCCTCTATTTCATCATGTTCCTCAGTAAGATTGTTAGATTCAACTTCAGAATGCTCAACAACCTCTTCTTGATACTCAACAACATTTTCTTGTAGCTCGGCATGTTCTTGTTCTCTCTCGGCACTATTTTCCTGATGCTCAACAGCATCTATCTATCGCTCGGCATTGCTTACCTGAGACTCAGCATCAGGTGCAAGTCTATTACTTTCCTCTTTTTCTTCCTCAATGTACACAAAAGATCTATAATCTTCTGGTTCTCTTTTTCTATTAGCTTCATTTCTTTCTGCATACTCATCAATTTTGACATTCACACTTTCCACAATTTTGTTAGTGTTAGAGTTCAAACACTTATAAGCTTTACTTTTTGTGGAGTACCCTAAGAATATGCCTTCATCACTCTTAGCATCAAACTTTCCATCCCTAGTGTCTTTTAATATATAGCACTTGCTTCCAAAGATTCTAAAGTATTTAACACTCGGTGCATGCCCATGCCATAATTTGTAGGGTGTCAGATTTTTACTTTTCTTGATTTGTACCTGGTTAAGAGTGTAGACAGTCGTGCTTATAGCTTCTTTCCAGTATTTATGTGCCACATTATTTTCAATCAACAATGTCCTTGCACAATCCAAGATAGATCTATTTTTCCTTTCTTCTATACCATTATGTGGAGGTGTTCTAGGTGCAGACATTTGTCTTTTAATTCCTCTATCGTTACAAAATAGATTAAGTTCATTTGATGTAAATTCTCTACCTCGGTCAGATCTAAGACATTTTAGGTTCCTACCCGTCTCCTTCTCAACCTTAGCCAAATACCACTTAAAAGATTGAAAAGCTTCATATTTTTCTCTTAGAAACATTACATGCATCATCCTAGTATGATCATCAACAAATAAGATAAAGTATCTAGCACCATAGTAACTTTGTACACCCATGGGTCCACAAAGGTCAGTATGAACCAAATCTAAAATGTTTTCAAAAGTAAAGGATTTTCTCTTAAAACTTGACTTTGTCATTTTTCCTAACTGGCATTCCTTGCACATCACATTCTCAGGTTTCTTCAATCTAGGTAGACCTCTTACCTTTTTCTTCTTACTTATCTCTACCAGATTGTCAAAGTTAACATGACACAACCTTTTATGCCATAACCAAATATCATCAAGTTATGCAATTAAACATGTTTCTTCAGATAGGTTAAGATAGAACAAATTACCTCTAGTATGATCTCCACTTCCAATTAGTTCTCCAGTAGCATTAAATATTTTAGCTTTCTTGTGATGAAATTCCACTCGATAACTAGTTTTGTTAAGCTGAGCAACACTTAACAAATTATAATTAAGTCCTTCAACCTGATATGCATTTTCACAAGATATCTTATTAGTCAGTTTAATCAAACCTTTTCCTCTAATAGGACATGGTGCATCATTACCAAATTGTACACTTTTACCTCTGTAATGATATAAGGTCTCAAACTTATTTTTGTCACCAGTCATGTGATGTGAACAACCACTATCAATAATCCATTTATCATTCTTGTTCACATAGGATATCAATGCAGTTTTCTCATCCTCATTAGATTCATCTTTCATTGCAACATAGACTACCTCAATTTCAAAATCATCACTATCAGTGTCAGTTTCTTTTTCAGCAATGTAACAAGATTTCTTACCTTTTACTTTGTAGTCTTTGTTCCATCGGTAGCTTCTGTCATCTTTTCTATCTTTGTGTTTTCTTTTCCTTTCATCATGTTTATCCTTCTTGTCAGGACATCTAGCAGCTATATGATGAACTTTATTACATGCAAAACATATAATAGGGAATTTACCTTTATACTTTCCTTTTCCCCTTCTTAGTCTTCTAGCCATAAGAGCTTCTAGATCTTCTAGATCTTCATCAGAAGTGTCACTATCACTTTCACTTTCACTGATGCATCTTTCTTTTTCTTTCTTTGGCTTGTTCAGAACTAGCTGTGACTTGAAAGAAGATTCAACATTACCAATGTTTCCAATAGTGAAATTATCATAGTTAGAGAGTTCAAAAGTAGTCAGCTTACCAACCAAACTTTCCAAAGTAAGCACATTAGCAAAGTTGCATCTAGATTCCTGAATAGCTAAGATCTTAATAACATATACAGGACGTAGGGTTCTTAATACTTTCCCAATTATAGTTTCATCATGAATAGCCCCATTTTCTCCTCTAATAGAATTCACAACTTTTATTCTACCACAATATTGTGCAATGTTTTCACCTTCTTGCATTCTCATTTCATCAAACTTACCTCTAAGACTCTCAGCCTTTGCTTTCAGCACATTTAACTCACCACCATAGATCCTTGCAAGAGTGTCCCACATATCCTTAGCAGTTGTGCAGTCCTTAATGTCCTCAAATTATGGATAGCTTAAGGCAGATGCAATTTCCAGCATTACCTGATTATGTTCTTCCTTAGCTCTCATTTCTTCGGCAGTCAAAGGTGCAATAGGTGAGACATAGCTATTTTCAATGTAGTACTTTGTAGAGTCACCAATACTGGCTAGATGTAGCTTCATCAAGCTTTGCCATGTAGGGAATTTTTCCTTGTTCAACTTCGGTACCTCCTTCTTATACATCCTAATCATTTGCTTTAAGCCCTTTTAAACTTGATTTCTGTCAACACTAATAATAAGCAACAAAGCTCTGATATCAATTGTTAATATAATTTAGAACAACAGAGAGGGGGGGTGGGGTGAATCAGTTGTTCTCAGGTCCTGATGTATAAAAAAATCTCAAAAACTTATCCTTAAATCAGATCTAATAACCAAAACAAACTTGGTCATCACTGATTCAATAATAGAAACATACAACAATGAAATCCACTACCCAGCTATAACTTAACTTGTAAAAAATAGTAATGTTCACACCAAAACATTCACACAAGTATTAACACCAGGATTTATAGTGGAAACCCAATTTGGGAAAAACCACTTTGTAACTTGCTACTATTATTTTCACTCTACTAAGTGAGCTTGGTAGAAAGCCAACCCTGTCAAAGGTTACAATCACACTGTCAGGTGTGACCCGGTTAAGGATTTCAATCACCCTGTTAAAAGTGAGCCTAGTCATAGGACTTACATACACTCCATTAGAATGCAACCTTGTTCAAAGGATTTAACATATGACTATTAGGTCAACTTCTGTTAAAAGGATTTTGACTATTACAATGGTTAGAAAGTAGCATAAATATTTATCTGAAAAATATACAACTCACTTTTCAAATATTAGATCCGATTCTGTACACTAATGCTGGTTTACTAACTTTGAAACTTTTCCATCTCCATCTCTGATCTGCTCGGAACTTTTCTTCAAGCAACCACCACAATTCTCCTTCAGCCTTTTCTTCTTATTCAGTCAATAAAACTTTACTCTTCCAGCATTCTCTGTTCTCTGTTCTTGTATATCCAGCACTTTATATTTTCCTCAATTAGGTTAACTCATCTTATGCCGCTCAATCTCGTTTGTAGATCTTAGGGTTAGGTCAGATTCATTGAATCTACCCGCTTCATGTTCTTTGGATCCTTTTCTAGAATCATCTCAAATCTCTTAAAGATTTACAATAAAATGTTTTATAGTGCATTTAATGCTTTCAAACAATCAATAAATAAAGTCAACACATTTTACATAATCTGAGAATTCAACAATGTCAGCTCCAAAATTAAATTCTCTTCAAATATAAAATTGCTGATGCTCGGTTAATACTATGATCAACTACTCGGTCTTCATGTAGAAAGCTCGGTCATTACTAAAAATGTTTACTTGGCTTACACTGTCTTCCTTGGCAATTAACTGTTGTTCGGTCGACACTATAATTTTTCTTGGCATACATTGACTCGATTGACACTAACATTACTCGGCTTAAATATGATTTTTCCATTCTTTTCTCGATCAAGCCTACCAGTTTAGTCTTCAGTCTTACTAAGATAAACAATACATTATCTCATCATTGTGCAACATAGTCAAGTACACTTTGTAGTAACAAGATAACTCAACCTTTCCTTAGGTGTTATTGTTACCAACCTTGCCTAGCCCCTTAGCAACACTCAAATAGATATAGTACTTTCCTAAGTAGCAACAATCTTACCAATTAAGGTTTGACATCAATGACAATACAAAAATTGTTTCAATTGTTGTTTCCAACATTATCCACAGTGAGGATTCAATAGATATCATCTTGACCTGCCATAGGATTGCAATTTTGTCTGGTTACTCTTAGATTACAAAACTTTATGTATGTTGTAGTTTCTTGTGTGATATTTAAAATATAAAAAAACATATTTCAAACACAAACACGTCAAACATGTTAGAGTTCTAGAAAGTCAAGAACCAATTTCCAAGAAAATTGCAAACAATCAAGACAATCTATTGAAATAATTCTACCAAACTATCAAATGTTCACAAAAATCACCTTTTCAAACTTTAAAATGTTCCAATTGACCACTATATTCTATATTTCTAACCAATTTTTGAGTGTTACTGATCAAAAAACTTCAATCTGAAGATTTTTTTGTTTTGTTGCAACTGACTATGTATTGTTGCAATCGGCCTTGCACTTTGTCGCAATTGTTCCTGCACTTTGTTGTAATTCCCAAAAGTTTGTCACAGTTATTTTTTTACTACAATATTTGTACCTATGTAATACCACAATTGACCCTGCACATTACCACAACTGCTTGATAATTTTTTGCATTAAATTGCTCTATTTTTCCATTATCCTATATTCCAACTGATCTGTTCTATTAGTCTGCAACCTCCAAGATCTATGTTTACAAATCTACTAATAACCAAAATTGTAACAGGGTTATAGTAAAATTTTAAAAACCTAGGAAACCTTTACTTTTGAGTCTAATTTGTTATTTAAGATTGATAATTTGACATGCCAAATTAGACTATTCTTGATCTCCAATCTTGTTTCTCATCACAATCTATAAAATGACTTTACTCCTCATATAAGGAATGAGTCAAGTCCTATCTTCACTTTAAGATTAAGAAGAGTTGAGTTTTGTCCTTACAATTACCATTTCTAAATATGATCTTGGACTTGTCGTAAGAGGTTATCCTTTGTGTTTATCTTAGATCACTTTCTTGTCATTGCAAGTTAGTAGCAAGATGTCTCTTCCAATGTATACCTTTGGTTGTAGACTTGTCCCAAGATCACAGACTAGGAACCAACCAGAGGATCCATTCCCTTTGTGGGAAGAAGAACAAGAACCAAACCCTTCTGAACAAACTAATCTATTCATATACTCTTAAAAAATTTCCCAAAACAACACAAATCGCTCCTTGTTCAATAATAATTTTAGATATAACTAAGGAAGAATTAGAATACTGATGTAGTACTAGTTCTTGCTTCTTTGGGACCTCTTCTAGGTTCTCCGAGGCCACTCTATGGCCTACTAGGGTTCTTACACTAACCCTAGGCTGATTAGGTATCTAATCATAAGATCCTAACTACAACAACTAGTGCTCACCATTTAGTAGAACAAACTCCTCACAACTTACTCCTAGGCCCCAATTGGCCTATCTTGCATCCATGGCCTAAAAGACCAATTGATCCAAAATGATCAATGTTCAATCCATAGAGAGGATTAGGGTATTCAAAGTTTCCATAGGTCCCTTTACAACCCCTGCAACCATACTTTTCACCCAAACTCTAATTGAGTTCCAAAAAAACTTACACACTTACTACCAAAATGTGCTACAAGCAATTAGCCTATCGAGTCTCCTTTCTCTGAAAATGACCTGCAAAACTATCTTAATAAGTAGAAAATAGTTTTAGAACCCTGACTCCCTTTAAAAAGACACTAGGGTTTCTCTAGGTCTAGAGCTCCCAAACTGTCCACACAACTCTGCCTATAAACAAGACTGTAATGTAGAGTTTTGTGGGTTTCAGAACCAGTCTGATTGAAACTTCATTCTTGCTATCCAAGAGCCACTTTCAAGACTTCCCACTCACTTTGGGAATATCATGACTCACCACCCTAATCCTTTACAAGCTTTGGTTGAAGCTATGAATGCTTTCAACCCATCAAATTAAACTCTGCAACTACTGATGTCCCTAGCCATGCATCTCTGGCTCGCCTAGGGCATCATACCAAAAATGGTTGCCTTGCTTTCCTGGGCCCCTCCTACATTGTACACATTATACATGGATTTAACCACCATAATCCAAGAGCCCATGTGAAAACCATGGTGGAAGATGGAGCTAAGACCCCATTTGCAGATGTTGTCCAATACAAAAGAACGACTAGTCTAAACACAAATTTTTTTTTGAAAAGGCACTTAAACCTACTAAAATGACCAAGCTATTCCCACACAAATTATTCAAACAACTCACATTATGTTAAACAATGATTACAGTCTTGGATTCAATCCAATAGACTAACAGACCACCATAAAAACCTTCACAGTTGCTGTTATTTCCAAGATACTGCTCGTTTACAAAAAAAAATCCACCAATTATTCCAACTCCTCACACACCTTGAGGATGATCCTATATCCTTGATCCAAGCCCTAATTCATCGGTTTCAGGCAATTACCTTTGCCTAACCAAAATCCATACCAAAATCCATCAAAACTGCAAACTTGTCATAAAAATTGTCAATGTTGTCATTGACAACATTGACAACATTTTGCAATTCTTGAGTTTGACTTCTCAATTTGGTCTACTATGCCGAGAAGTCTACTATGCCCAATTAGAACCTCTAGTCCCTTGCTTTACTCATTTTGATATAAAACACCAAAAACACCTAATAGGATCTAAAAATCACCTAAGAGCTACCAAACTCCATCCTCATACTAAACACTCACACACTAGGACACTTGGTCCTTTTATTCATCTAGTGGTTTGGCTAGAACCACTACAAGCCAAAATGAAGAAAGAGAAACCCTAGGTTACATTTCAACAACTAGCCCACCTAGGTTCTCCTGCACCAAATACATTAAACAAGATGGATATTCCTCATTAGTCATAGGTATTTTAGTAAGAAGAAATCCCCAAAAGTTCTTAGATATGCTTTTGGACAAAGGAAGTCAAACTTAATCCTAGATTTGACGTCTCTACCATATGGTCTGAGAATCCTCTAGCAAGTCCTAACATAAATGGATAATGTCTACTCCTGAGTCCTCACAAGAAGTCTCATCCCAAACAAGTTCATCTACACAAGCTGGTCAATTTTCTAGTTAAAACATGACAAGTTCCCAAATGAGTTCATCTATCATTATTGGTTCTCCCCAAATGGTATCATCAATTGATGTCACTTTAAGTGTCCAAGTCACATCATCGATACCACAAACTTATTACAACCTATTTATTAGTACCCAAATGACACAATCAAATCCCAACTAGATTTGAGTCTCGACCAACACAAAGATGATTAGGATCATTTCCTATCAATATTACATTTAGTCACCCCCCTCCATGGGTTAGATCTCAGTTACAACAAAGACCTCAATATCAAAAGCCCAAATCACAATATATCTCATTTCATCAAACTCTACCTCCTTAAAATCAAAATTGAACCCCTAGTAGATCTTATATATCCACAACATAATTTTAGTATCCAAGGCAAACTCGTTTTCCTGACGCCAAATAAAAATCAAATGTTGGAAATGTTCCCAATCACAAATTGACATATTACAACAAATGAAAACCATGCATAGTTAGCTAAATGATCTCCAAAACCAAGGTCAGACAAATTCCTACACTAGAGAGGACTTATACCCTTATCTTTTTTATTAGTTGATTCACATGCCTCCATTTCTTGCACACTTTGCTATATAAAAATTTGACAAGTATAGAGGAAAAACCAATCCTGTAGAACATATTAGGGAATTATATTCTAGTTGCATAGAGGTTGCACATGATGAGACTTACCTAATGTGATTATTCCCTTAGAGTCTAGTCAAACCATCAATGGAATGGTTTTCACACTTATCCCATGGTATTTAATCCTGGGAGAGTTAGCTAAAAAGCTTATCGCTCACTTCCACCACAACATAGAATGCAAAGTTAGTATCAAAGATCTTTGTGATATTAAATAAAAGGAAGGTGAGTCTTTCTCAAACTTTCTACAAAGGTGTATAAGCATATCTAATCATATTCCATATGATGTTCCTGAACAAGACCTCATAATCATGTTTGTAGACAACCTAATCCCAGACATGGCACTTACTATTGAGTTACAACTTGCTCCAACCTTTGAAAATTTAATTGCAAGAGGGATATGATGTGAACAAAACCTAATTAAAAAGGGGAAGTTATCTGAACCCAATCAATAGATCACCACTAAATCTCCTTTTGACAAAGCTAAGTGGTGGAACATGAAAAAAAATGTTACCAATAATGGTGTTACTTATTTTAAAACCATCAACTATGTCCAACCTAAAATTTCTCTAAAAGGGGCAATGGTGTAAAACCAAACTCCGATAATGCATGCACTGGTACAGACCCAAAATCTAGTAGCACAAAAACCCATGAATAATACTTAGACTATCACTGCAACTCAATCTCAATCCAAAATGCAATGTCCACCAAGACCCATGTTCCTGAAATGTAAATATACATCATTAGGGGATTCTATTGAATTAGCACTTAAAAAGTTGATCCAAACCAACATGATCACTTTACTTGAAATACATGAATTTGAACATGGTTCTATGAAACCCAAGTCATGTAATGATAATGAATTTCATGAGTACCATTGAGTCAAGGGTCACAAGACATCAAAATTATATCGGCTAAAGAATACCATACAAGACTTAATCAAACAAGGTCAAATTGATGTCAATAATACTAAACCAATATACAAAATAGATCATATTATCTTTAAAGATCCTTTGCACAACCACAATAAAGGGAAGGGCCACATGTCTGGTAACTAGTCAAAATAGGTCAACTATACTTATTCTTCAACAGATAATGTGATAAATTTCATTAACCCTCTTGAAAACCAAATTGCAACCATCACTATCAAGGACAATAACTCCATATGTGCAAAGACCTACCATTCCAAGGTTTTCCTATAGGGGAACCTTTTATTTTAGTTACACCAGTCAACTTCTATCATACCCCCAATACCCAACACAATCTAGTGGATCAACTTAAACACATGCCTACTCAAATATCCATCTTTGATATTTTACGCATATCCTTGAAACATAAATAGGCTCTAGACCAAGCACTTCAAAATGAAAATTTCTTAAGGGACATATCTCCTGAAAATTTCCAAACCATGGTCAACTATATTGCTTCCAACAAACATGCACCTCCACATAAATTGTTTCATAATGATCCCTTGCACTTGCTAGTACAAGTACACAAGCATATGATCAGATAGCTCCTCATTGATGGTGGAATTGTATTAAACATATGTACTCTAAAAGTAATAAAGACCTTGGGATACTTAGAAACAAGTGTGGATGTCAGTAGAAGAATCAAAATTAGAGAATATGATTAGGAGGAAATATCATTAAAATGTGTCCTTATATTTCCCATAAGGGTAGGACCAGTAGTAAAAATTATTTCATTCAAAATATTAGACCTAGAACTAGGATACAACATACTACTAGGGAGACCTTGGATACATGAAATATAAGCTATACCCTCCACATACCATCAATGTATCAATTTTCCTCACCAAGTCATATAAATCATCATATAAGGAGACCCAAACCCCTTTCAATACTGTAACAACTTAAGGGGTAGTGCAAAAAATATAGTACCACTAAATCGGGAAGAAAGTGCCCCTTCCACCTCTACTTCAATTCCCAACAACACACCAAGGATGCGAATAAAAATATCAATCAAGGATAGAGGGTGTGGTGAATATTGCTATGAGGAAGCTTTCTACATTACTGACTTACCTCTATCTCCCATATCATATGGTTGACCTAGACCAGTAGAAATAATAAAACAAGTACTTTTTAGATGTCCACCAACAACATTCATCTAGTGGGGAGATATGAGTGAAGAAAATCCTTTTGATCTAGATATAAATACATGTTTTTACAGAGATCCACAAGAAACACCACTAGTCTAATTACCCCTAACTCAATACAGATATGGGCTCACAATACTACAATAATTTGATTATACTAGAGCCATAGGTCTAGGAGAACGAGAACAAGGAATACTAGAACTTTATCTACCACCTATGCAAGGGAATAGAAGAGGAATCAGGTATGGTCAGTCTCGATCAAGTGTTGTCATCCAAGAAATTCAAGAATTTTTTGAAACAAACTGGGGGCAAGATCATAGACATAACCAAATTAAAATCATACTTCAATAATCATTGCCACAAGAAACAAAAACTGCAACCTCCCAATTAGCCCTTGTGTAGGAAGTCTCAGATTATTTGGAAGAAGAGATACCTTATGAGCTTTCTAGTGTGACCAATTCTCATGAGTATGAATGGGATACCCCTCATACTACAAGAATTGTGGCTATAAATGAAATGTTCAATCGAATTTCCTTAGAAGATGAAACTTGTATCAAAACAAGAAAAATGTGACACCAAACATCAAATCTCATATAGAAACAGTGAGCTTCATAAATTGGTAATGGACTCATATGAACTATCTCTATCAACAATCAATCAAATCAATCAATTGATTATCTTGTATAGTGATATATGTAAACTCAAAACTAAACAAATTGGTCTTATATGGGTAGTTCATTTTTGAAACCAGACGCATCCACACCAAACATCAACATCCATCCAAACAATGACCAGTAGGTCTATTGACTGATTCATTCATGTCAGTCTATTATCGATTTATCTTTTGTGATTATGTTTCTATGATTCTCAAGGATACCATTAAGTGGTGAGAGTGGCCAAGATGGATCATACTATTATTTTCTTTTTTTTTCTATTTGTGGAGTGTTTCGATGAATTTTTTGGTAAATTATGCCTAGGGTGTCTCTAATAAGATCCTTCACATATCTATCAAGTACCTAATTACAACGTATATTGCAATAGATGCATTTGATTATGATACACCACACATACCTAGACTCCAAGCATATCAACCCTAGGATGGAGTGAAATATTTCTTGTTCTCTATCTGGTTTTTTCAAATAGAGAATGTAGTGGTATCCAAATGGTCAATATATGGGTGCATTCATATCTCTTTCTTTTCAAATAAGATGCGATGATGATATAATTATTAAAAATATTCATGAGCGACTCAGAATCATCACCTATCTTGATTGCAACTAATTCATTATTCTAATTTATTCTTCTAATTTATTCTTCTTATTAACATTATTCTAACTAATTCAGCCAGTCCAAGGTCACATACTCAAACATATCATTTATTATATGTCTTACATACATGGTTAATCTTTTGCATAAGAAAAATACAAAAATATAGGAATGCATTCAAAAATCAGCATATAGGAATCATTTCATACATCATATAATCAGTGCATAAATAATTAGTGTATCATACAACCATGACATATAAAATAAGAAATCATAATCATCATCATCATGTAATCAATTCCTAAGTCATCACCATATAATCAATTCATACATAAGTGCATAGAACCATCAGATAAGAAATGCATATCATAAACATAAGTACATACATCACATAAGGCAAATCATAATGCCACAAAAAAGGTATATCTCATATATCTCATCAAAAATAATTTTTTTTGAGTACAAATGAGATCTTGCAAGCTCAATCAAAATAAACTAAGTGTCTCTAATAAAATGATACAACAACATATACAAAGGCTCATGCACTGCTACCTCCACCATTTTATTTGGTGGGTCCCAAAGGTGGCATGGAGGATCCTTCCTTGTCCTATCTAGTAGGTGCATCTACACCTACTTGCGATGCTCGAGATGGCTACATCACTCCCCCACTACTCTACATACTATATGATCTCTTAGTCCTCTAAGAGGATCTGTAGCTAGGTACTTTGTATTCCACAAGCATGGCATGCTCATAGTGTCCTCACTAGTATTCAATCTCTCATTGTTCCTCCTAGCCTATAAATAACATCTTCATAAGTTCCTATCACTATGTTAGATCCTAGACACTATTAAGGAATGGTCTATCCTCCTGCTCTTCTTTATTTTCCCTCCACTCAGGCTTGGATATTGTGACACATGCTACATCCAATCTCATATCTAGATGTCTTATCTGGGATCTCAAAATCCTAACTAGAGAACTCTCCACCTCATCCCCATCACCCTCAACTCTATTAATCATCACATCCATCAACACTTCCTCATCCCCACCCTCATCTCTATCATCATCTTTTCTTTTATCACTATTTCTAGTATAACTATTTGAGTTAGAAGATGAGGAGGACCCACTACTGCTGCTCTCCTCCCCCTCAACTTTATCTCATGTTCCTTGTGTTGGGGCATCATCCCTATGATCTCGAGCCCTCCTAACCAGTTGCAACTCCTCCTCCTCCTCTTCTCCCTCCTCCTCCCTGACATCTATTCCTCCACCAACACCACCATCTCCACCATCCCCCATCTACCATATCCTCCATCCTGACCTCCCTAGCCTCCTCTAGCCAAACCTCCTCTCCCTTGACCTCCTTATCCTCTACCTCTACCCCTCACTCTATCCCCCTACTAAAATCTCCTCATAATAACCCTTGTGACCAACACTAATATATATGTCAAAGGAACTATCCTATGACTGGCCCACCAAGTATCATACTGTGGGTTCATACTTTTTTCAATCAGATCAAACCTCAAAGTCTACCTCACTAGTCTCAACCCCTAAAACTCCACCTGTGTTGCATGAGTAGGAATAATTATTCCCTAAGTAGGAACATCCCACAATTTCTGTGCAAATAGTGCATAGGAGTCACTAACGTCCCAAACTTCTCCAAATTGATGAAAAAATCACTCAGGGTTATGCAAATCAATCATGTGTGCAATCTTAGTAATACAACCAATCAAAAACCTCCTTTGTCTACATAATGACATATGTACCTCCTCATTGGCTCAAATTGGGCATGATTTGTAAGGACTCTAGATGAAATATGGAAGCATATCCAACTATTGCCTCTAATGTACTATATGACCCAAGTGATTTTGCATAATAGCTCCCTCATACAATTAGATGCATGGGTGTCCCTCTAGAATATATCTAGTAATGAAAGATCAGGAGACAGCTATATGCTCTCATGCCCATATCTGTAACAATGTCACTTCGCACCCAATTAACTTAACCCCATGGTAAGCCACATAGAACATGTGAAAATATAAATGTATGAGCATACAAGGGCCCCACACATACATTGTCTTGTCTCTAACCATACCTCTCAACATTACACCCCATCCAACAAAGAACCCATGTTGTCTACAGTTTGAACATAGTATCCTAAAGATTAAACTACCTAGCACAATTGTCAACCTATCAAACCACTCCCAAATATTGACCATAGTATGTCATATGGATTTTCCATATCCAACTGATCACCAGGAACGTTGGCTAGCATTTACAATGTTGCAATACTAGGCTGTCTCAAAAACTTGACCAATGATCCATGAATCAAAATCTAGAGAATGCAATATACATCCTCGAGTGTAAATGTGGCCTCTCTAGTCAGCAAATGAAAAGTGCAAGTATCAGAATGTCATCTCTCTAACAAGGCAAAAATCAAACCATAATTGGTCACGATCTTTGGCATATAGAAAACCTAGTATAATTCCAACTATCTCAATACCTATCTCTTAGCCTCAAATAACTAAAATCTCAATGTCATACTTGGCAGCCTCATCTCCTAGCATCTAAATACATTGTATACATACTAAAAACTAGACAAACTAGAAATATGCATCAGAAAAATGATAAAAAATCTAACTAAAAAAAGTTTAAAAACATGCTAGGCTAGTTGATTGCAACACTCTTATTTCAAATGCAACATGTTTTGTTAGATGTGGCATCATATATGCTATTGCAACATCAATTTTTCAATTGCAGAAAAATTGATAGGCATATGCGACACTCTTAAAATTGCAAGAAAAAAGAGACAAATTTGAAACTTGTAATAAATGGGATAATTAATGAGGTATCTCTGAGCACTCACTGCCCATCCATTTCCCTCTAGTTGACAAAATGTCTAAAATAGATATGGAAAATGCTCTACTCCAACTAGACTTTCCATAGCTAATTAAATGCACAAAAATGACTGGAAATTCTTAACCGATCTCGTGTCATGCCCAAAAAGTGAGCAAAACACAACTACAAATTTTTTCTCTAAAACCTACTAATTGACTACCAACAACATACTTACACAACTAAGAAGTGAAGCATTAACTAGCACAAGTCTACGTGCATGCAAAACAGTGTAGAGAGAGAACAAAATACTAAAAAGGATGAAGTGTCTAAAACACTCCAAAGGTCAAACCATACCAGGTTGACCATGTTCGACCAAGTTTGACCAAAATTCAAACTTCATCAAATAGCTCCTAACTGTACAATAGGGTTCCCTGGACTACTAGCTTCGACCGACATACAAATCGAGATAGTTGACTAAAAGTCAACTAGAGTTGACCAAAAGTCAACCATGCGCCAAAGTACATGCATTCAAGCTAAAAGGATACAAAATGCATCCAGGAATACTTGGGCATGCAAACTAAGGCATTTGACCAAGGTTTGACCAAGGGCTGACTAGAAAGTCAACTGTGCCCAAACATGACCGACGAAGTTCTACTAAGGTTAAAACATACTAGGGTAAGTTTTCATGCACACAAAATGAGGTGATGTCCAAGGTTTGACTAAGTTGACCAAAAAGTCAACTATGCATTAAATTGGCTTCCTACAAGCATCTAAGGTTTACATCATGACTGGTAGAGGTTGTGCACACAACTAAGACTCTTGTCCCAAGTATGACTAGAGTTGACCCAAAGTCAACTATGCATGATATTTGGTCATCAAGTCTATCAAGGTCATTATTGTGTGTGAATTTTGTACCTAGCTGTAGACACAACACTTCAGTAAAACATTAGAGGTTAGCAAAAACTGAAATCTTGCAAATAAATGAAACTATGCTAACTAGGAGATTTACTGCCTTCTAGTAGGTGCGAGTATGATACTCTCAGATTAGACCGAGACCAGTGACAATGAAACATCTAAATGAAGAATTTGAACGCAAAGAATGAAAGATTATGGATGCAGATTAAGCAATATTTTTGGATTTTCTGTGCAATAAGGATAAAAAAACTGTATGAAACTAATCTAGAATTAATGAAATTGGAATGCAGATTTGATCTAAAAATGCTATGAATGAGTATGAAACTATGAATAAGAAACAATGTAAGAGCTAAATGATCAACTATGAAAGATCTCACAAATCGCATGTCGCAAATGCTCAATCCTTCAATTGCCAATTCGCTAGAGTAATTGTGCAAATTTGAGTGTTGATAATTATGAAGAGCTGAGCCTTGGTTTTATAGAAATCTAGGGCTTTGAGGATGCAAGAGAAAAGCCATAAATCACTCTTGATAAAACTCAGGTTGATTTTTGAGTTATCAAGAAATTAGAGATAATTAACTTACAAAAATCATGCAAAAGCAGTGTTTAACTCACATCAGAAGTTTAGATCAGCTTGGAACTCAATATAGAATGTTGAGTTTCCAAAAGTTAACAACTTGCATTGATTTCCTGATTTTGAGTTTAATTGCTCTTTGAATGTGCACAATTAATTATGAATTAATTAAATAAATAAAGTGATTTATCCTCAACTTAACTGATTTTTGAATTAAAAATAATTGATTTATGGGTTAATCAATTATTAAATCAAACTTTATTCAAAAACTATATTATTAAATATTGACAATTGACATTAATTAATTAAATAAGAATTTAATAAATTAGTCATGAGATTTTAGATTTATTGTCAGAATTAAAATAATACAATTTAGGAATAATTTAATTAAATGTAATTAAATAATTAAGTGGCAGTATTAAATTTAATTAATTAAATATTCAGAATTTAATTAATCAAACTTTAGGATAAATAGAATTTATCACCAAATAATTATTAAATTAAAGATAATTAGGATAAATAAAAATATTACTAGGAATATTCCCCGATGCAAAATTTAGGATAAAATCAATTAGGATTTGATAATGTGCAGATGTGCCTTAGGTTAGGACTTTGATGTCGATTTCATTCGAATTGTTGATATATCAAGTTAATGAACCTATAGCCCATTTTTGGGGTATTAAATTCTGCCCCTCTTTGAATTACTGTGCGAAGTGTAGTGGTTCAAAGAATAGTCTATGTTTGATCTACGTATGAAATTGATTTGATTTGAAAGATTAACCAATTCTAAGACAAGAACCGATTGAAAGATTTAAAGATTCAAGATTTAAGATTTAGGTCATGAGTGACCAGAGATAATGTTAACTATAGCAACAATGAACCGATGATTACGAAAAAGTGTCAAAATGCCTGATTCTGAACCTTATGATTGGGAAGAAGTGAGTGACTGATTCCATACCTGAATGTCCTTGTATGAATCATATTGGTATCACATCCTGAACCCATCAGTTACAAAGAAACAAGGAAATGACGCTAATGAACTGATAGTTACAAAAGCTAATCCAGTTTACAAGATAGATTTAGGATACCAGATTGATATGGATCTTGATGAATCTGATATGCCCCAAGTGATGAGGACTTTAGATGAATCAGAAACTAGACGTGGTTGTTGTCTTGATTACTGAAAGAAAGATTTGATTAACAAAATTAGATTTTACAGACTTTGAATGATGTGCAATACCATGCCCCCTTCGGGATAAAAATTGAAATCTGACAAGAAAAGTCAGCATTATAGTTTAGAAGCATGTTAATTGATTTGAGAAGTGGTTGTACATGTTCTACATCATTTAGAGGTCCTAGAGACCAAGTTTGACTAGGTTAAACCATGAGTTGACCATGGGTGACCAAGTTGAAATTTTGATAGTTTGATGTAAGATAATTAGTTAAGTTGAATTCTATATTTATATGATGATTAAAGGTCGATTATGCAAGTAATTAATAATATGAATGATCTCAGATTTTGATTTTGATCTCAAAAAAGGATTCTACTTGCTGTTTCATTGGAGGAACCTTCATACAATGCAGAGTCCTTGTGTCATGTTTAGCATTTTTGGTTTTGAAGAATCGTTTAAGTGTTTAAGCCTTTTGTGAGATCATGCAAAGTGAAAAATGAAATGTAGAATGAAATGTAAACCCAGGACCTAGGACCTAGTCACTGATCATGTGGTGGTCATTTGTCATCATTGAGCTTTTTAGGTAACTAGATAAATCAATATAATGCCCACTAGTTATGAAACCATAGACATATGAATATCAATTTGTATGCGCAGGAATCAATACAACACCCACTAGTTAGGCAACCATGGACATATGAATATTGATTGTATTTTCAGAATGTCAGATTAGATATAAGCACCAAGGCACAAACACCGAGATGACCTGAATATCATGTCCATTTTGATATAGCAATTTTTATAAGCATCAAAACATAAACATCATGATGACTAGAATACGCCTCGCATTCAAACACATCAAATAGTCAAGAGATCATTCTAAACCCAGTGTGAATTACCCGTAGTGACCCTTTATCGTTCACATCCTTAGGCAAGATCGCATTTCACAATAGGAGAAAGAACTCACTCAAAAAGATAATAGTTAGATCAAACTTCCTTGAATTTTTTGGGTATCAATGGTCAAGGTACGCATGGCCATCCAATTCAACATAGAGGCTCTTATAGTCGGACACTATTTCAATCCAGAATTTCCAAAGTTAGATTTTCACATACAAGCAAAAGACAAAGAAAAGATTATGCCCCCAGTCATCACTCTCTAAATCTTATAAAGGACATCATCGAAGAGCTCGAAAGGACACAATATGCAAAAATCTCAATGTGAATTAGTAATCATACAAGGAGATAAAAGCATGTAAAAAGCATAGATTGTTTTCAGTTTGATGTTTGATTGCATTGTTGTAGATGCAAAATCCATTCTGGAGACGAGACTGACTAACTGACTCAAATGAAGCTTCAAATGACTCTAACTAGATATGACACATCTAAGGATATATTGGAGACCATAAGATATGACATTGATTGCCCCCAAGTTTGGAATATTGATAGGATATAGATTCTTCAACCGATTGGTGTATAGACCAACTTATTGAAAATAGGAAAGCAGGAACAAACCAAGAGATATGTACAAACTAAAGCACGACTAAAAGCTTGGAAAGACCAAGATTGGGCTGATAGATGGAGCATTTTGAACAAGTGGCACCTATTTGCCATGTTTTCACCATTTTGGCAGAGATTCTATTTTTTCTACCAAGGCGCTTGTTTCCAGGTTTTCACCAAGGCACTTTTTCTTTTTCTCATTTTTTGTATTTTTCATTTTTCCAATTTTTTTTTGTACTTTTGATATTTTTTACTTTTTTTGTGAATCATCAAGGTGCCTATTGCTAGGTTTTCACCAAGATGTTCATTTTTTTCAGGACTTTTTCATATTTTTATAATTTTTTGAGGACATTTTACCATAGACTGAATGCCTTAGGCATAGAATTTCTTCAGATGGAGAATGTTGATTGGTTCTCAGAGCTGTTCTACTTCAGTTGTTGAGAGTTGATAGGCACTAGAGCCAAAAGTAGCAGTGATTACAAACGAACCTAGCCAGTTGGGTTCAAACTTCCCCTTGCATTCTCTATGTGATTGATTTTTAGGATTCTCTCTCAAGACTAGATCACCAACCTGAAATTCTCTGTGTGTGACTTTCTTGTTGTATCCTCTAGACATTCTTTTCTGATACACTTTGAGATGATCATACGCTGCTTGTCTACGCTCATCTAGTAGTTCAAGTTCTTGCAACCTAGACACTCTGTTGTCATCATCAATTACTAGACCATGCATTCTGATTCTTAGTGATGGGATTCTGACCTCAATAGGTAGTACCACTTCAGACCCATAAACTAAAGTGAAAGGTGTAGCCCTAGTAGGTGTTTTGATACTTGTTCGGTAGGCCTAGAGAGCTGGATTGATCATGAGATGCTAGTCTCTTCCTATTTTATTAACTATACGGTGTAAAATTTTCAATAGATTCTTGTTTGAAGCCTCTGCTTGTCCATTCCCTTGAGGATAGTAGATAGATGACCAATGCTGGGTAATCTTGAATTTGACACATGAATCATCCAAGTCTTTGTTCTTAAATTTTCCACCATTATCTGTGACTATAGAATGTGGAATACCATACTGACATATGATGTAGTTCAAGATGAACATAGATATTTTTTTTCCAGTTGCTTGTGTCAAAGGGACTACTTCTACCCATTTTGTAAAATAATCTATAGCTATGATTATGTGGGTATGTCCATTAGAAGAATGAGGATGTATGGCTCTGATAAGATCAAATGCCCATTGATGAAAAGGTCATTGTGTAGTCAAGGGAATTAGATCTCTCCCTGGAGCATAAATTAAGTTGCCATGCACTTGGCACTTTTGACAGTTCTTAGAAAACTTGATAGACTCTTTCTCCATTTCTAGCCAATAGTACCCAGCCCTAATAAGTTTTCAGGCTAGTGTTAAACCTTTTGAGTGTGACCCAAAAATACCATCATGGACTTCCTCTAACACACGTTGAGACTCTTCCCATTCTAAACATCTAAGTCACATACCATCTAGACCTCGTTTGTATAGATCGTGACCAATAATGACATATCAAGAGGCATTATAGATAAGGTATCTCTTTTCATGATGGTTAAAGGTATCGAGAATGATTTGGTCTTTGAGATAGGCAAATAAGTTTTTATATCAGGATGAATCGTGACCCACAATAGTGCAGATCCTATGGGTATCAAGGGAGTCATATGCAGGATAAGATAGTGCTTCCACCAGGAACTCATAGCGTAGCTCATGTTCAAGTTGTTGTAATAAAGTAGATAATGTTGCCATTACATTAGCAGCCTTATTCTCTATTCTAGGTATTTTATCAAATGTGATAGATATGAAATATTTCTTTAGATCATCTACCATTCTCTTGTATGGAATGAGATTTTCATTCTTTGTTTGGTACACATTATTGACTTGATGGATTACAAGTTTTGAGTCTCCATGAATGTGTAATTCTGTTACCCTCCACTCAATTGCTATTTTCATACCATTTTAAAGGGTTTCATATTCAGCAATATTGTTTGTACAAGGGAATTTCATTCTAAATGCCTTAGGAATGGAGTATCCTTGAGGAGTGATAAACAAGATACCTTCTCCAGATCCATTTTGTGTATAGGAGCCATCAAAGAACAATTGCCATTCTCTAGAAGAAAGATTCATGATAGAGGAATCTAGAAATTTCATTTGCATCGGTGTGTCATCAAACAAAGGTGCATTTTCTAGTTGATCAGCAATAACCTAGAATTCAATAGCTTTTCTTTCAACATATTCAATGTCAAATTCACTTAAGAGCATGACCCATTTGGCTAATCTACTCGTGAGGGAAAATTTGCTTAGTAGGTACTTTAGCAGATCAATCTTAGCTACCAAATGCATGGTATGAGCCAACATATAATGTCTCAGTTTTTGTGATGCAAAGATGACATCTAGACAAGCCTTTTCAATCATAGAATAATTCTTTTCGTACACCACCAATCTTCTACTGATATACTATATAGCTCTTTCCTTCTTGTCCTCATCATGATATGCAAGTAATACCCCCAGTGATGTATCTGTAGTGGAGACATATAAGATCAATGGCTTCCCTTGAATAGGAGGCATCAAGATAGGAGGATTTGATAGATATTTCTTGATATGATTAAAATTCTTTTCACATTCCTCGCTCCATGCAAAGGTCATACCTTTATGTAATATCTTTGTAAAAGGTTGTGATATGTCTACTAATTGAGATATGAAGTGTCTGATAGATTGTACTCTCCCTTGTAATGTTCTCATTTGACTGATGTTCTTGGGAGGTTTTATCTCCATAATAACTTTAAATTTAGCTGGATCTACTTCAATTCCTTTCTTTGAAACAATGTATCCTAAAAGCTTTCCAGAAGTGACACCAAAAGCACACTTCTTAGGATTCAGTCTGAGACTAAATTTTTCCATTCTGTCTAGCATCTTGCTCAAGTCATTTAGATGTTTAGATCGAATCATAGATTTTTCTAAGGTATCATCAACATAATCCTCCATAGTCCTATGCATCATGTCATGAAAAATAGAAGTCATAGCTCTCTGATATGTAGCACCAACATTCTTAAGCCCAAATGGCATGACATTCCAACAGAAGGTACCCCATGCACATGTGAAAGCAATTTTCTCTTGATCGTCTGGAGAAATTTTTATTTGATTATATCCAGAAAAAGCATCCATCAAAGAATACATCTCAAAGCCCACAGTCATGTCCACTATCATATCAATGTTAGGTAATTGAAAATCATCCTTAGGGCATGCTTTGTTCACATCTCTGAAATCTATGCACACTCTTATAGATTTGTTTGCTTTAGAAATAGGTACAATATTAGAGATCCATTCAGCATAATTAATAACATGGATGAATCCGGCTTTTAGTAGCTTCTCTAATTCAGCTTTTACCAAGAGTGCAACATGAGGATGCATCTTTCTCAATTTCTTCTTAACAGGTTTGACATTTGGAGCTATAGATAAATGGTGCATTATAAGATCAGGATCCAACCCGGGCATATCTAAATATTTCCATGCAAAGTTGATCTTTTTCTCTATTAAGAATATTGTAAATTTTTGCTTCTCTTCTTCTTATAAAGATTGTGCTACATGGATCAACTGTGGTTCCTCTGATGTTCCCAAGTTGATAGATTGAGTGGGCTCAATTAGAACTAGAGATCTGTCCTATAAATGACTTGGAAGGACATCAAATATCTCATCCTTAGGCACCTCAGAGAGATTTTCACCTTCAGATACATCTTTTATTTTTAGTTTTGTAGGTTCTGAGACTGCCACAAAGTGGTTTTCACCTTCATAATTCCTTTTCTTTTTATTTTTATTCTTATTTTTCTGACTAAGATACTTGATGTCAGACTCCGTTATGCTAACACTCAGTTCACTGATGGAATTCCTCATAGGTTCAATTGCATTGAGGTAGCAAGCAAGGGCATAGTCATTGGGAAAGGTATAAATACCTTGGTTCAAATTTGTAGAGGTTTGGTCAAGAAGGTCAGGGCGTTGGATAGTCAAAGTGGTGAAAGATTGGGAAAGGGTGTTTATGGATATGGATCTATCATCATTGGTCCTAACCCGACACTTGATTTCAAAGGTGATATTACAACTTAAGACATTCAATTCTTGAATAGGCTCAATGTCATTATGGAAATCCACTTCAGCCATCGGTGGATCAGATTCGATAAGTTCATCATTTTGCCCTAGACTTACGTTGGGTTTAGGTGCATATTGGTGAATAACATCAACATGTTTTTCTATAATAAGCTCATCTTCTTTTGGAATGACTCCCCATTCATAGTCATTTGATTCATCTTCTGTGTCTTCATCTAGACCTCTAGGAAATCTAAGAACATGAGTAAAGTCAAGATGAATACCCCAAGAAGGGTTACCCTCAAATTTTGATTTGATTTCATACTCATGAGAATCTATCTCAGAATAACTATCACCTTCCTCTTTCTCTATTTGATTGTCTTCGAGATTAGCTGGTTCTTATGGTGCAACTATCTCTTGCTCTATAGTAGGTTCTTGTGTTTCTAGTACATTAATTATTTTTATTGGATCATCTTCAACTTCAAGGTCTTTTATTTCATTAGGAAAATGCTCATAGGGAATGAGATCTTCAGTGGTGTCTGAATCATCACTATCAGATTCTTCTATTGTTTCTCCCTTTAGTTGATTTTCTATAGAGGGCTCAACCTATTCTAAAACATGCAAGGAGTTCTTGCTAAGATAGAAAGGCTTCTTCGTGTATCCTAGACTTGTTGTATTCTTTTTTTCTTGGCCACAATGATCAAGAGGTGACAGAAGACCTTTCCCCTATAGTCCTAGAGGTCCTTTTCCTTTATATCCCATTTTTGTGATCAATTTGTCTCCGGGGGGCCATATGACTTAGAAGGGATATTCGGTATTTTAGCATCACATTTTTGAACCACTTGAGATTTAGATTCATCTTTTTATAGCCATGCGAGCATAGCTTCATCTTCTTCAAACTCTTGTTTAGATACTTTTTCTGCAACAAAATTTCCTTTATATGCTTCCAGAGGTTCTTTAGACTCCTTTTTAGACTGTTTTAGAGTTTGCCCATAAGACTTAGGAGAGATAGGGAGAGATGTCAAAGACAAGACTGGCTCTATAGTATATTCTCCCATACAATTTTCTTTGATCTTAACCTCTTTAGCAATGTCTTCCATCTTGGATGTTGAAGCAACATCTAGCTACTTAGTGGAAGATTCTCTATTATTAGGAACAAGTTTATCCACACTCTCTTTCAAGGTATTGCAAGTTGTATACATATCAGAGGGAATCGTCACCTCTACTCCTTCATAAGGAAATTTCAAACACTGATGGAATGTAGAGGGAATGGATTTCATTTCATGTATCCAAGGTCTTCCTAGAAGGATATTGTAAGCCAAAGGTAGATCAAGAACTTGACATATAGTATCTCTGATGACAGGGCCTGCTCTGATAGGTAGGACAATAGTTCCCTTAGAAGATCTTTCTTGCTCATCATATGCTTTGATAGTTATCTTCTTCTTGGGATCAACGGCCATTTTTGAAAATCCCAATTGTGTAATCAAGATAAAAGAACAAATGTTTAGGCCAGCACCTCCATCTATCAACACACGTTTGACATGACGGTTTTGGATCAAGACTTCAATATGCAAGGGCTAGTTATGTGGATGATTCAAGGAGTTATCATCTTCCTCTGAAAAGGAAATATACTATGGAGACATAAGATGACCAACCATAGTCTGCAATCTATCTAAATCAAGGTCATCAGGAACATTGGAACCAAGTAGAGCTTTGTCTAGAATGGCTCTATGAGTTGGAGATATCTGAAGCAACTCAAACATGGATATTTTTCCATTTGTGTGCTGGAGTTGTTGAATAATACTGTAGGAAATAGGCCTCATGTCTTTATGATTTGAAGATTTAGATGTAGCCTTCTATTTAGAAGTAGATGAAATATTGAAAGCCACCTTAGGGACATTCGATGAATCTAGTATTTGTCCTTGTAGGTGTTCCTGAGCTTGTGATTGAGTAACTACATTAGCTGATTAATTTTCTCTATCTCTTCTTACAATTTTGATGACATTGCATCATTAAAATAGGCATGGTTCAACCATATTGATAACAACATTGTTTCCAGAGTAGGCATAATTGACTTTAGCACCCATATTAGGCTGAGAAGAAGAATCTTCTTTACCATGTTTAGGAAATGGTTATGTGAATGCTGTATGATTGTTATTACTCTTATGATTTTCAATCATGATGTCACCATTATCAATTTTGTCTTGTAAAATGTGTTTCAAGTGAACGTAGTTATTAGTCTTATGACCTTTATTGTGATGGAATTCACAAAAATTGTTCTCTCCACCATTTCTGTTTAGGTTCCGGATCAAATACTTTCATCTCAGGCAAGTAGATGATTTTGTTTTCCAATAGAGTTTTCATGGTAGATTCCAAGGATTCTCTAAGAGGAGTGAATTTGTGATTAGGATAAGTAGCCCAAGGTCTGTAATTAGATGACTTTTTGTTGGAGTATGTGGCTTTGGCTTCAGAAGCTTTGATGGCTTGGGTACCAACAATGAGATTGAAAGCAGGTGCCTTAGATGGGGCATGAATATTATCAACAATGCCATCTATGACAATGCCTTTCTTCTTGTTCCAGTTTTTGTTCTTGTCCTTAGAAGTAGATCCAAATTTATACTTGTCTTTTTGAAGTGTGATGTCTCCTTTTTTCACAAGTACTTTCTCAATTTTGATCGCATTATCTACCATCTTGTCAAAAGATGTATGATTTTGCATTTGTAAAGGGTAGTTGATTTCTAGAACAAGATTGTTGATGAAGATTTCTAGCTTCTCAGTTTTTGGAATGGGTCTAGCATATAGAGAAAACTTCTTCCTCCATCTTTTGAGAAAAGTCAGGAATGGTTCTCCTGGATACTGTTTTAGATTGTAGATGCCGATCATGGTGACCAGATGTTGAATATTGTAGGAGTATTGTTGATAGAATAGTTTGATTAGCTCCTCAAAAGTTTAGATAGTTGGAGGCATTCTAGAGAACCAATGAATGGCTACTCCTGCTAGAGATCGAGGGAAAAGACACATTAAGTAGGTTGGTTCATGCATAAACTCCATAGATTGAGTATAGAATTCTTTGACATGATCTTGAGGGTCATATTTTCCATCATACTTATCATATTTAGGCATCTCCACTCTTTTAGGGAATGGCGGCATGTACAAGTCTTTATCAAATGGAAAATGGCATAGAGCTTCCATGGAGAACTCCTTAGGTTCCTTTTCTTTTTCAAGTTTGTTAAGTTTGACTTGCATGGCATGCATCTATTTCATCATAGCCATGATAGGAGTTTCTTCCTCATGTGTAATGATATCTTCCACATTAAATTTTGGAGGAAGTTTAGCTCCTTGATGAGCTAACTCTAGAAAGTATGCATCTCTATCTTCTTTCAAGAAATGTTTCATCATTCTTTTGAAGTCATCATCATTTTGATATCGAACAATTTCAGAAGGTGTAGGTTTTAGATCAAAAACATGTTGAGAATGGTGTCCTTAAGACCCATGTTGTGTCCCTCCATGAGACATGTTAGGATTTTTAGGGCTCCCTGGATTAGATTGAGGAGGGGTTTGTTGATTACCTCTGTGAGTTGATGGAGGGGGTACGTAACCAATTTTCAATCGAAAGTTGCCAAGACCGTCATCTTCGTAAAGACCAGAATTGTAGAGTTTCTCAAGAGTGGGACCCTTGTGAATAGTCAAAGGTGCAGTGCTAAGTGCTTCTCCAGATTTCTTTTGTGATGAAGCTCTAGTTTCCACCATTAACCTCGAGTGAAGCAAAATAATGAAATGAAGAAAACTGAAGAATGGATTGATTCAAGAAGATCGAATGATGCAACCTTGTAAAGATTAAAGTGATAAGGATTAGATTAGACATAAATGAAGGATATTGTGCCACAGTAGTGTGGGTAGATGCCTAGCAGATGGTGGGCACGAGCTCACAACACATAGCCATTTAGCAAGAAACTGAATTTGAAGATAATGTTGACAAGGTTTTGACACAAGATGAAAAAGACTCAATTCGATAACCCAGAAGGAAAGATCAGACTCAAAGGCTCACTTGAGGAAAATGAATGAATTTGTTCTAGTTTCTGCTCTATTCCTGACATAGTGATTTGTTCAATAGATTCTGGAAATAGGCTGTAAAAATTGAGTTTCTGACAATTCTGATCACTTTCTAGCAATTTTTCTCAAATGACTTTTTGCAGGATCGTACGACAGTGGGTATGCTGTGAAACAATAATTGACAAACTCATACAACAATTGCAAAACTCACATGACAATTGATAGCAAATTTTTGACTTTTGTTTTTGACTGGTGGAAAAACTCGTACGACACTATACAAGCTATCATACGACAATATAGGGGTTTTGAAATGACACTTGTCAAAACTCGTACGACTTTTTGACCTGATGGGATGACTTTTGACTCTAGAAAGGATTTTTACTTCAAATTTTGCTAATTTTTGGTTTTCAATTTCAGATTGTTCACAAATTTCTCTGTCCAGGTTTGAAGATTATTCTGAGATCGTTCATTTTCGGTAGCCAAATAGATAAACAAGCATGCAAAACAATAAGTGATTCCAAGCACGTCTAAAAACAATGAACAGGGGACAAAGCAACCCTGTGCATGAACAATCAAGTGACTGAATGTGCTAATTCCTAGGAGTGCTAATTGTGTATGTTCCAAAAAAAAATTTCAATAATGCACATATTCCTAGAAAAATGAAAATTTGGCCTCACTAGGGTTTGTAGTATGGTCTAACTCTGCAACTTTTATGATCTCAAGAGGGTGATCTCCGATCCAGGTGCACTGCGGTTTTGACATAGTCAGAGAAATTAATCAATTAGGAGCTGCTAGGGAGATCTGACAGCCCAACAAGAAACCACACCCATGAAGATTTCCTCCACAAGGACATTTATATAGTGGCTACTGCTACCATGATGAAAAAGGCTACTATAGGTTGAGGTTTGGTCCATGTGGTTGACCCAATTAAGGGAATGTCCACTATAGTTAACCCTCTCTAAAGGTGACTCACAAAAGATACCACATGGGGATTGGTTCTAGATTCAAGGATCTGAGTTTCTGATACTACCCAAAAAGGGAGTAGAGCATAGTCCTCTAGCCTTTTCACTTTTAACCAAAACAAAGTAGACAGATTAATCTGACACGCTAAGACCAAGATTATCTCACAAAGATATATGACATCAACTACTTATGATCTATCAACCCCTTCAGAGAGAGAATGTATCAATCAAAAGTTGAAGACATGTGAATCTAGTAGAATGTGAGACTCTCTCAGTACCTTCCCTACCTACAAGGGGATCCTTCGTCAAGAGGAGCTTCACATGAATAAACAAGCGAAAGAAGCTCAATCTCTCAAGATCATCCACAAATAGTGTTCATTGGGCCTATTTACTATGTGTAACAGATATGTAGAAAGCAAATCTATGTTCGTTTTATAGCCCAAAATGAAGTATGTGATGTGAAAGCAAGAAAATCACACAAGCTTGACACATGAGAGTTTATTTTAATCCAAATCGATATGTTATTAGCTTGAGAAGAATACCTAAATTCTTCGCAATGCGCTTAGTAGATTTTTACTTGTTTTAGCAATTTAGTTGCACTTTTTCCAATCAGATTCAACAAGTATCAGTCAAAAATAGAAGATTTCAATTGTTAGGGTTAGCTGTTAGTCCAAATTTGAAAATCAAATCTGAAAAACTACCAAAAATATTGAAATGAAAACTGAATTCTAGAGTCAAAACTCGTACGACAGTGGGTCACCTCTCAAACAACAGTCTGGAAACTCGTACGACTGTGGGTATCTTCTCATACGACAATCAGGCTTCCAAATGATAATGTGTACTCTCTGGTATGAGTCTTGAAATCTAAACTTGTCGTATGATAGTGGGTATCTCTTGAAATGACTTTCTAACAAAAGTCATACGAAAAATGTATGGACAGAAAATAAAAATCATAGTTTTAACCAGAAAATGACAAGAAATTGATAGAAATTGATAGAAAGATGATGGAAACCCGTTTCAAGGCCCCACGGTGAGTTCCAAAAATGTGTGTGTGAATTTTTTACCTAGCTATAGACATAACACTTTAGTAAAATATTAGAGGTTAGCAAAAACTAAAATATTGCAAATAAATGAAACTATGCTAACCAGGTGATTTACTACCTTCTGTTAGGTGCGAGTATGATACTCTCATATCAGACCAAGACTAGTGACAATGCGACACCTAAATGAAGGATTTGAATGCAAAGAATGAAAGATTATGGATGCAGATTAAGCTATATTTTTGGATTTTCTGTGCAATAAGGATAAAAAAACTGTATGAAACTAATCTAGAATTAATGAAATTGGAATGCAGATTTGATCTAAAAATGCTATGAATGAGTATGAAACTATGAATAAGAAACTATGTAAGAGCTAAATGATCAACTATGAAAGATCTCACAAATCACCTGTCGTAAATGCTCAATCCTTCAATTGCCAATTCGCTAGAGTAATTGTGCAAATTCGAGTGTTGATAATTATGAAGAGTTGAGCCTTGGTTTTATAGAAATCCAAGGCTTTGAGGATGCAAGAGAAAAGCCATAAATCACTCTTGATAAACTCGGGTTGATTTTTGAGTGATCAGGAAATTAGAGATAATTAACTTACAAAAATCATGCAAAAGCAGTGTTTAACTCACATCAGAAGTTTAGATTAGCTTTGAACTCAAAATAGAATGTTGAGTTTCAAAAAGTTAACAACGTGCATTGATTTCCTAATTTTGAGTTTAACTGCTCTTTGAATGTGCACAATTAATTATGAATTAATTAAATAAATAAAGTGATTTATCCTCAACTTAACTGATTTTTGAATTAAAAATAATTGATTTATGGGTTAATCAATTATTAAATCAAACTTTATTCAAAAACTATATTATCAAATATTGACAATTGACATTAATTAATTAATTAAGAATTTAATCAATTAGTCATGAGATTTTAGAATTATTGTTCGAATTAAAATAATACAATTTAGGATAATTTAATTAAATGTAATTAAATAATTAAGTGGCAGTATTAAATTTAATTAATTAAATATTCAAAATATTCAATTAATCAAACTTTAGGATAAATAGAATTTATTGCCAAATAATTATTAAATTAAATATAATTAGGATAAATAAGAATATTACTAGGAATATTCCCCAATGCAGAATTTAGGATAAAATCAATTAGGATTTGATAGTGTGCAAATGTGCCGTAGGTTAGGACTTTGATGTCGATTTCATTCAAATTGTTGATATATGAGGTTAATGAACCTATAGCCCATTTTTGGGGTATTACAATTATGACCCTGGACAAGACCAAAGGGGAAAGATAAAAAGACTTTGATATTTATTGAATAAAAAACTCGATAAATCAAATATACTTTAAAATAAACTTTTCATAAAATAAAACTATTCTATTAAGAGTGTCAACTAAAATAGTCATTGTGAACCCTTTAATATTTACATAAATACTTCTAAATTAAACTAACCTTTTTCTAAATGATCATAACAAAATGAATCTATATTAACTATAAACAAATCCATTTAAATAAAATACAATTCTATTTAACTAATCATTTATATGTTAAATCCATATTATGCCAGGTCAAATATGCCATTACCACAAATATTAACAACATATAATTTCAGGCCCTACGGATCTCGAGGACCCAAGAGGGGGTCCTATTTCAGGCCTGGATAAAGTTAAATGGTCCTCTTTATTCAGGATTAAGCCTACAAGTAAGTCAAGCTTTCCCTCTGTAAAGGTTAGCTCTAACCTATCTGAAGGGAGATATGCTATATCTATCCCGGACCATGTCATTGACCATAACATCAAATCTATGGAAAACTCCTTGGTTGGGCATTTCATAGGGGTCAGACCTAACATTGAAGTCATCTGTGCTTTTGTTAAGAGAAAATGGAACCTCAAAGGACAGGTTGATGTCATTGCTATGCATAAAGGCTACTTGTCTTCTTTCTTCTTTTGTGAAGAAGACAGGAAGCAGACTATTAGTAGTGGTCCTTGGTGTATAGGAAGAAGCACTATGTTCCTCCAGAAGTGGTATCCTAACATGGTCATTAATGAGGATTTCATTGTTCAAATTCCTATCTGGGTGAAACTTCCTAGCCTTCCCCTTGAATACTGGAATGAGGATGTTTTTGGTGGAATTTCCAGATCATTTGGAGAACTTCTCTCTATTGACCCTATCACTGTCTCTAGGAAGAGACTGATTCATGGTAGAATCTGTGTGCGTATAGCGCCAGAAGCTGATATGCCTGAGAAAATAGAAATGGAATCTAAGTTAGGGAAATGGGTTCAAAAACTTGAATACGAAATGATTCCCTTTGTGTGCTTCAAATGTAAGAAGGCTAGACATTGGGCTAAACAATGTCCATATAACATTATTAAGAAAGTTCAACAGAAGAAGGTATGGAAGCCCAAAGATAAAAATGGGGATTCCTCTGTAAAGGAGTCAGGATCTAGGACTAGTGAGATATCTAAAGTTGACAAGGAGGACAAAGAGGAAAGCAACAATGAAGCTCTTAATACTAAAAAGAAACAAGTCCCCAATCCAAAAGATTCAGAAGGGGAATAGGATAAATCAAACCCTTTAGAAGAAACTGTGTCTTCTCAAGATGGGTTTGTTCAAGATTCCATGGAAACCCAATAGGGTGACAACCCTTTGAGCCAAGAACCAAAATTCATGCAACAAGAGAGTAGTACTCCAAGGAATTAGGCTATGGAATTTGATCAAAGTGTCAAAACACCTGCTAAAGAGGAGGATCCTATTTTTAATGACGCTCGACAAGATATTGTGATTGGACCAGAATTATTTGATATTTCTCAAACTACTCCTCTACAAGAGTTGCTGGAGGAAGGATATAAGAATCCTAATTGGGGGGATTCAGATGCTATAGATAAATCTTTGGGAGAAGGAGAAAGTGAAAAAGTATTTACTAAAGTGGAGAGGAAGACCCTCAGCTATCAGAACTAGGAAGCAGGAAACAACAAGAAATATTACGGATGGTACTCAAATGACCATCCCACAGGTTAGTAAATCCAAAAAGAAATGAAGATCATAGCTTGGAATATTAGAGGATTAAACAATCCTCATAAGCTGGATCTTATTAGGAATATGGTTAGAGACAATAGACCGGATTATGTTTTGATTTAAGAGACTAAAATGTTGAAGGAGAAAGTTGAAAACCTCAAGTTCTTTAAAGATAATTATATTATTGGGGGTAGCTTTGAAGGTGCTTCGAGTGGTATAGATACTTTTTGGAATGGAAATAGTATTGAGGGGGAAGTCATATCTCAAGACAATAATATGACAAGTATTAGATTTCATCATCTTAAAGATAATACTTCTTGGGTTCTTACTAACATTTATGCTCCAAACACTAAAAATGAGAGGAGAAAATTTTGGTTGAAAATTGATCAAGCCAGAAGCCTTTTTGAGAAAGATAGCTGGATTGTTTTGGGTGATTTCAACACTCCTTTGAAGGAAGAGGAGAAAATTGGAGGCAGTTAACCTAATCTAGACAACAGACTTGATCTTATGAACTTCATAACTAGACAAGCTCTCATTGATACTGACCTGCAAGGAATAAGCTACACTTAGTCTAATAGAAGAGAAGGCAAAGACTTGATTTAGGTAAGATTAGATAGAGCTCTTATAACTAATGATTGGTACCAAAATTACTACTGCTCACTGACAGCTTTTGTCAGGGCGGGGTCTGATCATTTTCCTCTTTCTTTTATTGTTGATCCTATATCTAGAAAAAGGAATTTTCCCTTTAGATTTGAGAAAATGTGGACCTTGCACCCTGAGCTGAATTAAAAAATTAATGAATGGTGGAAGATTGAAATTGATGGCACTGCTATGTACAAGTTGGCTAATAAACTTAGACATGTGAAAGAGAAAATTAGAATTTGGAATAATGAGTCCTTCGGGAACATTTTCTCTAACAAGGCAAAAATATCTTCTGACCTTAAAGAGATCCAAGATTCTATTCAAACTTCTGGTTATGATTTGATACCCAATGATAACGAAAGTGAAATTCTTATCAAATATCATGATCTGGTTCATAAGGAAGAAGTTTTCTGGAAATAAAGATCCCGCAATACATGGCTTAGAGAAGGTGACAGGAACTCTAATTTCTTTCATCTTTCAGCGATCAAACATAAGGCAACTAATAGAATTTCCAAGCTTAGAGTTAACAACAATCTTCTAGACAAGGATGAGGACATAGCAAAGGAAGCCAAGGATTATTTCTCCAATTTTCTCTCTCAAGATATCGATCTGGATTAGAACTCTCAACATGATATTCTGGTCAATATCCCCAAAATTCTTACTGAACAGGATAACATCTTCCTCAAAGCTATCCCTTCTAATGAAGAAATCAAAAAGGATATCTTTTCTTTTGAAGGAAGTAAGTCCCCTAGTCCAGATGGATTTCCTATGTTTTTCTTTCAAATGTATTGGCCGATTGTGGGCAAGGATGTTTCTAATGCTATTAAGGAATTCTTTGGTGCTAAAAGAATCCTAAAGGAACTTAATGGTAATTTTATTTCTCTTATCCCCAAAAAGGCTGGGGCTGATTCTATGGATAGCTTTAGACCTATTTGCCTATTTAATTCTTCTTATAAAATCATATCCAAAGTCAATACTTCCTACCTGCTGACCCTCCTTACTAAGTTGATCTCTCATCAACAAAATGGCTTTGTCCCGGGCAGACAGATTCTTGATTCTATTATCACGGTGCATGAGAACATTCACTCTTTAGTTTTGGCCAAGAAAGAGGGTTTTATCTTAAAAATTGATTTGTCTAAAGCCTATGACAGAGTTGATTGGGGTCTTCTTGAGAGAACTCTCCTAGCCTTTGGCTTCAACAAATGTTGTACTAAGATCCTCTTGCAATTGGTGACTTCAGCCTCTTTTTCTTTTTTGGTTAACGACTCCCCTACCCCCTTCTTCAAATCTTCTAGGGGCCTAAGGAAAGGGGATCCCCTTTCCCCTATCTTATTTGTTATTATGGTGGAATGCTTGGGCAAATACATTGAGGCAGCTGGCCTCAAAGGTGACTTAAAAGGTTTGAGACCGTCTTCTTCCAACTATGTTTGTACTCACCAACAATTTGTGGATGATTCTATTTTTCTTGGAGAAGCCTTAGTGGCCGAAGCTAAAAATATCAAACTCTATCTCAATAATTATCGGAAAGCTTCTAGTCAACTCATTAGCTAGAATAAAAGCTCTTTATACTTCATTAATGTCCTTGAAACAAGGCAAAGGAAAATCAGTAGAATCATGGGTTGTCAAATTGGCTTGCTCCTTGCTACCTACTTGGGTCTGCCTCTTGGCCTTAACCCTCCAGATTATTTTTGGAGCTCCATTGTGGATAAATTCCATAAAAATCTTGCTGGTTGGAAAGGTGCTCTTCTTAGTCAGGCAGGTAAAGTTCAATTGTTAAAGTCCTCCCCCCAAAGTATCCCTGTCTATGCTCTTAGCCTCTTTAGAATTCCTAATAAGTATGCTGAAGCTATAGAGAAAATTCAAAGACACTTTCTCTAGACTGGTGTTGAGAAAAAAAGAAGAATGGCTCTGGTTTCCTGGGATAAGGTCTGTTTACCCAAATCTAAAGGTGGATTGGGAATTAGAAGGATTAGACATTTGAATGACTCCCTTTTGGCTAAACTTTATTGGAGAAGTTTCAACTCGGAAGGTGAATGGAATTCTATATGGAAAAGCAAATATAAAAAGATTTTTCCTAATCTTTTCCCTTACTTGGACTCTGATATTGAAATTATGGGCTCTAGTATATGGAAAAATGTGACTAAAACTAAGAATATCATATGGGGAGGAGTTAAATGGAAGATTGGTAAGGGGAACAAAGTCAATTTTTGGGAAGATCTTTGGATAGGGGATCTTCCTTTATCTAAAATCCCTAAATGAAGTAAGTACATGGCTGAATGCAAAGAAAAAGTTGGATCCAAAGTTGGTAATTACAGGGATAACAATAAGTGGATAGATTTGTCTTTGATTAACATCAATCTTCAGACTCTCAACATTATGCTTAATGGTTCGGTCCTCTCTGATCATGAAGATACTGTCATATGAAAGCATAAATCTAATGGTCAATTCTCTATTGGTTCTACCTATTCTCAAAATTTTAGTACTACCATGGCTCCTTTTTGGGCTAAGAACTGGGTTAGAGGTCTTACCCCCAAGATCAATATTTTCTACTGGATGATGTTACAAAACAAGATCCTGACTCTTGATAACATCAAGATGAGGGATATGTATTTAACTAACATGTGTTTTTTGTCCAGGGAAGATGAAGAATCTATTAATCATATGTTTATTCACTATGCTTATACTCAGGAAATGTGGGGCCTCTTCTTCAATACCTTTAATTTGAATTGGGTGCTCCCCAAAGATATGGAGGGAATGTTCAATTCCTAGAACATAACATCTAGAAACAAAGACATCAAAGGGATATTGAATTATGATTTGCCTCACATGTGCTGGGCCATTTGGAAAGAAAGAAATGATAGAATCTTTAGAGAGATCAATACCCCTCCCAAGATTTTGTTCAAGCAAACTAGAAGATTGATTAGTGAAAACTATAGAATAATGAACTCGGAGGGCACCAATGCTGATGAAGAGGAAATCAAAATTCTTAAAAATTGGAGAATTCAAACTAATAAAAAGGACCAAACTAATCCTAGAGATGAACTAAAATGGGATAGCCCTCCTCCAGGATGGATGAAGGTTAATTTTGATGGTGCTTCTAAGGGGAACCTTGGCATTGCTGGATGTGGCATTATTATCAGGGATGAGAATGGTAATTGTAAATCAATAAAAGCTATCCCTATTGGCACCCAGACTAACCACATGGTTGAAGCTTTAGTGGCTTATCAGGGAATCATTTTAGCCAAAGAGCATAAGTGTAATAAATTATGGCTCGAAGGTGATTCAAAAAATATCATTGACTATCTTAATGAAAAATATAAACCCTCATGGACCATTGATAATATTATTAAAGCTGCAAGAGAGAAAATTAATACAATGGTTGAGTGTATCATTACTAACATTTATCATGAAGGTAATGTAGTGGCTGACTAGGCTACTAATTATGCTTGCAAAAAAGGGGAAGTCACTTCTTGGCAGGACAAGGACAATTTTCCGCTTGAGATCAAATCCATCATTCAGCATGAGAGATCTTACGGAAATTAGAGAAGTGAAAGACAACTTAAGTCTGATGGGGATAAAAATGAGGAAGGTAAAGATTAATTATTGCAGTATCATTTCCCAAAACTCTACTTTGGATGATGATGTATCCTCACACGATTAATGGGCTCCAAAAAGATCGGACATTAATACTAATATCAGTAAGGGGATTTCTATCATTTGCATCATTGTGAGGTTTTTCCCTCAAATTGCGAAGATGGGAGGTGGAAAGAAAAGATATAAACTAGTTAATTGTAATGATTGGAGATAGAAAAGGGAGGCTTGGGAGATTCTCAAGAAGGGTAATTTCAGCGACTACATGGAGAAAATCAAGGGGGGCAATTCGGGCATCACACAGTACTTCATTAAGAATTGGAAAAATGGCAAGATTCTTTTTAATAACCATTGGATTGACATCAATGAAGATTATATCACTGATGTGACAGGGCTTCTTAAGGAATGGATGAAATTCTATCATGATAGGAGTTTTTCTAACTCAGCAGCTAAGAAATTCCCAGAAAACAAGGAGGAAGAGGCTAGAATGGTTAAACAAGTTGGTGGGTTTATCAGTCCTAATAACATTAGTCGACCTTGGTGCTTTGTCCTTTATGCTGCTATTAGTTACCTCACCCTTGATGGGAGGTTTTCTAGAGCTTATGGCCACCATTTTGTCATTTTGAATCATTTTAGGTATGATGAATTTATTAGTATGCCCTATTATTTGATGTGTTCCATGAACCATACTATTAAGAGCCTACAGGAAGACTTGAAAGGGGACCATGCATCCCATCAGGGTCTCATGGTTATCCTCTACAACTATATGAAAGATACTAATGTGGCTAGACCTATCAGTAAGGGTAATAGTCCTAATGAGGAGTACTCTGAGCAGGAGGGCTCAGACGAGATGTTTGAAGCTGACACAGAAGATGAAAGAATGGCTGAAGGTAAGAAGGCTAGTGAGAGCAAAGGTAAAAATAGGGTTAGAACTATTAAAAGAAAAATAGACATGCTGGATGAAGAAGACCCTACTTCTAAGGATGAACATAAGAATCAGAAAATTATGAAAAGAAATAGCCCTAAATCCAAAGGGAAAATAGTGGATAGTAATAGGGGTACCAAGAAAAAAGGCCTTTTTGACTCCTCTGACGATGAGGAGAAAATGGTGAACAAGAAAGAGAAAGGTAAAAGGAATTATAGCATTGTTGACAATACTCAGGAGGAAGAGAACAAGATTGATACCCATGACAGCCACAAAGAGAAGGAGAAAGATAAAGTCTCTGGTAAGGTTCCCGACTAGGCTGGGACTAGTGACCCCTAAAGAAGAATGTTGATTGCAACATCGACCCTTACCACAAGGATAGTATCATCTCCTTCGGGAGGTTTCTTGGTTCTTTTGCTTTCGATATCAAAACTATAAAAGAGGACCTCCAAGACCAGAAAAAGATAATAAATATGATAAAAAGGGCTAATTTTAGGGACAAGCCGCTAGCCAATTGCATTGAAGACTGGATGGAATCTATCAAGAAAGGGGAAGCCTTTGGAGAAATGGGAGGTAAAGTGATGGACTTAGATCAAGCCCTTGAGAAGCTTAAAAATGACAATAAGAGGTATGAGGAAAGAATCACTTTTATGGAAGAGAAAATTCACAATCTAGACAAGTCCAAGAATAGCGAGCAGAGTACCCAAATCATTGAGATCCCTGATGACACTAAAACTACTATGGAGAAGTCAGAGATCAACAAAGGTGAGGATATCAAGGACTTAAGGAAACTGGTATTGGTAACTGTACCAAAGCTGGAATGAAGAAAAAAGAAATAGAGATGGTGGATCAAAATGCTAATATGGATCTCCTTGCTGGTCATGCCTCTGATATGATGGAGATCAATTAGTCACTACTTTCTTTTTTCTATGTTGTCTTTCTCTATTTCTGATTGCTTGGTAGTCTTTTACTGCTGTCTTTTGTAGGGTTGTGTGCCTATATTTTTGTTGTTGCTTTTTCGGACTGGCTAATCAGCTTTGAATATCTTCTAATCTTTTGTACAAGATTTCAAGACCTTTCAAATCCTATTTTTACTTAATCAGAACAACATAAAATTTCATCTAAAATTCTATTTTACACTAACTATATTTTTAAATAGAACTAAATTTCAAATGCATCCCTTTATACATAATCATATTTTTAAATAAATTATTTAACAAAAAAAAACATACCCTGATTATACAATATTTAAACTTTAATCAAAACTAAATTAATATTACAAACCTTTTAATCAAATAAAATAACAAACTTTATAATATTAAAAGTTAAATTAAAAACAAACTAAATCTAACAAATAAATAAATAAATAAAACCTTAGCATATTTATTTTCCCCTGCGAATGATCTAACCCCAACTGTGAATGATGGATGATGCACACGCAAGAGGGGTGGGGAGGCGGGCCTGGTGCGGGCACCGCTCTGCCGCCACTACAACAACAATGGTGGGGTGGTGTCGGTGCCGCCCACCCAGCACTGCCGCTGTCGGTGGAAGGAGGAGAGGGGAAGTGAGGAGGTGTCGAGAGAATGGATGGGGGTTGGGGCTTCGGCCCACCCCCATGCCATATATATATATATATATATATATATATATATATATATATATATATATATATATATATATATATATATATATATATATATATATATATATATATATATATATATATAACCATTTTATGTAATGCACTCTGTATGTGACTAAATGTGACCTCTAAATCAGACACAACACAACATGGTCATTATTCACTTGATAGAATTTGGGAGAGAGTATGAAGAACTCAATCCAAATTCCATGGTGAAGCAACCTATTGCCTCCTATGTGAATGGGGTGTTTGAATACTCTCAGAACGAGAGCCAACAGCCGGGAGACCAATTCAACAATGGAGGATTTCCAAGAAGCAATAAAGATGAGCAAGATGAAACTAAGCTAAGAATGAATGCAATTAATCTAGAAAATTTTGAAAGAAATATGAAATGCAAATTTTTATTTGATTTTGAAATAAAGATGATATTAGACTAAGAACAAGTAAGCAAATTTAATCTAAATGTGAAATGCAATTACACTAATATGAGAAATTAAACTAGATAATGCAATAAAAGAGCTTTGAAAATAATGAGATATGAGACTAAAAAATGCTATAGTAAGGATGCTCTCAAAAATTGCTCTCTTTTGAATGAGAAGAAGAGGCTCATTAAATAGAAAAGCTCGGGAGAGGAATGAAGAGTTTCTTGATTCGAAACTCCTGACCCTTCATTCCCATATTGAGACAAAAATGCAAGAATTACTTAATAAAAAGAATGGAAAATGCCACACAGGTGACCTTTTGAATATTTTGAATTATCAATTCAAAAAAGTGTGTCCATTCGAATATCAAGTAATTATTAATTCCTTTTTATGGGTAATTAGCTAAAGAGGGTAGATTTTAATTTAATTAGAAAGCACTTAGGACTTTATAATTAAATTAATTTATCATAGGGGTAATTTAGCCAATTAAGTCAAAGACTTTAGGAATTAATTTAATATTTGATTATTGCAAATTAGGGTTTTTACAACTGACATCAAGTCAAGTTAAGTCAGATAGGAGAGAGAAAATTACCTAGGGAACTAGGACTTTGGTGATGTAAAATCAAGATAATGCACCAAAATTGATGAAATTAAATAGGTGCCAATTTTGGGGTATTACATTTGCCCCTCTTTGAATTGATGTGAGAACAGCGCGTTGATTCAAAGAATAGTCTGAAATGACAAATGATGAGAATTTTCGAAGTCTAAGTTAGATTGCGAAGACAACGGTCTTAAAAGAGAAACATAATCAGGCTTAGATTGCCCCAATACCAATTGATGAAGATGCAGATTTAGGACTATCTCTGAATCAGGGTTAGATTGCCCCAATACGAAGCTTAGTCCTCCGAGACCCAGGTTAGATTGCTCAAATAACGGTCTAAAAGAAATTTTGAGATTCATCTCCAGAATGAAGATTGACTCCTAGGAATCAGGGTTAGATTGCCCCAATACCCAAAAGATTTCAAGAACCATCTCCATAATGAAGAATGATCCTCAAGGATCCGAGTTAGATTGCTCAGATACCTAAGAGATAGATTTCCAGATGACAAGATGCGAGGCACCAAGATGCCCCTAGCAATGAGGACTGATGATTCAAATCAGACTGATTCAAGAATAGATCTGACAAGATTCAAATGATGTAATCATCCTGCCCCCTCGGGAGCGAAATCAAAAGATGACATGTCAAAAGGATGATAAACAACAAGAGATTGCAAAGCAAAAGCAATTAGACTAGATTCGCAAAGCTACAGAAGTGAATCGAAGCAAAGCAGAGGTCCTGTTGACCAAGTTTGACCATAGTTGACCATGGTTGACTAAATTTTGACTAGGGTTGACTTGATGAAAAGAAGCAAAGATTTGAGAACATGATGCAAAGATGAGGATCTGGCAGGAAGATGACACCAGAAGGCTGACTGCACAAGCATCTGATCTAGGAGTCCAATATTTAAAACATGATTTTGAGCCACTTAGAGATGTCAGATTTTGATTTCGATCCTGAAAAAGGATGTAGCCAAGATGAGACTAGGACAAAAGATGAGAACCTTTGATGAGCAGATCCAGAAGAAAGCAATCAAGAGAGCAACAAGAAAGTGCTCCAAATGCAAGCCTAGAATGAAAGATGCAAGTCTAAATGCAGGCCTAGGATGAACAAATGCAATCCTCTGAACTTGGCTGTTGGACTCATCGTATTTATCATCATTGAGTTCTTTTAAGCACAGGACAATCGCAAGATGCCATACAATTCTTCCCAACATGAGAATATGAATATGACATAAGTCTTAAATTTTTCGGAATGAGGTGTAAGCATTAAGAACAAGAAGCCAGAATGACCTGAACACCTATTCCTTTTAATTTAGCAAGTTAACATAAGCATCAGAGCATAAATGCTAGAATGACCTGAATGTCTCTTGTGAACAAACACACCAAACACATGAGAGATCTTTCTTTTGCCAAAGATTGCTCGCAGTGACCCTTACATTCACTTAACAGGACGAGCGTTTACAATTCCAAATGTAGCAAAAGAAGTCACTCAAAACAAACAAGGAGAAGAACCAACCTCACCAAAGCATCCATATAAAAGGAGTCAAGGTACGCATGGCCATCCAATACGAGATAGAGGCTCTTACAGATGGACACCCCTCTTAAATGAATTCTTTGGATCATTGGAACTAAACCAACAAACAGAAAGCAAAAAAAAAAGCAAAGTAAACAAACAAGCACTCAAAGAAAACAAAGCTCAACATGCCTCAAAGGAACATACAATTAGTTTTAGTTTCAGTTTAAATTCATGTTCAAGCGGATTGAAGTCGATTCAGAAAGATAACATTCAAAGTCTCAATGAGATAATGACAGTAGGCAGATGTAATGAGAATCACCGGTGATTGATAGAAAGGGAGAGGTCCCAAAAGCGAGAGGTCGAACGAAAGCTAGGTATCAGTAGGTAGGCATAGTGGGAACCACTGGTGACCAATGCTCAAAAGAGAGTTTCCAAAAGTGATAGGACAATGCCCCCTAGACTAGGCAGCTGCCCCCAAGTGTGAACCAGTTCCAATCCATGAAGAGTCGATTAAAACTCAAGGCCAAGCGCATGAGCTAGCAAACCAAAGCAGGAAACAAACTAAAGCAGGAAAGCACGAAAACAAACTAAAGCAGGAAAGCAGGAAAACAAACTAAAGCAGGAAAGGAAGGAAACTAAAGCAGGAAACTAAGAGCCAAGCGACGCTGAGATGAGATGTTACTTCAGGAAAACAAGAGGTGCCTGTTTACCAGGTTTTCACCATCTTGGCAGAGATTCTATTTTTGCTACCATGACGCCTGTTTACCAGGTTTTCATCAATGGCACATTTTTCTCTTTTTCAATTTTTTGTACTTTTCTCTTTTTTTGATTTTTTTTTGTATTTTTTTGAATATTTCATTTTTTTGTATTTTTTGATCTTTTCATTTTTTTTGTATTTTTGAAATTTTTCATTTTTTTTGTATTATCAAGGCGCCTGTTTACCAGGTTTTCACCAGGATAATAGATACATCAAAGTGCCTGTTTGCCAGGTTTTCACTAAGATGATCATTTTTTCAGGACATTTTACAATTTTTAGGATTTTTTGCAATATATCAATTTTTAGGATTTTTTTAGGATCAATAAATATGTACATGAGTATACTGAGAATGTCAATTGTAGAACTTTTTCAAATGAAGAGCGTTGATAAGCTCTTTGAGTTTCTCTCCTTTAGTGGTGATCTCTGGAAACATGATCATTTGTAGTAGTAGCCAGCTGAGAAGTTGCAAAATTAGAACTAGATGTTGTAGCAGTAAGAGGAGAGCCAACCAGTAGTGTCCAACTGTCAAGAGATCCATAGTCAAGGAAAGATCACTTAAGTGAGACCCACAAACATCCTCGTGGACACACCTTAACTCTTTGTCGGATTTCCCATGCTCTAAATGCTTAGGGAGAGTACGTTCTAGATTTCTCTTAGTCATGTCATTAGCAATGAGGAGATGTTGATATGCACTTTGGGACAAGGCAAGATGGAGTGACGAGTGTAAAGTATGAGAGGCAAGGGCGATGGAATGGAGCAAAGTATGAGAATTTTGGAAGCTCGAATGAAAACTTTGATTTTTTCTTTCTTTGGAATCCACATAGCTTTTGAATTTTTTCTTCTTTACTTTGAGGTGTTTTTGATGACAATGCTTATAGAATGGATTTCGAGATCCATTTTTTATTTTATTTTCTGGCTTTTGATTGTCTTCTTCTTTTTGAGGACCTTTGTGGTCTTTTGAACACCTTTGTTTCTTTCCTTTCTTCATAGTCACATGTCGATTAGATGGGACATGGTGACCTTGAGATATAAGTGGATTCTCATTATTTTTATTTTTATGTTGCACATCCAAGTTACTTCCAAAAGACTCAGGAATTGTGGATGAAAGAGGCTTATATGACTGGTTCAGGTGGAGAGGTGGAAATGGAAGTGGACGGGCCACTTTTTTGGGAGATGAAGGGGGAAGAGAAGTCGATGGGATGGGCTCAAGTGCAAATATATCAGTATCATCCTCATCATTCATGAATGCATGAGGTAGATCAAGAAAGTAATCTTCCATAGAGCATTGTTGATTGTGAGTCATCTTAGAAGAAACAGATAAGTTTGGAGGAATATTATGTGAGCCTAACCAAGATAACCTATTCCAAGAGTCAGGTCCCCTTTCAGGTGGTAAGAGTGCACGAATAGGAACCATTTCAATTCTGGATCTACCAAGATTACATGAGATTGTAACAAGATGGGGTCTCGGATACCCATGATTTGTTGGAGTAGTAGGAGTATAGCTTGGAGTAGATGGCCTAGGAGCCATAGGAATGATCTCCACAGGAGGGTGGAAAGGATCATCATCAATAGCTTGATCTGGAGGATCATAACTTTCTCCTCTTTCTGAGTTGTTAAGACTAGCATATAGGTGTATAGCATCAACTGGTATTTCTGTAGTAGCATCTGATATGGAGTCCCATTCAGCTAGAGACATAGTCAGAGGCATATTTTCTTCATCACTATCATCTGTCAAAGGAAATGTTTCTTCAACAGAAGGATCTTGTTTAGTAGTAGGAGCAGCAGAGTAATCTGAAATAGGCATACCTTGGGGCATACCCAAGAGAAGGGAAGCATCCAATAGTTTCTCCCAGTCAGTATATGTGCCATTAGAGTTGGCAGCAGTAGGAGTCTGTTCAATAGCAGAAGTGGTGGAACAATCTAGAATAGGCATACCCCAGGGCATACCCAAGATAAGGGAAGCATCCAGTAGTTGCTCCCAATCAGTATGTGTATCATTGGAATCGATAGTAGTAGGATTTTGTTCAACAGTAGAAGTGGTAGAACAATCTAGAATAGGCATACCTTGAGGCATACCAAAGATAAGGGAAGCATCCAACAGTTGCTCCCAATCAGTATGTGTGCCATTAGAGGCAATGACATATTCAGTAGTAGCTGCAGTAGTAGAAATCTGTTCAGTAGAGTGTATAAAATCCTCCTGGTGAGGACCAAAATCATGTTCTTGAAGCACTTGAGAAGGTAGATAAGACTCTTTCTGGTAGTCTGAATCAGAATTTTGATCATTCAAATGTCTTTCATATGTCATAGGCTGAATCTATGTTTCTTCATTATCTGAATCCTTGCATGAGTGAAAGCTGTAGCTAGGTTGGTCAAGCTCATTGCTCTGATAGCCAATACCAAATCTATCTTCAGAGGGTTCTTCATAGGAATGTGGAGATATGGGGAGAGCTGTTAGTGACAAGATGGACTCAATCTGATATTCCCCCATGCCAATATCTTTGATCTTCAAGGTCTTTTCTATTTCTTTTAGCTTAGCATCATAGAACTCAATGGACTCTCTATTGGTGGGGAAAAAGTTGTCTGTCATTTTGGTAAGCATCTTAGTAGAGAAATTATTTTGGCTAGCACTATTTTCAATGAGGACATGAGGGATACTCTTGGGGCCTATCATAAATTCAGTGTGCAAGAGAGCATTATGCGGGTGGCTCAGCAAGTGATCATCTTCCTCAGAGAATGATAAATAATGAGGCGAGGTCAAATGACCCACCATAGATTGAAACTAGTCGAGATTGAGATCTTTGGGGACATTTTCCTCAGTGAGGGCTTTATCCATAGATAGTTTTGGTTTGGATGTCGAAGGTTCAGGACCTTTGAGCATGATCTTTGCATGAGATTGAGTGATAGCATTCGCACAAGCTGGAGATTTTGTGGAGTTATACGAGGGAGACACAGGGCCTCGCAAGATAAAGGGAGTTTTGGGTTTAGGAGTATCCTCGCTCCTTGGAGAAATGATCATGTCAGAGTGAGAGATCCAAGGTTTGTTTCTAGCAAATCTAGAAGGTGGTTGAGCTTCTGTTGTAGCCTTCTCAGTGGCTTTGATCGTTTGTATGTTAGAGCTGAGATTGAAAACCAACTTTGAAGGTTTTGGATCTCCCATCTTGTTGATAGGTTCAAAAGGATCAATAGGTTTAATTTTAGAAAGTGACCCTTCAGAGTCTTGCTGGTCTTCAAACAATGGGTTATAATATTCTTGAAATAGTAAGTCAGACTGTATCTGAAACAATGGATTGTAATACTCTTGGAATGACGAAGAATGTGAGGATTCCTCACGAAGTTCAGATTTTGCAACAGATTTAGAATGATCTATGTCTTGATTATGAGGTTTACTTTGATCTTGATCAGCATTCTGAATGGGATAAGTCTTGCCACTTCGAGTCGTGACAGTCATAGATGAAGATGTGATGAGAAAAGATTCAGGATAAAGCTAGACTCTGTCTCTAAGAAAATGAAAAGGAGATAAATGGCTAGAATAGCCAAGATGCAAGATGGACCTGGTACGAATTGTCAAAAAGAGATGACTAGAACAGCCGAGATAAGACAATTGCAATGTAAGGTACAAGAGCACAATGAGATAAGGTAGACTAATGAGAGACAATACGAGTCAAAGCAAAGATCAATCGATTCCTAACTCAAGACAACCAGTTTCTGACGGTGAACGATAGGAAAATAGAAAAATAGATCACAGACAAAAAGGTAGATCAGATTTATGTCATTGATCAAGCACATAAGACAGCAATCAAGGAGTTCAAGCAAATAGTCTTCAAGCAATGGGCAAGGGACAAAGCAACCTTGCGCATGAACATGAATAGTGACTTAGTATTTCTACTCCCTAAGGACTCTACTTGTGTATGTTCTTGAGAATGTTTTAGTAGGCACTTAAAACACAACAACATCCTAGCAAGTTGTCTACAAGGATATAGATGGATTTTCTAAAGGGAGTCCTCGATATACGCAAGGCACGTGAGGCACAAATCCGTAGATGAGAAGAATTTGAAATCACACAGCCGGGGGGAGACGGTAACCCAAATCTCCTCCTTCACTTCTCAAAGGTATAAAGTTCTTTGAGGCTTAGCCAAGAGTGAAATCTAACTCATTCCCAAGAGAGGTGTCTTTGGATTCACCTCCCAATATTTATACTCCGTCGGAACATGGGAGTTAAGGTTGTCCCTTGAGGTGATGAAATCCCCAAGCAGGCCTTCTAAAAAAATGAAAAGTAAGTAATTCTCTATCAAAAGTATTGGAAAGCACTAAAGGTGGTACATTTAACCCTTCAAGTAAATGTGAGGTGAGTCCACAAAGTGGTGCATTTAACTCCTCACACAAACTCAAAGTGAGTCCACACCCTAGAAAACAAGTGAGTTCCAAAAAGCACAAAAGGGTTGCCAAGTGGAACAATTAACGCTTCTTTCCTATAGACCCCTCCCCTTTAATGTGGCGCTGGGATTGCAACCACAGGGCAGAAATGAGGGGCCGGCGGATTAGCGAGTCCAATAACCCAAGATAGCAATCTAGATCAATCACAAGTAATCTAAGACTGCTAATCAATACTACTCACAAGTGCAAGAGGGTTTGAATCATGGAATATTTAACTTTCCAAGTAAACATGAAGTGAGTCCACAAAGTGGTGCATTTAACTCTTCATGTAAACAAGGAATGAATCCATGCCCTCAATTACTCAATGAGATATTTGATATTGGAACCAAGAATTACTTAATGTTTAAAAGATAAGCATTCACTTAAACACAAACTTGTATGAAAGAAAATCTATCATCATTCATTTCCCATTAAGAGCATCAATTGAAATGTGTTCTATGAAAGCATGTAAACACTCAAGCCAAACACATGAGAGGTTCAATTTTAATCCCAAAGTCCAAATGTTTTATAGATTTTAAGAACTCACCTTAGGTCCAAAGATCTACAATCCATCATTTAGCACACATTCGAAAGTATAGAATCAAGACAAATCAATGGCAAACCGTAAGATATGTAACATTGCTGTCTTCAAGACAGTCTTTAAAGATTGATTTATTTGACCCATAAAATCACAATATTAAAATTTTTGGAAAGAATGAAGTTTTTAGCCAACATTAATAACTACCATTTCCAAAAATTACAAGGTCTTATTATTACATTTGGTTCCTCAACTAATAACCTTTTCAGATTGTAATTTTTCTGTCATAAATCAGATTTAAAACACCAAATCCTGCCTAGGGAATCACATATCTTTCTCAAAAAGAATCCAAATGAAACAAAAACAATTTCAAATTAACTATTAATGAATATAATTTCTAAATATGTAAGCCATTTATTTTTCCCATTCATAAATAATTTTCTATGAGCAAATCATTGCCTGCAACTCCAATGCAGATTGTTAAAAACCAGTTTTTACTCAAATGCCCATAACTTTCACAAAACTTCATAAAAATAACTCAAACTAAAAGAAAATGAAAGCTAATTCACGTATCTTTCCAATGAATATTATTAGAGATCCTGATTCTTCACAATGTGTCCGTACCAAACATTTCAATCTAAATGTATTCAAAGAATCTCAAATCTGAAAATACCCACTTTCACCAAAATGATCATAACTTATTCATTTCTTTATAAAAATAAACCAAACTAAAAGCATGAGAAATATGATTCATCATTCTATCCATCCATTACTATATTACAAGGTTTTTAGACTGTACATGGCCGTACAAGGCCTGGAATCAACACTAAAATTGAAAAACCAATCAAGAATGAGGCTAGAAATTGATCTTTTCTGCCCCACGGTGGGCGCCAAAATGTATGTGACTGAATGTGACCTCTAAATCAGACACAACACAACATGGTCATTATTCACTTGATAGAATTTGGGAGAGAGTATGAAGAACTCAATCCAAATTCCATGGTGAAGCGACCTGTTGCCTCCTATGTGAATGGGGTGTTTGAATACTCTCAGAACGAGAGCCAACAGCTGGGAGACCAATTCAACAATGGAGGATTTCCAAGAAGAAATAAAGATGAGCAAGATGAAACTAAGCTAAGAATGAATGCAATTAATCTAGAAAACTTTGAAAGAAATATGAAATGCAGATTTTTATTTGATTTTGAAATAAAGATGATATTAGACTAAGAACAAGTAAGCAAATTTAATCTAAATGTGAAATGCAATTACACTAATATGAGAAATTAAACTAGATAATGCAATAAAAGAGCTTTGAAAATAATGAGATATGAGACTAAAAAATGCTATAGTAAGGATGCTCTCAAAAATTGCTCTCTTTTGAATGAGAAGAAGAGGCTCATTAAATAGAAAAGCTCGGGAGAGGAATGAAGAGTTTCTTGATTCGAAACTCCTGACCCTTCATTCCCATATTGAGACAAAAATGCAAGAATTACTTAATAAAAAGAATGGAAAATGCCACACAGGTGACCTTTCGAATATTTTGAATTATCAATTCAAAAAAGTGTGTCCATTCGAATATCAAGTAATTATTAATTCCTTTTTATGGGTAATTAGCTAAAGAGGGTAGATTTTAATTTAATTAGAAAGCACTTAGGACTTTACAATTAAATTAATTTATCATAGGGGTAATTTAGCCAATTAAGTCAAAGACTTTAGGAATTAATTTAATATTTGATTATTGCAAATTAGGGTTTTTGCAACTGACATCAAGTCAAGTTAAGTCAGATAGGAGAGAGAAAATTACCTAGGGAACTAGGACTTTGGTGATGTAAAATCGAGATAATGCACCAAAATTGATGAAATTAAATAGGTGCCAATTTTGGGGTATTACACACTCTACGCGCAATCCCAGAATGGGATTTTAAAAAAAAACTTTGGTTTAATAATATCTTAGTTTAATATAGTTTAATAAATATAATATATATACAAATATAGATTAAAAGAAAAAATAAAAGATTATTTAAAAATAATAATAATAACAATAATTACTAGTGTGATTCAAAATCCTTCAATTTCATAATAGGGGATATTAAGAAAGATTTTTAAAAAAATTTAAATTATATATTTACAAACTATAATTTAGTCCAAACAACATGTGCAAAAAAGAAAATTAATTTAAGCCCCCCCTTTTTTTTTGATAAATACTCAGAAATTATTCTAAGTATGAAAACTAAAATAATAATTTTTATTCCCAACTCAACATTTAATTTAATTTAACAATTGCACGTTAAAAAATTAATCATTAAATAATAGTTTTCTTTATTCTATGCATCAATGATAAAATAACTAAACCTTGGCATCATTATATTGAAAGCATATGCCAAATAATACTAATAATTTTCTTCTCAATATAACATAAATTTAGTCATTTATTTAATTTTAAATTTTGATTACTCCTACCCATGAAATACATATGGGTCTTACAATATATGTATATTATTATATTATTTTTTATAAGGTCCAATTTCTCCAAAGGCCCAAATTTTCCATTAACAAAATTTCAATAGATCTATAAAATCAAATGATTAATTTACAAAGGAATTTGTGATTCCTAATTCCAACATATTTTTGGAAAGTAAAATTACAACAAGATTTCAAACTAAAATTTTCTCTAAGTCCACAAATCCTACAAGCTCTGTGTCCAACTAGGTACCTGTAACTGCGAGGTTGACCACGAAGGTTCACCTCCCAACCTAGGCCTTTTCAAGGCCACCCCCGAGCTAGGGGATTCAGTTCTAGGATGAGATACATACATAAACTCAAACATGAAGGAAAACAAGCAAGACATAAAGACATTTAAATGATATTCCCAATAGGTTTTTACAAGAGGAAGACTTCCAAGAAGCCTTCCTGAAATAGGGTAGAGGTGGACTACCTGGTGGAGAAGCCATAGTACAAATAAAAATTTCCCAAGCCACACATGGACTTGGGAAGACCATCTTCAACAAGATTCAGTCTAACACTCCTTATGTCCCGCAGGTGCTCGTAGGCCATACTTGGCATCACGGGCATCGTGGAACCCCATGTCTATCCCTCCATACACAGGAGACTCTGCACATCTTGGGTCTTCTTCCTACTACCCCCTTCAAGGTTACTCCACCCTCCATAGGGTGAGTAAGCCTTGAAGAATCTCATCCTGAAATTGAATTTACAAAATAAAAACAACATTTCTTCAAAACATAAATTTCAAAACATAAACCTCAAAAGGCCATGGACTCCATTAGTGGAGGTCCAAGCTCAAAACCATGCAAGAATGCTAACAAATAACACAAGATCCTACCTTGATCCAAGCAAAAGTTGATTAACTAAAATTGAAACTCCTTCCAAGCTAGTCCTTCCTAAGCTCCTTCCAAAGAGAATGGTCTCCAAATCTAGAGAGTGGGTGAACACTCAAACCCTTCCCCAAAGCTTTTCCTAAATAGGCAAAACTCCTAAAATCTAGGAACCTATCAAAGGAGAGGAAGAAACTTCTAGTCCCTTCTTCCCACTTGCCTTCCTTCTCATTAATGAAGTTGAGAGCATATTTGGGAAGAAGAGAGAGGTTAACCAAAACCTCATAACTCTTCAAATCCGACCAACTTTTAAATCTTGACTTTAGGGGAGTCATAAATGAGTTTAAGGCTCTTAATGGGCTGAAAATGACCCCTAACCCCTAAGGTATCAACCTGGGTAGCTAAAACTGACCCTAGTTAACCTATAGGAGCCCAAATGGCCCTCCTAAACTACACCTAAAGTTTACACATAGATTTCAAGTCATGGTTGACTATCTAGAAACTACCCTACCCAAGGTAAGTTGATCCTACCCTAAGGTTAACCCCTAGTCAAACGCTTGACCTAACCAATTAAAAAGTACTAACCATGCCAACACTTAAGCCACAATTTTCCAAATTTGACACATTAATTAAAACAAATGACATGGTTAAGTCACAAATACATTTACTAAATTAAATACACACATTCAAACCACATTCATGAAATAAAGACTATGCAATGAGGTCAATGTTTCTGTATAGAAATAGGACCTTGGAATGCATGGTATAAGCATAGGTTCCAATACTGGATCCCTACATTTAGATCCATGGTCAAGTTATCCTACACACTCATTGCACACATCAGTAGGTCCAATCAACATGATATAAACACAATACATCATCAATACTGCATAGTATAAAACTATGTTTGTGAATGAGATAACTAGCATAACATCAGTTTCCTAAACCAAATTTTCATCGCAATAGTATATAACATCATAGTACATTATATGTGTCATCATCATAGATTGAAATTGAATCAAAACATATAGTATCTCGAGTGTACCCTGATTACATAATCAGGTACCGAACATATTAAGATAGGATTGAACAGATCCTCAAATACATAAGTGTCTCAAATAGTCAAGTATGTCTGTGAAATAAGTACTAAAAACATGGAAAATAAAGTAGTATAAATATGACTGTCAGGTAGGTCTCACATCCACCCCCTCTAGGCATGAACCTAGTCCTAGATTTCATCAAAGGGGTGAGGGTACTGTGATCTAATTTATGCTGCATCCTCCCATGAAGCTGTGACCTCATCATAACAGTCCTACTGGACCCTAACCTGGTCCAACATCCTACCTCGAAGTGCTAGGGTCTGTCGGGCCAAAATATGAATGGGCTCCAATGCCAGCTGCCCATCTAACTCTACCTGCAAGGCATCCCAATCTATCACATGAGTCTCATCATAAACATACTTCCTCAAAATTCAAACATGAAACACGTCATGGATGCATGACAGGCTAGGTGGAAAATCTAAATGGTAAGCAACTAGTCTATCCTCTCAAGGATCTCAAAAGGTCCAACAAAATGAGGTGCTAGCTTAGGGACCTTTCCAAAATGGATTGAAATCTTATGTGGTCACACTCTCAAAAAGACCCTGTCTCCTACTAAGTAAGCTTGATCGATCCTCTTCGCATCGGCATACTTATCCTGTCTATCTTGAGCCTCTTCGAGACACTGCCTAATCAAGGTCACCTATTGATCCATATTTCTAACTAACTTAGGACCAATAGAAACTCTATCCTTGATCCTATCCCAACTAAGTGGTGTCCTGCAAGGTCTACCATAGAGATCCTGGTATGGAGGCAAACCCAAGGATGTATGATGCCCATTGTTATAGGAAAACTCCACTAAGTATAGGTATTCTTCCCACCAGGTCTGATGGTCCATAACATACATGTGAAGCATGTCCTCTAACACCTGATTGGCCCTTTTCATTTTCCCATCTATCTCAGGGTGATAGGCCATACCAAAATTAAGCCTAGTACCCATCACTGCCTATAGTTCTCTCCAAAAGGATGACATGAAGAGAGAATATCTATCTGAGATGATCTTATGAGGTATGCCATGTAGTTTGAAAATATCCTTCAAGAACACATATGCCATTGATGGTGCAGTAAAGGTAGTACACACTGATGAAAAATGAGCCAGCTTGGTCAACTTATCAACTATCACCATGATGGCATCATGACAGCAAGATGAAATAGGAAGTCCAACAATGAAGTCCATAGATATGGTGTCCCACTTCCACACTGGTATCTCATGGGGCTGAAGTAGACCACTTGGATGTTGGTGTTCTGCCTTCACCCTCTAGAATTCTAGACACCTAGCTACCAACTCAGCAATCTACATCCTCATGCCTGGCCAATGATATAAGTGTCTCAAATTGGCATGCATCTTCTTCACTCCAAGATGTGCTACATAAGGGGATCTATGGGCCTCTAGCATAAAAAACTCTCACAATCCTCCAAAAGAAGGTATGCAGATGCATCCTCTATGATGTAAGAGTCCATCTGAATCTGAGGTATAATCTACATAGTTACCCTCAAGGGGTCTCTGAGACCAAATCAACTCACTCATTTATGCATATAAGTTCATCATCATGCAAGTGATGAAGAATGTGATCTCTCAAATCTATGTGTATAGACATAGAAGAAATCTCATGTCGTCTCCTACTCAAAGCATCTGTGAAAACATTATCTTTCCCCTTGATGTAATGAACATCAAAATCATATTCATGCAAGAACTCCATCCATCTCCATTGGCTAGCATTAAGGTTCGGCTAAGTGAAGATGTATTGTAGACTTTGATGGTCCAAATGAAGTTCAAATCGATGTCCTAAGAGGAAGTGTCACCATCTCACTAAATCATACACCACTACTGCAAGTTCAAGATCATGGGTAGGATAGTTGAGCTCATGATTCTTTAGTTTCTTGGACTCATAGGCTATAGCTCACCCATCCTGCATAAGAAATGTGTCTAAACCATCTAAGGAAGCATTTGTACAAACTAAAAACTCTACTAAAGGCTCTGGCACAACAAGAATGGGTGCATTGGTCAATGCTCTCTTGATCTCCTGAAAAGCTCAATCACACTAGAGAACCCTTCAACAAAGCATCTGTAATAACCAGCTAAACCCATGAAAATTCTCATTTCAGTCAATGAGGTAGGTGTTAGCCAATTCATAATGACTTCAATCTTTGATGGGTCTACTGAGATCCCATCACCAGATATCACATGGCCCAAATACTTAACCTCTAATCTGAAGAATACACATTTCGACAAGCTTCCATAAATTTTATTATCTCTAAGGCACTGCAAAACTCTTCTAAGGTGCTCTTCATGCTCTCTCATTCTTCGTAAAGATCAAGATATCGTCAAGGAATACCACCACAAAATTGTCAAGGAAAGTACAAAATACTCCATTCATAAGACTCATGAATATAGTTGGAACATTTGTAAGACCGAATGGAACCACAATGAACTCATATTGGCCATATATAGTGCAGAATGTGGTATTGTGGATATCCCTATCCACTATCCTCAATTGGTGATACCCCAACTTAAGGTCAATCTTAGAGAACACTCTAGCACCTTGAAGCTGATCAAATAGGTCATCGATCCTAGGAAGTGTGCAAGTGAATTTTGTACCCAGTCATGTACACAACACTTCAATAAAACATTAGAGGTTAGCAAATCAAGAAATATGCAAATGAAAACAATATAGCTAACCAGGCAATTTACTGCCTTCTAGTATGTATGAGTTTGATATATTCTCATATTATGACCGAGACTAGTGACAATGCAAGTTTTTGAGGTCCTTAGGTCAATTTTTTGATATTTCTGATTTCATAGTTGTTTTCCTTAGTCTTTTATGCACCTTCTGAAGTATTGACTTTCTCAATTTGAATGCTCATAGCCTAATTTTTGACCAAGTTACTAATAGGTTGTCCCATTTTTGTGCTGTGTAGGTTCATTACCCAGATGTACACATTCAGATTTCACACCCTGCTACTTAGAGGCTGTGTAGGGCACTTCCAGACCCTAAGAGAGTTCATCTTTCTACTTGTGGATTTGAGTTCTTGATTCGGTTGCTTGATATTCAGGTGAACCATGGATTATTAACTACTCTGATCGAGAGATTTCACTCTGAGACCCAGACATTTCATCTACCTATTGGAGAGATCACTATGACTCTGGAGGATGTGTATAGGATTCTTAGGATCCCCTTTCATGGACCTAGCCTAGATTACATCAGTTATGGCAACATAGGGTTGTTGGCATTTAGGACACTGTTCGGTGCTGATGAGTAGATTTCCTAGAAAATCTCATGGGATATATTAGTGTAGATAATGGTGCCTCACATAGACTAGAGTGCATCATTGTAGGGATCATCATGTCAGATCATCAGCAGAATGATCTTTTGATGGGCTAGGCCCCTATGGTAGCTTAATTTATGGCTATTCCTATAGAGCTCTGATGGGGTCATTCCCTCTTGGTCCATATGTTTTTGGAGATGCATGAGATTGTGTATCATGAGGTGAAGACTTTCACCTCAGGTTCTTTATTTCTTCAGATCTAGGCTTGGGAACACATCACTATATGTTGGCCAGTATGTCAGGATGAGCGACAACCCCAGGACCTAGTCATATACATATATTTAGGTTATGTCACACAGGTCCAGATGGGCCAAAAAAAGTACTAGAGGTGTGTGGTTGATGATATGACCTTCATCATCTGGAGTCCATACTTACAGATAGAGGCGTGGCTGGCTACTCGTGCTCAGTTTGGTTACTTCTACCAAAGCAGGTGTTGGTGCTCAAAAATGTTGGACTATTTTTGGCAAACTAACAGGCACACACTAGTGCCTCTACAATTCTGGCTTGATTAAGCCAAGGCTAGTAGGCCTGAATTTACAAGTGCCCTATGCTGCACAAATGCATGCACAGACAAACATTCCTTCCAAAGGGGTAAACAAATCCTTGGAGGAAAATGATCTAATTTCCTAATAGTTGTATCAAGTATGAAATCTAAACTAAGATTGCACTACTACTAAAACCTAATAATCAATACTTTATAAAGAAGAAATTAGAGTGATTTGAAAACTACAAAGAAGGAACCAAATAACAATTTCAAATGAAATGAGATCAGTGCCTAATGAAAATTTGGGTATAGAGTCAATTTATTTCCAATCCTACGTATAGTCAGAGATAGTTTTAAGAGAACTTACTCCTATAAAGTAAGACTATCATCCTACAGGCTTCCACTTGATTCACAGTTCAATTCAATTTATACAATTAATCCTATCAATTTTAACCCAAATTAAGAGACCGATAGGAACAATTGTAGGTTCACAGACCATACAATTGCTATTCGAATTGCATATATTAACTTTGAATTAATAAATCAGGGAATAGAACATAGTAGAACACCTTGGTACATAGAGTATCTGAAAAACTAACTGAAAATAAATGATATATAACCTCAAAAAAGCATAAAACAAATTATCTAACAAAACATTTGAAAAATTGTATATAAGGTCTAAATCTGTAGTTGTAGGAGATTTTTGTCCCAATTGTGTCATGTTCCCTTTGTTTACAAATGTTTCAATATAAATATATTGATCAAAGGTTTCTTGTGAAAAGACATACCCTTTCACAAAAACCTAATCCCGACAACTAACCCTAGAAATTACATAGTTAACCATATAAATGGTTTTTAGGGAAATATATTTCCTGTATAACAAACTTAATTTGTTATATCTTCAAGTATTGTGTACGAAAATCCAAATCCTTATATTTAACTCCCACACACAAACATTTGAAATTAGATAATCTTTTAATAAAATTTAAAATTAAAGTCATTATATTTAATAATGTTTTAAGCTTTCAATATGATCCCAATTTAAGATTATTTAATTATTAACTATATCAAATAAACATTATTACATTATGACATAGTATATACAAGTGTTTATTGATAAAAAGTACCAATAAAATTTAAATAATTAATCATAGGTACTTACTTTAAAAATCCTATTAATAAGATAATGCTTAAAATCATTTAATAGGATTATATAATTTTATGTTTAAAATTTAATTTTTACCTTAAAAAATAAACCATAATACATTTACTTTAAAATACCCTTTTCACAAACATAAGATAATATAAATAACATAATAGAAACATTTCTAAGACATTAGGGTATAAAAGTTTTACAACTCACCCTAAAAAGAGGGGAGCACTTACCATAACATCACAATATTTAAAAATAATTTACATAGGGTAAATGCAATAATACCTTTTAGAAAAATAACAACCTTAACGTTAAGAAATATTTCTAATGTAAAAATAAGATAAAAACTTACAACCAGTTTATAAAATGCATTAGGTTTAAGGCAAAATAATCTCACTTTCTAAACAAAACCCTAAATATGCATTTCATGAAATGAAGGTGAAAAATAATAATAAGAACATATATTCAAATCACCAAATTAATATTTTCTAAAATGAAAAAGTTAAAAACAAATCACATATGGTAAGATATAATCAATTATGCCCTTTTACCCTAATAGTTTGATTTTTTAAAATTACAATAGGGTAAAATAAAAGATTACATTTAGGTAATTTGAAACTTAAAATTAATGCCAATTAAAATTATTTCAAAACCCATAAACAATAGTAATTCTTTCTAAAATGAATTTCCTTTTTTACACTTTTATACTTTAGGGTTTATGGGGGTAAATTAAAATGAAACCTAAAAAGGATCACATGAATAAAATTCTAAATCTCGTAAAAAATAAAATCTTTTGAAACACATCATAAAAAGAAATTCAAATGCATTCATTATCCTAATAATTCATTTCTAAATTACTAAAGGGAATAAAATAATTTATAATTTATCCCTTTATCTCTAACCATATTCTCAAGGAATAAAATAGGAAAATCGGTTAGGGTAGGTCAGGTAGTTAGGATAGGAAGAAAGGGCGGGTCGAGAGGTCGAGTGTTCAACTCTCTCTCCCCACTCTTTTTTCCTAAAAATAATAAAGTAAATAATACATAAGAAAGGAATATTCATTTTTTATTTTAAAAATATTTAGGCAAGAAGTACTCCCTGCGTGAGTATTTTGTGTTGATTTTTCAGTTGTACATGAAAATGTAAATAAATTAGTTCCTCTTCCAAATTCTCTTGAAGAATAATAATAGACTAACTGGTTAGAGGGTAGAAGGGTAGGTAGGTAGGAAAAAGGTTGGCTTGAGAGGTCGAGTGTTCAACTCCCTCTCGCCACCTTTTTACTTAACCACCTTGTTATTTATTATTTTTTATAATTGTTTTATCTCAAAATATATATACATTAAATTTATTGAAATAAAATAATTAAAATCCTATTTCATAAAAATAGAATAATGACAAATATTTATGCCTTTTTAATAGGGAATTTACATGAAAATAAAAATGAAGTTTATACTTCCTTGATGTTTTGCGTATTTAGAACCTAAATTTTTAGGTGTCAACAACAGGATCCTTATAGGACAAGCTACCACCATATTGGAGACATTCATCATTACTCATGTCTGGCGACAGGTTGGCATTATTCAGGATGTCCCTTAGGAGTTTTCCGCATATGCCCAATTAGTTCGTGAGCTTGGATTGGGATGGTCTGCTAGGCTATCATATGCTGAGTGCAGTTTGGAGTACAAGAGCCTGGTGAGTAGAGACTAGGACTATAGTCCACAGGTGGCCAATGCTGGAGTGACTGATGTGTTCATTTCTTATCTTGAAGAGCATCTTATGAGGCATCTCACAAATCCTATCGAGCTCATTCCCACTATGGAGGATGCTGAGGATGTGACAGGTGCCCCTATGGGCAGAGGCCAGAGGCACAGAGAGGTGCAGATACATGTGATGCAACTGACACCACCTTGTCCTAGAGCAGTGATGACCCCACTGAGGCCATCAGGATAGATGAAACCCCCTCGCCCTCAGAGTTTTGTAGCAAGCAGGACTGTAGTTTTACAAAGGAGATATACCAGAGGTGAGGGTGGGACACTTGGTGGTGTGGGTAGTGTGGAGGAGGTCTTGGGAGCACATTAGGATGCTCCAATGGAGGATGTGTAGGAAACTCCTAATTTTTATCTTGGTGTGTAGGTTCCTCATCGCAAGGCATAGACAGAGGCTAGTGTTGATCAACCTATGGAGGAGGTAGAGACTGTAGTTGCAGAGGCAGATCCTAGATTGAGATAGATGTCTCAAGATGTCATCAGATGACTCAGGAAATAGTTGTGGGACTAGAGATTACATAGTGCTACCTTGGAGGTACAGATAAGAGATCATGAGAGGCAGTTGAGAGAGTAGGAGGCTGATGTTAGCAACCTATAGGAAGAGGTCATCCACCAGATAGGGTGAGTTGCTTATTATGTATCTGCTTACTATTATGTTGTTCCACCTGGGCAGAGGATGACTTCCTATTCCTAGTACATGATTGATTCAGAGGGAGCTAGAGCCTCGTGTGCTGACCCACCTCTAGATCCACCTATAGGAGGAGGAGTAGCACTAGATGTTGAGGATTAGGTAGATAGTTGATCTATTATGTGTCTCTATTTTTGTCTTTTTGCTCATATCTAATAGCTCAGTGTAGCTGATTCTTTTTGTATATAGTTCCATTAGTGCACCCCATTGTACTTTGATATTCTAATATATATATGAGATTGATTTTAGTTGTGATTTCATATGCACTTATCATTTTATTTTATGATGTAATATCATGTGATGCAAATGTATGAAATGATTTGATTAGTGTAGAATGTATGGATTGTGCAATGCAATGTTTACTCTCAAATGTATGGATAATGCAATGCAATGATAGATAGAAAATGTAGATGTTATGATTATGCGATGCACATGTATGTATGACAATGGATTTATGGAATGCTTATGATATGTAATGTAAATGCAGCGATACACATGATATGTTTTACAGGTACATGAAGAAGACAAGTACTTAGTCATTTTCAAAAAATGGATGTTTAACCCAGGATGGTGACTGCTTGTTGATCTTGTTAAGGAGACCTTCGTGCGATACTCAATCCTTGTGTCATGTTTAGCATAGTTTTTGGAGAATCATTAAGCATCAAGCTGAATTTGAAATCGTGAGATAAATGCAACCATGCAAAGTGAAAAATGAAATGTAGACCTAGAACCTAGGACTTAGTCACTGATCATGTGTTGGTCATTTTCATCACTGAATATTTTATTTAGGTAACACCAAATAAATTGATACAATGTTCACTAGTTAGAAAACCATGAACATATGAATATGGATTTTTATTTTGTTATGTCGGATTCAGATATAAGAATCAAGGCACAAAAGCTAGGATGACCTGAATATCATATCCATTTTGATATAGCAATTTATATAAGCATCAAAACATAAACATTTTGATGACCTGAATACGCCTTTTAGATAAACACACCAAGAAGTTTAGGAGATCATTCTGATTCTCATGTGAATTTACCCATAGTGACCCTTTATTGTTCACATCCTTGGATAATATTGTGTTTCATAATAGAGAAGTAGAAATCACCCAAAAGATAAAGTTAGATCAAAATTCCTTGAATTTTCTGGGTATCAATGGTCAAGGTACACATGGCCATCCAATACATGATGGAGATACTTATAGTGGACACTAATTCAATCCAGAATTTCCAAAGTTATTAGATTTTCACTTAAAGTAGAAAATAAATAAAAGATTATGCCCCCAGTCATCACTCTCTAAATCCTATGAAGGACATCATCAAGGAGCTTGAGGGGATAGAATATGCAAAAATCTCAATGTGAATCAATTAGCATACAATAAGATTTAAGCATGTCGCAGAGATTGTTTTCAATTTGTTGATGTTTGTTTGTGTTGTTGTAAGGTGAAAAATCATTTCCTGGTGAGGAAACTAATTGACTGACTCAGACATAGCATTGGAAGGACCTTGACTGGAAATGACTTATCTGAAGATACTGAGGACTGCAGGATATGACATTGATTTGCCCCAAGTTGAAACTTTGATAAGATATAGACACTTTTATTGGATGGTGCTCAGACCGACTTTATTGAAAATAGGATGCAAAAGCAAACCGAGAGATATATACAAACTAAAGAGATTGAAAGTTGGAAAAGACCAAGATTGTGTTGATAGATGGAGCATTTTGATACAAGTGGCACCCGTTTGCTAGGTTTTCACCATCTTGGTAGAGATTCTATTTTTTCTACCAAGGTGCCTATTTACCAAGTTTTCACCAAGGCACTTTTTCTTTTTCTTCTTTTTTTGTATTTTTCATTTTTTTAATTTTTTTGTATTTTTCCATTTTTTAAATTTTTTTGTGATACATCAAGGCACCTATTGCTAAGTTTTCACCAGGATGATCATTTTTTTTAGGACTTTTTCTGATTTTTCTAATTTTTTTAGGACATATTTGAAGACTGAATGCCTCACACGTAGAATTTCTTCAGATGGAGAACATTGATTGGTTCTCAGAGCTGTTCTCCTTTAGTTGTTGAGAGTTGATAGGCTCCAGAGCCAAAATTAGCAATGATAAAAAATGGACCTAGCCAGTTGGGTTCAAACTTCCCCTTGCGTTCTCGATGTGATTGATTTTTAAGATTTTCTCTCAAGACTAGATCGCCAACTTGAAATTCTTTGTGTCTGACTTTTTTGTTGTAGTGTCTAGACATTCTCTTCTGATATACTCTGAGATGATCATATGCATCTTGTCTGTACTCATCTAGTAATTTAAGTTCTTTCAACCTAGACACTATGTAATCATCATCAGTTACTAGACCATGCATTATGATTCTTAGTGATGGGATTTCAACCTCAATAGGTATTACCTCTTCAGACCCATAAACTAAAGAGAATGGTGTATCCCCAATGGGCATTCTAATACTTTTTCTATAGGCCCAAAGAGTTGGATTAATCATGAGATGTCAGTCTCTTCCTATCTTTTTTACTATGTGATGTAGGATCTTCAACAAATTTTTGTTTGATGCTTCTACTTGTCCATTCCCTTGAGGATAGTATATGGATGACCAATGTGGTGTAATCTTGAATTTAGAGCACAAGGAATCTAAGTCCTTATTCTTGAATTGGCTACCATTATCTGTGACTATCAAATGTGGAATTCCATACCGAAAAATGATATAGTTCAGAATGAACATTGAAATTTGTTTGCCAGTTACTTGAGTCAGAGGAACTGCTTCTACCCATTTTGTAAAATAGTCTATAGTTGTAATGATATGAGTATGTCCATTGGAAGAATGTGGATATATAGCCCCTATAAGATCAAATGCCCATTGTTGGAAAGGCCATTGTGTAGTAAAGGGAATAAGATCACTACCTGGTGCATGAATTAAGTTACCATGTACTTGACACTTTTGATAGTTCTTAGCATATTTGATAGCCTCTTTTTCCATTTCAAGCCAATAGTACCCAGCCCTAATGAGTTTTCGAGCTAGTGTTAAACTATTGGAATGTGATCTACACATACCTTCATGGACTTCCTCTAATGTGCATTGAGACTCCTTGCATTCTAAACACCTAAGAAGTGTACCATCTAGACTCTGTTTGTACAGGTCATTACTTATGATGACATATCATGATGCATTTTGGATAAGGTATCACTTCTCATGGTGGTTGAAGGTATCAAGGATGATTTGGTCTTGAAGGTAGGATAAAAGGTGTTTGTATCTGGAAGAATCATGACCAAAAATAGTGCAGATCATGTGGGTTTTAGGGGAATCATATGTAGGAAACAACAATGCTTCCACCAGGAACTTGTAACATAGCTCATGTTTAGGCTACTGTAGTAGAGATGATAGTGTTTCCATAGCATCAGTAGCCTTGTTATCCATTCTAGGAATCTTCTCAAAAGTGACTGAGATGAAATACTTCTTAAGGTCATCAACCATGTGTTTGTATGGAACTAGTTTCTCATCTTTTGTCTGGTATACATCATTGAATTGGTGTATGACTAGCTGTGAATCTCCATGAATGTGAAACTTTGTCACTCGCCACTCAATTTCTATCTTCATGTCATTAAGTAGGGCTTCATTTTCAGCAATATTGTTTGTGCAAGGAAATTTTATTCTGAATGCTTTAGGTATTGAGTAACCTTGTGGTGTTATGAACAATATGCCTACTCTAGATCCATTCTGTGTGTAAGATCCATCAAAGAAAAGATGCCAAGTCCTAGAAGATATGTGCATGATGGATGAATTAGGAAATTCCATCTATAATGGTGTATCATCAAACATTGGTGCTTTAACCAACTGATCTGCAATGAATTGGCCCTTGATAGCTTTCCTTTCAACATATTCTATGTTAAATTCTCTTAATAGCTATCAATTGTGTTGTATGAGCCAACATATAATGTCTTAGTTTCTGTGATGCAAAGATCACAACTAGACAAGATTTCTCAATCATGGAATAGTTCTTCTTGTAAGCTACCAATGTTCTGCTGATGTAGTAGATAGCTCTCTTCTTCCTATTTTCATCATGTTGTGCTAGTAATGCCCCCAGTGATGTATTTGTGGTGGAGACATAAAGAATCAATGGATTCCCTTGAATAGGAGGCATCAGAATAGGAAGATTTGATAGATATTCCTTGATGTGGTTGAAATTATTCTCACACTCCTCATTCCATGCAAAAGTCACACCTTTATGTAATGTCTTTGTGAAAGGTTGTGATATATCTGCTAACTAAGATATGAAACGTCTGATTGATTGCTCATTTGACTGATATTTTTGGGGGGTTGCATCTCCATGATAGCCTTGACTTTAGCAGTATCTACTTCAATGCCTTTATTTGAAATAATATAGCCCAGGATTTTTCCAGAAGTGACACCAAAAGCACACTTTTTAGGGTTTAGTTCGAGACTAGACTTCTCCATTCTATCCATTATTTTTCTCAAGTCATTCAGATGTTTAGATCTTATCATTGATTTAGCTAAGGTGTCATTAACATAGTCTTCCATAGTTTGATGCATCATATCATGGAAGATAGATGTCATAACTCATTGATATGTAACACCAGCGTTCTTAAGACCAAATGGCATGATGTTCTAGCAGAAAGTACCCCATGCACATGTGAAAGTTGTTTTCTCTTGATCTTCTAGAGAAATCTTGATTTGGTTGTATCCAGAGAAATTGTCCATTAAAGATTACATTTCAAAGCCCGCATTCATTTCCACTATCATATCAATGTTTGGTAATGGAAATTCATCCTTAGGGAATGCTTTGTTTACATCTCTGAAGTCTATGTATACTCTTATGAATTTATCTAGTTAAGAAACTAGAACTATGTTTGAGATCCACTTGGCATAATCTATGACTCGAATAAATCTGGCTTTCAGTAACTTTTCTAGCTCAGCTTTGACTAGGAGTGCAACATGTGGATGCATCTTTCACAACTTCTATTTAATAGGTTTGACTCCTGGAGCTATAGAGAGATGATGAATGATGAGATTAGGATCTAACCCTAGCATATTTGAATATTTCCATGCAAATTTTATTTTCTTCTTTGTTAAGAATTTGGTAAATGCTTTCTTTTCTTCATCTAATAGAGATTGAGCTACATGAATCAATTGTGGTTCCTCTGATGTACCCAAGTTGATAGATTGAGTTGGTTCTATCAATAATGGAGATCTATCCTATAAATGAATTGGAAGGAAATCAAATATCTCATCCTTAGGCACCTTAGGGAGGTTTTCACCTTCAGATACATCATTTATTTTTACTATTTTAGGTTCTGAGACTGCCACAAAGTGGTTTTCACCCTAAGAACTCTTTTTATTTTTGCTTTTTTTTTTTTTATGACTGAGATATTTGATATCTGACTCTGTCATGCTAATGCTAGGTTCACTGATGGAAGTTGTCATTGGTTCCACTACATTGAGGTAGCAATCAAGAGCATAGTCAGTTTGAAAGGTGTGGATATCTCAGTTTGGATTGGTAGATGTTTGGTCAATAAGCTCTAGATGTTGGATAGTCAACGTAGGGGAGGATTGTGAAATGGTGTTCATGCATACAGTGTTGTCATCATTGGTCCTAACCTGACTCTCAAATTCAAAGATGATATTACTACTTAGAATGTTCAATTTGTGAATCATTTCAATGTCATTATTGGATTCCACCTCAGCAGTAGGTGGATCAAACTCGTGAAGTTCATCATTTCGCTCTAGACTCATGTTGGATTTAGGTGAATATTGGTGAATGACATCAATGTGTTTTTCAGTGATAAGATCATCTTCATCTGGAATAACTCCCCATTCATAGTCATTTGATTCATCATCTGATTCTTCATCTAGACCTTTAGGAAATTTGAGAACATGTGTAAAGTCAAGACGAATCTCCCAAGCAGGATTACCTTCAAATTCTAAGTGGAATTCATATTCATGGGAGTCTGTCTTGGAATCACTATTGTATCCCAAACTTTCAGTTATTGTGAGAGATTTACCTTCTTCTTGTTCAGTAGTAGGTTCTTGTGTATCTACCATGTTGATATTCTCCTTAGGTTTTGTATCATCTTAAAATGGAAGCACTTCCATTTGGATAGGTTTAGCACCCTCTTTCAGTGCATTTATCATGATAAACCTACATTTAGGATGCATTTGTATGTCCTGGGTGAAATTAGGGTTAGGATCCTAAGGATTCTCCTTAATTGCCCTCTTTTATGACTCTAATTTCTAGGTAGGATATAGAAATGGGTCCTCCTAGCCTTCATCATGTCAATCACATGATCCTTTATCTATCACAGACATTCTATTCTCATCAAACTTCATTTCTAAGTTTCTGGGTATCCTCGGGGCCTTTAAATTGCATCTTGGCAAAAGTTAGGGTTTCTGGTCAAGGTCAACCTCGACCCTGACTAGGTTAGGGTCGACCTCGACCTTGACCTCATCTTGCTAGGATTTCAAATTTTCAATTCCCGCTAATTTAGCTTTCAGGATTATTGATTTCCCGCCTCCGGTTCAACTGTTTTGGGCTCCGAAACGGTAAATCCTTTAATTACATTTAATTTAGATCCATTCTCTAAAGGTTAGGGCCTAATTGGGATTTAATTCTCCAAGGTGGCCCTTCTAGAGGAGTGTGACCTAATTCACTATAAAAGGAGGCCTTCCTCTCTCATTTTCACGTCTCATCTCAAGCAATCAAGCTCTCAAGTTCTCAAGGTGTTCAAGCAAGCATTTCAAGTCTTCAAGCATCTTCAAGCATTCATATTTGGAGCAAGAGAGAATCATTCTTCCTTGATCCATCATCATCAACATTTCAAGCATTCAAACATGGAGTAACAACTATGGATTGTGAGAATGGTAGAAGTACTTTAGCCTTGGGGGCTTGGTATGATTTTCTATCACATTCAAATCTATGCATTGTTATTTCATACATATTCATGCTAGGGTTTTAATCTAGAGGATTAGATCTTAGCTTTACACTTTCAATATACATACACACATACTATTTCAATCGACTATTCGTGGAGGTGGGAATCACCAAAACGGGGGTTTGACTAAGGCAAAACCCTATATAGCCACTCCAAAAACCCCTTTTTTAGATATTTGCAGGTGTTGTTTTAGGAATCAGAGGATAGATTGGAGTACCCTTTTCACTGAACTTTCAGGATCTGCGAACAGAATCAAAATCGAACTTTGGAATAAAATGTGGTCTTTGACCTTTTAAAAGGTCAAAGTTGACCTATGTGAATCTGGAGAAAAGATTTCTCGGTTTTGTTCGCCTCAACATTTCCAGTCCAAAATAGGTGACAAAATTTTCCGAAACTTCATACAGACTTCAGAAAATAGGTATTTCTAGACTAATATCATAATGAGGTATGTACTTTGATCTAATTAATTTCCAAAGCATTTTCAGATCTACTTATGCTTCTAAACATCCTTTCTAAATGAATAGGTGATGAATGTTATGTATGTTACTATGCTTCCATTCTCACCTTATTCATTTTGGTGAACCCGTTTATGAAAAATCTTTCTTTTGTGGTGTTAGATTTAAATCTTGTAGATTTCTTTCTTGCATTTATATTTCAAAAATACAAAAAAATTGCAAAATTCCTTTAAAAAATATAAAAATATTTCTATTTTTCATGCTTTTAGTACTTTCTTTGTATTCAACTTGTATGATTCTTGTTTTGAGTACTTTGATGATGCTTTTATTATACAAGAGGATAGAATCCCTAATGAGGATGAAAATGGTTCGAATATGGTCTCCATGGATCCTATTCCTATTTCACTCTCCTCCACAACCTCTCCAATTGACCTTTACCATAGGGTGTGTGCATGGTTACCTTCATGTCCCACTATTTGCAACATTGATAAACCAAAAATGATATTTCCTAAGCCTTTGATGACGGTAAAAGGATGTCCTCTTATAACAGTTAAGGGTAAACCTAGAGATCCCTTGGATTTCTTTGATAACACTGATTCTGTTTCACATGCTTATCGCACACGGAATAATCCTCAGCCTACTGTTCTATTTTCTTTACCTCCTTCTCAACCTACACTTCCCCAAGCACCTAGGTATCCTTCTACCTTTAAGGAGTACAACTTAGTTGATCAATTACGTGCCACTCCTGCCAAAATATCTCTATGGGAATTACTTCAAACCTCCCCGATATATTATGAGGCTTTGCAAAAGGCTTTATCTACTCTTCCTGCTATGCCTCCTAACCAAGAAAACATTCATTTGATTTTGGATTGTATGCATGCTATGCCTTATGTACCTCCTATTGTGTTTTCTGATGATGATTTACCTTCATTAGAGGTGCAGAATCAATATGATGCTCTTATGGTGGCTGTCTCTATTCATAAGAGCATCATTTGAAGAACCTTAATTGATAATGGATCTGGACATAATGTTTGTAGCATGGACATGCTCAAAGAAATTAAGGCTAATTTATCTACCATTCAACCTGATAATGTTCCTATACGTGGATTTGATAATATTGTGAAAAGAACTTTGGGTATTATTACCTTACCTGTTAAGGTGGGTCCAGTTATCCTACATACTCCTATTCATGTTATGCCTAGACCACTTAACTATAACCTTCTTTTAGGAAGATCGTGGTTACATACTATGCATGCAATTCCTTCTACTCTCCATCGCAAGGTTCAATTCATCTATAACAATCTAATGTATACATTACATGCGGATGATGCTCCAAATCCTTGCTTAAATGCAGAATATGCTAAAATCTCTGAACCTATTCAACCTAGTAAAGAGATTGAAAAACAATCTCCAATACAACAATTTGAGATAAAACAACCTGAAATTCAACAACAAGAAGATCCATCTTCTTCCTCTTCCTTGACTGAAGATGATTGGGGAACATTGGATTTTAATCCCACATTTATTGGTGAATATAAGGTCTCTGATTTAGACTTTATGAAGCAATAGAATGAATTTGAGAAAAAAAAAATTATTTCTTCTCCATTATCTGAAGAATTAAAAAGTAATTTTGTTTCTGCTTCAAGAAATGAAACACTTGACACTATAAAACTTGATTGTTATGATATTGTGACACATGCCACTCCTTGGACTCCTTCTGATATGACTGACCGATATGGTCCTGGTTATCATTTGCTTAAGAAATCAGGATTCAATGGGAAAGGATGTGGTAAATATGAACAAGGTATACAAGTACCCTTGGATAATGACATCTATGACCATACGTATGGATTAGGATTTAATCCTTACCAACAACCCTCTGCTTTTCCTCTTAATGTTAATCATATTTGCAATGGGTAGTTGAAGTTGGTTAATCCATTGCTTATTGATCTTAATCAACAACCTTCTTTGGATATGTTCCCTAAAGAAGAGGCTTTAATGGAATATTTAGGGGTTTATGAGGACTTACCTAAGTTTCATCATAAGCGAGGAAAGACTTATTGCTTAAAAACTTATGCTTATTTTGGAGAACATGAAGAACAAGATATTGCTCCCTTACCGATAGATTCTTCGATAAGAAGTGATTTATTAATCACTGAGACTATTGATATTCAAATGGATGAAACTAATTCTAAAAGGGTGATAAAACTTGGGAAATGTTTGACTCATGATGAACGTGATTAGTTGGCTTCCCTTTTGCTTGAATTCAAGGATATCTTTGCTTGGACATATTCCAATATGCCAAGTATTGATTCTAAGATTGTTACTCATAACATTGTTTTAAAGCCTAATATGAAACCTGTAAAATAGAAAAGTTGAAAGATGAATCCATGAATTGCTATGTTAGTTAAAGGTGAAATTGAAAAACTATTGGATTCCAGATTTATCCATTCTATTGATTATTCTGATTGGATTTCAAACATTGTGCCTATATCAAAAGGAGAAAATAAGATAAGGATGTGCACTGATTTTCATGATTTAAGTAAGGCATCTTTGAAAGATGATTTCCCGCTACCTAATATCGATATGATTGTGGACTCCACAGTGGGCCATGCTCTGTTATCCTTTATGGATGGCTTTTCAAGATATAATCAATTTTTTATCCCTCCTGAAGATCAATTTAAAACTGCATTTATAACACCTTGGGGAACCTTTTGTTGGGTCATGATGCCCTTTGGATTAAAAAATGTAGGAGCAACTTATCAACGGGCTATGACTTTAATTTTTCATGATTACATCCATAAGATTCTTGAAGATTATGTGGATGACATCTTGGCAAAATCCATATAAAGAGAACATCATGTTACTATTTTATGATAGATATTTGAAAGAATTCAAAGTTATAATATGAGATTGAATCCTAAGAAGTGTGTCTTTGGAGTTGATTGTAGTAAATTATTAGGATTTATAATCTATAAGAAAGGCATCGAGGTAGATACTAAAAAGATCGACACTATTGTTAATATGCCTCCTAAAAATATTTCTCAATTACAAAGTTTGCAAGGATAAATACAAGCTATCCGTCGCTTTGTTTCTAACTTGGTAGACCGAACCATCCCTTTTACTTCCTTGCTTAGAAAGGATGCCACTTTCTCTTGGAATGAGGACTGTAAATAGACTTTTGAGCAATTTAAGGAGTATCTTGCAAATCCTCCTATCTTGCAGCTTGCTAAGTTTGATAAACCATTTCAATTATACACCTCAGCTACCCAACAAGTTGTGAATGCATTATTAGCTCAAATTGATGACAATGGTAATGAAAGGCATGTCTATTACATCAGTCAAACTTTATTGGATTATGAAACAAGATACACACCTCTAGAAAGACAATGCTTAGTGGTGGTTTATGCATGTCAAAAACTTAGGCATTATCTCATAAATGCTGAAGTTAATGTGATTGTCAAATTTGATCCCTTAAAACATCTTTTCTCACAAACTGATCTCTTAGGCCACTTGGCAAAATGGGTAATGTTACTTACTAAATTTGATCTTAATTTTATTCTTCAGAAATCAATTAAGGGACAAACGTTGACTGATCATTTAGCTAAAGCTCCTTGTCCTCACTCTATTGAAGGTTCTACTCCTATTGAATTTCCTAATGACAATATTTTAGCTATTCAATAGGATGATATTTGGGAATTATATTTTGATGGGTCTATGTGTAAGATAGGATCTGGTGTGGGTATCATCTTGATTCCCCCTACAAAGAAACCCATCCCTTTATCATATAAATTGACTTTTCCGTACTAATAACATTGCGGAATATGAAGCTCTTATAGCTAGCTTACGAGCCGCTTCATCTCTCAATATCAAACATTTACATATATATGGAGATTCACAATTGATAGTTGAACAAATTAAAGGTGGATATCAGACTAAAAACAATAGAATGACACAGTATAGAGATTTAGCTCTCGATGTCCTTTCACAATTTTCCTCTTACATAATCCATACATTACCAAGGAAAGATAATCAGCACACAGATGTTATGGCAAGTGCGACATCCTTGGTTTGTCTCGAGAACAATGCTGAAAATTTCCAATTTACAATACAAACTCTTAAAAGTCCTACAATTTTTGATAAGATTACCTCTGATTGTTTCAACTTGCATTTGGATGAATGGTATTCACACATTTTCATTTTTTGAAGGATGGTACCTTTCCTGAATCAACAATAAGGAACATGCGTAACCATTCAAAAACCTGTAGTACACTTTATCATTTTAGGAGATGCACTATACAAACGCTCTTACGAAGGTTTATTATTACGGTGTCTCAATAGAACTGAGATTCATGTAGCTTTAGTAGAAGCTCATTCTGGTTCTTGTGGGGGACACTTTGGTGGCAAATCTTTAGTTCATAAGTTACTTCGAATGGGGTATTATTGGAAAACTATGGAACAAGATTCTTTTATGTTTGTTAAAAAATGCCCTCAATGTCAATAGCATAGTAATTTGATTCATGCTCCTACTCATGAGCTTCGTAATCAAGTTTCTCCATGGCCTTTTAGTATTTGGGGTTTTGATCTTATCGAAAAAATCTCACCAACTTCTTCTCAAGGGCATACTTACATTCTCACCGCTACGGATTATTTCACAAAATGGGTTGAAGCTGTCCCTCTTTGTTCTACAACAACAGATGTTATTTGTGATTTCATCCTTAATAATATTATAGCAAGATTTGGTATTCCCTCAACAATAGTTTCAGATAATGGAACATCTTTTAAGAATAAAGACGTGAAATTCTTGGAGAAATATAGGATTCAACATAGATTTTCAACTCCTTATTATCCTCAATCTAATGGACAAGCTGAAGCATCGAATAAAATTATTGAAATTTTTTTGCAAAAAATAGTTAGTAAGCATGCCAAAGACTGGCATACTCAACTGACTTACGCTTTATGGGCCTATAGGACTAGTGTTTGTACTACTACATGTACTTCTCCTTATAATCTTGTTTATGGTACTGACACTATTATGCCTTTGGAACTGGAAATACCATCCTTACATGTTTTGTTTCATGGGATAATTGATAAAGATACTTTTCATGAACAATGTTTATAAGAATTGGAAATGTTGGATGAACAACAAATACATGCATTAGATCATATAAAATATTATCATAAATCTCTCCAAAAACAATACAATCATAAGGTAATTGCATGAACATTTGTAGTTGGTGATTTAGTTCTTTATGAGAATCAACGAAATGTGAATGCTTTACCAGGTGAAAAAGGAAAATTTAGCCCTAATTGGCTTGGACCTTTTGTTGTTATTGAAAACTTTGGTTCGGGTGCTTACAAACTTGCTGATATGGATGGTGTTTCTTTTAAGGAACCCATTAATATTATGCATCTTAAACGTTATTACCCTTAATCTCATTTGTTCCATGTGCATTTATGTGTTCCTTATAATGATTTCCTTTATAGGTTATGTAGTTTTAGTAAAAATTAGATATTGAACATGTTTATGCACTTTATTTATTTCTTTCTTTCTATTAAGTTTTATATTGATGAAAACATAATATTCAAGTATAGAACTAATTAGTAAAGAAAGTTTTTCATTTATCAGCAATACATAGTTTTTCAAAGTTCTGATACATATGAGGCCAATGGCCCTATCTATCACTACGCCTATCACCATGCTGCTCTGATGGTCGATGACTCCCAGATCTCTCTACTCTGTGATAGGAAGATGAAGATTTGTGTGTTTGTGTATGGCTCCTAGATATGCTCATGGCTTGAACACATTCTCAGAGACTCTGTATCTCTGTCATCATCTTTTCTTCCCTCTCTTTGCACATCCCCAACTCCCACTGGATGCATATGAAGATATCAACATGTCTGCCTGGATCTCTATGCCCAATGGAAGACTCTCGCTCATCAGCTGGAAGTCGGTAGGAAATAATGTTATCCTTGAGAACCTCAGATATAAAACTCCTCCATTCCACTATGCTAGCTGTAGAGGAAACTTACTTTTATCATGCTAATATTATATTTTCATAAAATCATATTTGTAATAAAAAAAAATTCATAGTCCATACCTAGGTCTCCCTCTTGGACATCACTAAAGCATCTAGATGGTGGGGGCATGGAGCAACTACTCTCTCCACGCTTGCTATGTCTAGGCCATAGTGGTGGTGTCTTTGTGTGGGGCCATGGGGGCCATCATGATCTCAGTGGTGATGCAGGAGTGATAGGTATATCTGCACCAATATCACCGGCTGGGGGCATGTCCTCAGCTCTATCATCTGCTCTCTCCTCCTCCTCCATCGGTTCCCCCTCAGAGATGTGTTCCTCCTCATTTCTGATATTCTCATCTTCCCCATTGTTTGCACTATCTTGGTGTGTCCTCTATCTATAGTCTGGATCACCTATAGGATAATCCTTGGGGAAGATAGGGTGGGTCCCCTCTAAGCTCCAATACTGGATGTAATCTTGGCTAACCCCTACATAGGATACATCTGATGGTACCTCAATATCCTCTGTCTCCTCTGCATCACTATCCTCTATGTCTACCACTGAAGGTTAGTGCATGGCACTGGGTCTCTGATGGTATCTCGTCAGATGTGTATAGCGAGGTACTACCTTAGGGACTCCCTGTGGCAGGCCGGACTGTCCCATCACTCGATCATAATAATATGGCATCACTATATGGCTTTGGTGACCCTCTAACAACTTACACTACTGAGAGTGTCTCATCTAGAATCAGGTGTCTGGCCACTCTTTCATCTGGCAGTAGGGTCTCCATATCACATCAGCACTGGCAATACGGTCAAGATGTACTCTCCAGTAGAGCATATCATCAAGTTGCCAGATATCTCTCATAGGATATGCAAAGGCTCTCGTTGTACTCGCATCTACCATCACTGGCACTCCCTATGGATGTGTACATGTGAAGTGCTCAAAAATCCAAATCTGTAGAATGGTGCATGTCGATAAAATCTCTCGTTGATACCTCACCAACTGACTCAACTCATGGTATAGCTAACAGAGCATGCTGCGACCCCATGAGAACACAATCCTCTCTCTCTCCATCCTCTGAATCAAATGAGTCATAGGTGAACAAAATACAGTACCCTTTGAGTTGGGTAACACAACCAAGGCTACTATACATAGCATCACCTTCTGTACTAAGGGAGTACAGCCTGATACTATGGATGATAGTAAGATGTGATCTGAATGAGTTTGCATCATTGGACACCCACCTATACAGTACTCTGTATCTGCATGAATCTCCTCCAAACCTCTATGTTTCTTGGGTCTGAACGTCTCTCCTCATACCAGAAGCCTCATAATCCTGTATACATCCTCTAATGTCACTGTAATCTCACTAGCAAGAAGATGGAAGGAGCATGTATCCTCATCCCATCTCTCTATTAGTGTGGATAACATCTCCTGATGTAGCCTGATCTATGGAAGGACTGATACCCAATATAGTCCTACATCTCTCAGCAGTTGTAAACCCTCATCATCCAAATTGGACAGTCTCTCCTTGACCTGCACTAGTAGTTCCCCAAAGGGATGCTCTCAGAAGTAGACGAGGTCCTGCAATCACAAACTAGCATCATATCAGTCATCTACATCATCAAATCTGAAAGTACAACCGATCTAGGTCAAAGTCGACCTCAGTTAGGTCAAGGTTGACCTTACTGGGTTAGGGTCAACTTTTCTGGGTCAAGGTCGACCTTTTTGGGTCAAGGTTGACCTAAATGGGTCAAGGTCAACCTAATTGGGTCAGGGCAACCTCAAGGGGATAAAATCAACCTTGCTTAGCAAAAAAATGAATTTGGAAAGAATCGTACCTCAAGGAGTGCTCGTCCGGTAGCTAGACGGTGTCTCACAGTCTTCAGGCATGTCGCTCATAGTTCCTCTCTTCTCAGCATCTTGCTTCTAATTTCAAATATGTAAATGGTAAGTATTACCTTTTTCATCTCTTTTATAGGTTTACAATTGGGGTTAGGGTAAGAATTTCCTTTTATGCATTACGATAGACATTCATTCTTTTCATCATAACTTGAGTTAGATAACTCTGTTTTCCATGCCATCAGTGGCATTGGAATCATGATTTAGATATCTAACTCCCTAAACCAATTTGGGAAGGGTAGGAATCCTTCTAACAGGTTTAGGAATGAACTTTTCAACACTCTACATATCCAGTATCTAGAGTTTTCTTATCACCCTGTTTCACCCTTCCAAAGTAGAAAGCCGAAACAAGGGGGACATAAGGGGCACTATATACTTCTCAAACTATCATATAGTAAGCTCTAGGTGATTATATATTTTCATTAACCTGGTGTATTGCAGGTTCTAATAGTTTTCTACAGGATCTTTACATCAAGGACTTGGCTATATCCTTTTTCATCTTTATGATATTTTCTTACTTTAGCTTGCATATTCACATAGTGTCATATCTAAGCTAAAGTGGGGGCTAAATGTATCATCTTAAAATGGAAGCACTTCCATTTGGATAGGTTTAGCACCCTCTTTCAGTGCATTTATCATGATAAACCTGCATTTAGGATGCATTTGTATGTCCTAGGTAAAATAAGGGTTAGGATCCTGAGGATTCTCCTTAATTCCCCTCTTCTATGACTCTAATTTCTAGGTAGGATATAGAAATGGGTCCTCCTAGCCTTCATAATGTCAATCGCATGATCCTTTATCTATCACAGACATTCTATTCTCATCAAACTTCATTTCTAAGTTTCTGGGTATCCTCGAGGCCTTTAAACTGCATCCTAGCAAAAGTTAGGGTTTCTACTCAAGGTCGACCTCAACCCTGACTAGGTCAGGGTTGACCTTGACCTTAACCTCATCTTGCTAGGATTTCAAATTTTCAATTTCCGCTAATTTAGCTTTTGGGATTATTCATTTCCTGCCTCCGGGTCAGCTGTTTCGGGCTCCGAAACGGTAAATCCTTTAATTACATTTAATTTAGATCCATTCTCTAAAGGTTAGGACCTAATTGGGATTTAATTCTCCAAGGTGGCCCTTCTAGAGGAGTGTGACCTAATTCACTATAAAATGAGGCCTTCCTCTGTCATTTTCATGTCTCATCTCAAGCAATCAAGCTCTCAAGTTCTCAAGGTGTTCAAGCAAGCATTTCAAGTCTTCAAGCATCTTCAAGCATTCATATTTGGAGCAAGAGAGAATCATTCTTCCTTGATCCATCATCATCAACATTTCAAGCATTCAAACATGGAGTAACAACTATGGATTGTGAGAATGGTAGAAGTACTTTAGCCTTGGGGGCTTGGTATGATTTTCTATCACATTCAAATCTATGCATTGTTATTTCATACATATTCATGCTAGGGTTTTAATCTAGAGGATTAGATCTTAGCTTTACACTTTCAATATACATACACACATACTATTTCAATCGGCTATTCGTGGAGGTGGGAATCACCAAAACAGGGGTTTGACTAAGGCAAAACCCTATATAGCCACCCCAAAAACCCCTTTTTTAGATATGTACAGGTGCTATTTCAAGAATCGGAGGACAAATTGGAGTACCCTTTTCGCTGAACTTTCAGGATCTACGAATAGAATCAGAATCAGACTTCAGAATAAAAATGTGGTCTTTGACCTTTTAAAAGGTCAAAGTCGACCTGTGTGAATCTGGAGAAAAGATTTTTGGGTTTTGTCCGCCTCAACATTTCCAGTCTAGAACAAGTGATGGAATTTTCTGAAACTTCATACAAACTTCAAAAAATAGGTATTTCTAGACTAATATCATGATGAGGTATGTACTTTGATCTAATTAATTTCCAAAGCATTTTCAGATCTACTTATGCTTCTAAACATCCTTTCTAAATGAATAGGTGATGAATGTTATGTATGTTACTATGCTTCCATTTTCACCTTATTCAGGTGTTTATTCATCCTTAAGAATATGTAGTATGTTTTTAGGTAAATGTGCATAAGGAATAAGATCAGTGGTGTCTGATTCATTATTGTCTGATTGTTGTGTTTCTTCCTTTAGCTAAGTTTATATTGTTGGACTTATCTATTCTACGACATGGGCTGAGTTACCACTAAGGTGGAAGGGCTCCTTGTGATATCCAATTCCTGTATTTTCCTTGTTTGTCCTCCCATAGTGTTCAATAGGTTGTATGATTCCTTTGCCTCTTGTTCCTAGAGGTCCCTTTCCTATGTATCCCATTTTAGACATGAGTTTGTGACCTGGTCCATATGATTTTGAAGGAATCTTGTTTGATTTAGAGTCACATTTTTGAACTGATTGAGATTCATCTTTGTATAGCCATGCAAGAACAACTTCTTCCTCTTCAAACTCTTGCTTGGACACTTTCTTTGTGACAAAACTTTCATTATAGATAGCTCGAGGTTCTTTAGATGCTTGTTTTGTCTATTTTAAAGCTTGCCCATAAGATTTAGATGAGAGTGGGATAGATGTTAGAGATAGGACTAGTTCCATAGTATATTCTCCCATGCTTTTGTCCTTGATTTTGACCTCTTTGGCAATGTCTTCCATCTTGGATGCAGATGATGTATCTTTTTGCTTAGTGGAAGATTCCCTATTATGTGGAACAAGTTTGTCAGCACTCTCTTTCAAGGCATTGAAAGATGGAGATATGTCAGCTGGAATTGTTACCTCTACTCCATCATAAGGAAATTTCACACATTGATGGTACGTTGATGGAACATCTTGCATTTCATGTATCCAAGGTCTCCCTAGAAGAATTTTGTAGGCCAATGGAAGATCCAGAACTTGATAGGTGATGTCTCTGATAACTAGTCCTATTCTGATAGGTAGTACAATTGTTCCCTTGGAGGATCTTTCATGTTCATCATATGCTTTTATGGTTATCTTATTTTTAGGATCAATAGAATCTTCTAATAATCCCAGTTGTGTGACCAATTTTTAGGAACAGATGTTTAGACCAGTGCCTCCATCTATCAACACACATTTGACACGATGGTTTTGGATTAAGACTTCAATGTGCAAGGGCTAGTTATGCAGATGACTCAGTGAATTGTCATCTTCCTCTAAAAATGAGATATACTGGGGTGATGTCAAATGACAAACCATAGTCTGAAATTTGTCTAGATCAAGATTGTCAGGAACATTGGAACAAAGAAAATCTTTGTTAAGAATAGCCCTATGAGCAGAAGATATCTGAAGCAACTCAAACATGGATATTTTTGCATTGGTATGTTGGAGTTGTTGAACAATACTGTATGATGTTGGCCTGGTCTCTTTAGGATTTGATGATTTTGAGGCAGCCCTCTATTTAGAAGCAAATGAAAGATTGAAAGGAACCTTAGGGACATTTGGTGAACCCGAGTTTTGTCCTTGGAGATGTACCTGAGCTTGTGATCGAGTTACTATATTTGCTGATTGATTATCTCTATCTCTTTTTATAATGGTGATGACATTGCAATATTTAGATAGGCATGGTTCAACCATGTTTATGACATCATTGTTTCTCGAGTAGGTGTAATTGACTTTAGCACCCATGTTAGGTTTAGTAGATGAATCTCCTTGATTATGCTTCGAAAATGGTTTCGTGAATGTTGTATGATCATTGTCAATTTTATGGTTGTCAATTACAATTTCTCCATCATCAATTTTGTCCTGTGTGAGATTCTTTAAGCACATGTAGTTAGTGGTTTTATGACCCTTGTTTTGATGTAAATCACAGAAATCGGTGTCTTTCCACTAGTTAGGTTTAACTTCAAGATCATACAGTTTTATCTCAGGCAATGTGATGATTTTTTTTGCCAATAGTGTTTTCATGGCAGATTCTAAGGACTCACCCAAAGGAGTGAACTTGTGCTTTGGTTTTGTAACCCATGGTTTATAGTCATTAGACTTTTTAGAAGATTCAGATGCCTTTAGTTCAGAAGCTTTTATGGCTTCGGTGCCACTGGTGAGATTTAATGCTAATGCCTTTGGTGGAGCATTGATGTGATCGACAACACCATCTGTTACAACATTTTTGTTCTTGTTCCAAAATTTGACTTTATCTTTTTTATTGGAACTAGAACCTGATTCATACTTGTTGTCTTTATTAAGAGATATATCTCCCTTATGAGAAAGCACATTTTCATTCTTTATGGCATTTTCCACCATTTTTTCAAAAGAGGTATGATTTTGCATTTGTAGGTGATAATTGATTTCCAGAATTAAGTTATTGATGAAGATTTCTAATTTTTCATTTTCTGGGATTTGTCTGGCATAGAGTGAAAATTTCTTCCTCCAGTGTTTGAGGAATGTCAGGAAGGGTTCTGTTATCTATTGTTTAAAATTGTAGATATGGATCATAGTGACCGGATGTTGAATATTGTAGGAGTATTGTTGGTAAAATAGTTTAATTAGCTCCTCAAAATTCTTGATGGTTGGAGGCATTTTAGAGAACCAATGAATGGTTGTTCCTCCAAGAGATCGTGGGAAAAGACACATTAAGTATGTTGGTTCATGCATTAACTCCATGGATTGGGTACAAAATTCTCTGACATGATCTTGGGGGTCACAGTTTCCATCATATTTTTCATATTTTGGTATCTCCACTCTTTTTGGGAATGGTGGCATGTAAAAGTTTTTATCTAATGGAAAGGGGCATAGAGCCTCCATAGAAAATTCTTTAGGTTCCTTCTCTTTTTCCAGCTTGTTGAGATTAACTTTCAGGGCATGCATCTATTTCATCATGGTTGTGATGGGAGTTTCTTCCTCTTGTGTGATGATATTATTGATATTAAATTCTTGAGGAAGCTTGGCTCCTTGTTGAGCTAGGTGTAAGAAATAGGCCTCTTTCTCTTCTTGCAAGAAGTGGTTCATCATTTTTTGAAAGGAATCATCATTTCTATATCATTCAATTTTAGACAGTGTTGGTTTGGGATCTCCACCATGATTAGAGTGATGACCTTGAGAGCCTTGGTTTCCACCTCCTTGAGACATTGTGGTGTTGTGGGGACTCCCAGGGATTGATTGATGTGGAATTGATTGGTTACCTCCGTGATTTGATTAGGGAGGATTAGAATAACCTTCTTTTAGATGTAGATTACCTAGAGCATCTTCTTTGTAATGAGTTGTATTGTAAGGTTGATTAATGCTCTAGACAATGTAAGAAGACAAAGGTGATAATTTTGGTTCTTCTCTAGGTTTTTTTTGTGAGGAAGCTCTGATTTCCACCATTAACCTCGAGTGAATCAGAAGAGAAAGATTAAGACAACTGATGAATGATCTGATTTGGGAAAATCAAATGATGCAACCTTGTCAAGATTGGATTTGATAAAAATTGATTGGATGTAAGTGTAGGATACTATGCCCTAGATGTATGGGTAGATGCCCAAAAGGTAGCGGTCACGAGCTCACAACACTTAGCCATTTTGGAGATTGAATTTGAAGATGATTTTGACAAGGTTTTGACACAAGATGAAATGGGATTCAAATCAATAAATTAGAAGGCTAGATCAAATTCAAGAGACCACTTTAGGAAAATTAATTGGATTTTCTGGTTTTTCTACTCTGTTCCTCACATAGTGAATATTCTGACAGAATCTGATGGTTGACTGCAATGATTGAATTTTTGACAAATTTGAAGGCTTTCTAATAATTTTGACACAACTCTTGTATGACTTTATCTGGGCTCTTACGAGTCAAGACAGGGTCTAATACGATAATTTGCAACACTCGCATGACAATCGATTCCAGGATTCAATTTTTCTTAAGATTTGTTGACAAAACTCGTACGACAATATAGGGTTCCCTGTACGACTTTCAAGAGGTTTTGATACGACAATTGGAAAAGAATCATACGAATCTTGAATTTCTAGGACAATAGTTTACACCAGAAAAGGATTTTTCTTTAGATTTTGCAAGTTTTTTAGATTGGTGGCTAATTTTGATAGCAATTATTTCACTAGTTTTTCGGCCTGAGTTTTGAAGATTTTTGTAGTGGTTTGTCTTGGGTTTGTTCATTTTAAATGACCAACTAGATGCACTAATAGTTTTTTATCGTAGATCAGGCACACAAGACAACAATCAGGGAGTTCAAGAAAACAATCGTCTTCAAACAATGAGCAAGGGACAAAGAAACCCTGCACATGAATAAGAATAGTGACGTAGTATTCTACTCCCTAAGAATTCTACTTGTGTATGTTCTCAAAATGTTTTGCAGTCACACACATAGTCCTAGAAAATAAAAATTTGGTTGCACTATGGTTTGTAGTAATGGTCAACTCTACAACTTTTGCAATCTCAAGAGCGTGAAATCCAATCCCGGCGCATTGGGGTTTTGACACATTCTGAGAATTTTATCAATCGGAGATGATGAGGAGATCTGACAGCCCAACAAGAAACTACACTTTTGGATATTTCTTCCACAAGGACATTTATATAGTGGTTGTTGCTACCATGTAAAAAATGGCTATTATCGCTTGAGGTTCCTTCCATGTGGTTTACCCAATAAAGGGAATGTCCACTACGGTTAACCCTCTCTATCAAGGAAGACTCACAAAATAGACCACATGGGGAGTTATCTTGGATTCAAGGGTTCTAAGTTTCTAATGTGCCCAAAAAGGGAACAGAGCATAATCCTCTAGCCTCTTCACCTCACCCAAACATAGCAAGAAGATTGATTGACACGCTAAATTGAAACCACCTCACCAAGGTTCGTATGTCAACAACAATAACTACCAATCTCTCTAAGTAGGTGTGTACACTTAAAAATGGCTTCATTAATTGATTAAATATTTATTATTTAATTGATATTGACTTGATAAATTAATTAAATATTTATTATTTAATTAATAATTATTCCTCTATTTATTAAATAAATTATTCAATTTATTTAGTAAATTCACTGTAGTTTATTCCTCTATCCTAAGTCTTCTAATTAGTCTTATTAAAGTGATTTAATTAAATATACAATCACCTAAATATGACTAAGTCCCCTAGTCCACCTCACCTACCTAGTCACCTGACACATCACTTTGGCTAAAATAAATAATTATTATTAATTATTTATTAGTAATTATCCTCACCCACACATGTCCTATTCTTAAGGGCTATGTGGCCTCATAGGACTTGGTCTCATGACCACATGTCCTCTCTTAAACTAAGTCAAGAGACAATCCATATTCCTAAGGGGCTTCTCAAGCCACCTCTAAGGGTCAAAGGTGACTCATAGGACACTTGTGCAAAGAGTCCTCATGAGGAAAAGGTCTCTCCCTCTTTCTCTCTTCGGTCTTTGTGAGACACTTGACATGTGTCTTTCCCTTCCACCTTGTTCTCCTCCATGTCAATGTGAGAGGAACATCATCCCTATTCTTCCTCTCACATTCCAACTACATCCCCCTTTCTCTCAACTCCTTCAACCAAGTCAATCCTAGCCCTAGGATCTTCCACCTTTCATTCTCAACCATAGGATTGTGCCACCTAGGCCTAGATCCTCCAAAAATCTATAAAAGGAGCCTCATTTCCCCTTTGTGAGCTAATAGGTATTTTTGTAATAGGCATTCAAGTAATCAAGCATCCAAGCATCCTAAGAGCAATCAAGCATCCATATTATCATCAAATCCATTTTTCATTCCATACATTAGTTGCACAATCAAGCTTTAAGCTTCCTTGCATTCATTATCAAATCTCCACACTTTGGTAGCATCTTGGGAAAAGGCTTCATTTGGAAATCTGAGAGTTCAACATCTTCAAGAAATCAAGGCTAGGAGAGCAATGGAGACAAGCTACATGGTAGGTGAAGGTAAAATGTTATTTTAGCTTCATTTTGATTGTATTCTTCATTGTTGTTTGCTAATTAGATAGATTTATTAATCTTAGAATAGTTAATTTATCATTTAAAATAGTATTCACCTAATTTTGCATACATTTTTGGTGCCCACCATGGGGCAACCCACTTTTTTCACTTTCAATTTTTAGTTTTTCGTGTGCAGGTTTTTCTACAAGTTATTTCTACGCATCCATCCACGATTCTTGTGCATCTGTTAATTTCTGCTGCGCATACATTTTCTATTACCATAGTCACAACTTTCATCTAGCTTTTCATTTTCTGTAAAATTGTTGCGCATTCATTCAACTATTTCACGCATAAATATTTTTTTGCTACGCATTTGTACTTTCTACGCATTCATACCATATCCTGGTGCATCCTTCTTATTTTGCTACGCATACATACTTTATGCGCATACATGCGCATTTATTTCACTGTTCTGCGCATTTGTTTATTTCTGTAGAAAAAATTAGTTTTCTGTTAGATTTCATTTTAGCTAACCTTTTAACAAGTGTCTGTTTGTTCTGGTAGTATTTTAGGTTGTTTTTGTAGGATGTAATTTTGAAGACCCCATTGCTAAAACAATTTTATTTTTATTTTTTTCTAACAATTTGATTGCAGATTGCCAAGGGGTTTGCAAAATAAACTACAATTTCATTTGGGCTTAAAAAAAGGCATGTTTTTGCTTTGTGTGTCTTCTTTAGCATAGAATCAAGTGTCTATTATGTTTTTCTTTTTAAGCTATCTATAATCCCAAAATTATAACAATGTATCCTCTCCTCGCCATTCGTGGATCTTGGGTGTAAGAGAAACTGTTATAATTTTTAGAGGGTGGTCTTTGGTGGGAAAAGAGGTACTCACCCCAAGGAATGACCCAACCGGTAACAGGCTAAAGCCAAGCCCTTCCAAACCGGTATATAAAAAATGCTAGTGTGATTAGTCTCACATTAGACAAGTGTGAATTCATTGTGGCAACCAAAATCTCCTCCAGTACCCTAGTGGTACGTTAAAGTCCTACTTAGTAGAGGTGAAAGCCTTGCTTTGAAAGGATTGGGAGAGCCCCCTTAATTGGGAAAATGACTTGATCACAACCACCTTAATGGATGTCCTTACTACAAAATTTTGTTTAGTGGCCAAAAACCTTCTATTTGCTGGCTCAAGGGGTCACCCAAGCCTATGAAGACACCCCACATTACTCACGGTTCATAGTAGAGATAGTAGTTCTTTGGGAAGTAATGACCCATTGAATTTGGAACTTGGTGTGCCTGAGAAGTGATTGCATTGTAAGGAGGAGCCTGTGCCTCCAAGTTCCTAGGCTGTTCGCTGTGAATTTGCGTGGCTGGATTTTATTATCCTAGTGGGGATTCCCTAGATATCGTCCTTGCCAACCATAGGATTGTAAGCATGTTTGTGCATTCATATTAGAATAGTTAGATTAAAATCATTTTTGTCTTACGTGTGTGTGTTTATGCATTTTTCATTTGCCAAAAAAAAAACCAAAAAAATCAGAAAATCAGACAAAATTTCCAAATCTTGCAATCCAAAACAATCAGAAACAAAAACTAGCACATTCATTCCAATTTGTTGCGCATACATTAAACTATTCTACTCATTTGATAATTTTTCCATGCATCGGTCACAACTTGTTGTGCATCTATCTCATTTTGTTGTGCATTTATCAATCTGTCCCATGCATTTGTTGCTGCACATTTACAATAGTGAGTATTTCCACAAACTTTGAAATTTTCAAAATCACTTTTTCAAATACCCATTTTCGTCCTTAGTAAGATTCTGGAAAAACATTCAAGATACATAGAGCTCTGATCTTTAGTTTGACCATTTTCATCACTTTTCATCAATTTTCATCAACCTTTCTTCACCAAAAATCATCAAATCATTTCTTCTAATCCTTTGAAATTCCAAATCTAGTGTTGAAACATTACCCTATCTATCAGATTTTGATCTTTGTGAGTTTATCCTATCAGGATCTATCATCCTCAATCAAACTTACCTTATAGGTTATTATCTCTTGATTTTCTTTGTCATATCATAGTGAACTCTATACTTCCTATTGACTTAGATTTTATCAAGTTGTCTCATCATTTTTCAACACCTTTTCACTATCTTTTCTATACACCATTTCCATATCTTTTCATAAAAAATCTTTCATTCCACAAATCAATTTTCCCATTTTATGGTTCAAACTCGATCTTAGAAACTAAAACAATCAGTTGATTTAGAATCCCTAGACAAAATGGATAGAAACAAAAGTCATGAGGAGAATCCTTTGCCTGAAGCTCCTAAGAAAACTTCACTTTTTAGGTCCGAAGAGGAACCCACAAATCAAGAACTTAGGGATGCTACACAAGATCCTAGATTTTATCATGTCATGGAAAGACTCCTAGACCTAGATAGAGAGATGTATTTCCTCATGCTTGCTTAACAAGGAGACAAACTACCAAGTGATTTTGATATCTCTCATCTTAGAGAATCGACTATTGTAACCAATCAAGAAATTCCTAGTAGTTCTCAAGATACTCATGGAGCAAAAGAAACCAAATAGCCATCGGATGCTTCTCAAAATGATCAGCAAAACCATGCTTCCCAAAATCATGCTTCTCAAAACAATGCTTCCCACAAAAATGTTTCCCAAAACACTCAAGGAAACACATTATCTTTGGATCCCATTCTACAACAAATCTAGATGCTTCAACAACAAATCCGCGACATCCAAACTGGATCATCAACTAAGAAGTATTCCTTGGATGATATATGTCCTTATCCTTTTGATAAGAATTTAGCAATGATTCCATTCCCTCCTCATTTTGAGGTACCAAAATTTGACAAATAAAAAGGGAATTCAGATCCACAAGACCACATTCATGAGTTTTGTGCTGCTTGTATTGAAGTCACTCATAATGACACTTATCTTATGCGACTATTTCCATGAAGTTTAGGAGGACAAGCCATGGAATGGTTCTCTAAACTACCCCCAGGCATCAAATCTTTCAAGGAGCTTCTCGACAAATTTGTGACTCATTATTCCTATAACATCAAACATGAAGTCACTATGCTTGATCTTTGCAATGCACATCAAAAGAATGGAGAACCCTTCCTTACTTTTTTGCAAAGATGGCATCAATTGTTTGCCAAATATCCATGAACGATTCCTGAACAAGAAAAGATGGATATCTTTGTGCATAACCTTACACTAGAAATGAGTTATAGGTTACAATTGCAATGTCCACCAAACTTCAATAAGCTCATAGAAAATGGTATCAAAATTGAAGAAGTCATGGTCCGAAAAGGTGAGATCAAACTTTATTCCAAAGACAATGTTGGGTCCTCAAATTTCAATTCCATCAACTACAACAATGACAAATCAAAATTCTGGAATTAAAAAAAAAACATTGTCAATGATGGGATTGTTGATAATTGTAATGTCAAACCAACACAACCCCTTCTCAATCTCACAAGTCAGGCCAATGCTACTCAAGTAACCTACAACAATCAATCATCAAATCAAAACACCAACAAAGATTCATCTAAACCAAGATTGCCTTTTATGTCACCTCGAAGAAATTTTACTCCTTTAGGGGAATCCCTCAAATGAGCATTACGGAAGTTAATCACAAAGAAACTCATTACAATTCCTGAAATGAAAGACTTTGAACCTAGAGTAAAACCTTCTTGGTGGAATGCAAATGATTATTGCGAGTTTCACAGAGGAAAAGGACATAAAACCAATGGCTGCCTAAGACTCAAAAATGTAGTTCAAGACTTAATTGAAAGTGGTGAAATTGGTGTTGATGGACATACCTCAAATGAATCACATACGGCTTTCAAAGATCCACTTCCTGAGCATGAAAAATGAGGTTCTTCCAACACTACGAGTGACAATCAAGCCAATTATAATTCTACTCCATATCGATATGTTGGTAACATTTTTGAATGTCATCCTTCTAAGTATTATGCCAATGTCATTACCATCAAAGGAAAATTAGAGAGTCAACCAGTCCATGTTACTACTCGTGCTCAATCCAAAGTTACTCTCCAAGGAGTCCAGTCTAAACCAAATGCACCACAAAACAAGCCAGTTTATGTCCCAAAGTCTACATCAAATATTTCCAACCAGTACAATATTTTGGAAAAACTCAAGAAAACACCTTCCCAGATATCCATCTTAGAGATTTTACGTCTATCCCCATCTCACAAAGATATCCTTGAAAAAGCTCTCTTAGAGACCCAAGTCTCCACAAATCTAGATCATGATCAATTTCAACCTATGGTGGGCCATTTAACAACCCCGCATTACCTATCCTTCATTGAAAATGATGACTTAGCTATTAACCAACCTCATAATGCTCCCCTACATATCAAAGTCCTTGTCCAAAGTCACAAAATCAAACGAGTACTAATAGATGGAGGAGCTGGCTTAAATATCTGTACACTGAAACTAGTCCTTGCATTGGGATTTTCTAAAAATGTTGTTGATCCCAAGAAGAAAATCACAATAAAATCTTATGATGAGGAAGAGAGGTCATCCAAGGGGTCTGTTGTTCTACCAATCAGAGTAGGTCCTATAATCAAAGATGTACCTTGCCAAGTTCTAGACATGGATCTTGCTTATAAAATTCTCTTGGGAAGACGATGGATTCATTCCATGCAAGCTGTACCATCAACTTATCATCAATGCTTGAAATTCCCTCATAATGGTCAGGAGGTCACTATCAAAGGAGACACTAATCCATTCCAGTATTGCATCTTTGTGAAGACATCTAACTCTTTGATACCTTATAACCGTACTGGATCTTCTACAACTACACCCAGTGATCCTAGTAATATAGCCTCAACCTCTAAATCAAATGGGATCAAGATAGACATAAAAGAAAGAAGTATGGGAGAATAAACTTTAGGTCAAGCTCTTTGCATCATAGAGTTACCTTTATCTCCTAGATCATATGGTAGATCTTTGATCACTAAACAACAATCAAAACCCCCTTCAACACTTGTTTATGACACATTTATAAGTGGGGGCACAATATCCAAAGAGGCAACTCAGCGTAATGCTAATCATTTGCTTAAGTCACAGAAAAATGAAGAGGATATCAAACATGAATATATATCGCCTGATGTCTATGGTAAAGGGTATACTTTGCTACAAAAGATGGGATACCAAGGTGTTGGACCTATAGGATTACAAAGAGAAGGTGTTATCAAACTGATTTTGCAAAATCCAAATTATCAAAGAGACACTACAGGATTAGGATACAAAGGAGAAGGACCAAAAGAACCAAAAGGAAAAGAAAAGGTCACACCTTTTCATGAGATATCTAAAGCTCCTGCCTTACAATTCAAGAAGAATGATATGTATGTAGATCCAGAGAAACAAAGGATAGCATAGAGAATCATTGATAGACTTGGGGATAATGATGATTCTGACTCAAATGATTATGAATGGGATTCACCATCTGATTGTACTGAAGAGATAGGAGTTGATGTTGTCCATCACCATAGTAACGATTACCATGAGGGTGCCATGCCCAAAAATTAATCAACCAAAAACATAACAATTTTTTATTTTTATTTTTTTAGTGCAATGTTAAAGAGTGTCGTTCAACAAATGAGTGTAGATGACATCAGTTATGTTAGGTACAATCTAGGATCAAGTTAATAACTAAAGTTGTAAGAGTCGGGTTCAGAGGCGGGATCCCAGAGCACAGTTTCAATTAAGGACTGATGATAAAGATGTACTCACAGTTCCTAGAATATTAAATAAACACTTTAACCCAATGAGTCTATACCTTCCATAATATCTGTTATGGTTATGATTCTTGGTAGGTTTCAATTCAGCTGTAGGATGATTAATCCTACGGTGAAGGTTCAAGGGACAATTACGTTAATGATAGGGTTCCAATTAACATATGACAATGGACTTGATTGGTGTTATTCTGGATACAATGTTATCTAGCTGAACCAAGGACTGTGGTTATACTACCAAGGCAAGTCGACAACTTAATTTAAACCAACTAATGTTAGTTTTTAACATTCTAGTGTTAAACATTATACATTGAATAAAATGAACTATGACGTTTAGTTGATCCATTAAGGATAAGTCTAATATACTAGACTTTAAATTCATTAGTTATGAGGTTTCTATGAGCTAAATATCCAATAATTGATTGGGCTAAAAGTTAAGCAAGTAATTATATTACTAGGAGGATATGCACACGTACCTAATAACCATTGAGTAAACAATTTAATCCATATACCATTTAAGTTGAACAATAAATCCACCAAGTAATAATCACCACCATTAATCATCCAATTAAAATTAATGGCTAATCAATACCATTATCATCTAGGAATCCATGACAAAACCCATATTAAATCCTAAGCTACCAAATCATTAACCACTAATTTAATATACTAACCAATCTACAACAAATCCCCTATTAGCATACTATTGACAAGAGGATTTATTATCAATATTAAGTAAAACTATAACCTTTCTACTTAAAACTAATTGGTTAACTTATTAGGTATATGCTTTATCAAGATAATTATAATAAATAAATTAACAAGTCCATTTGCCACATTACTTAATTATTAGTTCAAACTAAATCATATTACTCAAATACTAATATTTAATGGTTGAGTTTAACTAAAAAGTTAATCACCCAAAAGAGATAGAATTAGTAACTAAGACTAAGATTAATATCCACAAGATGACTAGAAAATTAATTGGTTGATTTAACAATAACTAAATCTAAATACATTCTCAATGAATCTATTAATTATTAACTATGTTTATAAAAATGCATCAATCACCTAATACCATTTATATTTAACAATTAAAAATAGAAGAAGGTCAATTCAAATTCTAATAGCTAACCTATTGACTAGTTCCTACCTATCCCTATAAGCTACTATCCTATCAAATCACCACCATCTACCCCTAAGCTAGCTTGCTAATGATTCATGCAAAGAGGGGGACTACACATGGCTGCCTTGGGCCCACCACCCAACACATATCTCAAGCTCCCTAAGACAACTCACGCAAGGAAAGGGAAATGCATAATTTAAGTTTGAAATATATTATGTTGCAGCATGGTATGGGGTGCATAAACCCACGCAACAAAGGAGGAGAAAACTTTTTTAGGAAAAGGGAATATGCTAGACTCCCAAGGTCAGTTTTCAAGTACACAAGAGAAGGAGGTGACTTGCTGTTTGAAAGGAGTTTAATGCCATGTCAGTTCATGATCATGCTTTGGGACAAGTAAATTCAACTTGTATTTTGTGTCACATCTCAAGGGCCTAAGCATTCACGCAAGAATGTGAAATTTGACCCAAACTAAATTAGATTTATTGCCTTGCGCAAGGAAGAGGGAAGAGACAAGGTGGGGCCCACACAATCAAGTGGAAGGAGTCATAAGGGAATTCTTTATTAGTTTAAGATTTAGTTGCTTTATAGTCAACATGGGTTAGTGGTTATTAGGGTGGGTAAAGTAGGGGTTTAGATAGCAAATCCAAATTAGGGGTGATTAATGAAAAGGGGAGGAAATATTCTCTGTGGTAAGAGAATAATTTCCTCCCCATACAAATTTCAGAGAACTAACTTGCTCAAAAAAAAATTTCGGAGATGTTATTTCAAGTGCATGAGTTTTTTTAAAGATTTTTTTTTAAATTTCTTGCTTAATATATGAGGCCTAAAGGTATGAATTGGATAGTTAATTTAGTGCATTGTAATAAGAAGTAAATGAATGTTACATTAATATGTAATTTTCATATAGTTAACATTGTTGACATATGTGTTTTAAGGAAGATTATAAGATTGAAAAGTTGGTTACATCTAAATGATGTTCATGATGCAATAATAGTTTGTTCACGGGGAAGATTGAATACATTTGAATTTTGGATAACACAATCAACATCAATAATTTACAAGATTCATACCTCAACTAGATTTTAGGTGCTATTGAGACTTATTACATTTCTTATCCTATCAACTCTGAATATCATCTCACAAGGAAGGATAATCTTCACTATTTCAAGAAGTAAAATACAATGGATATGAAAGGAAAGATTCATCATTATCTTTATAGTCAACTCATCAACTACAATACAAATTCTTTATAATGGGGAGGCATTCATATTAACAAGAAGATATTACAAATTAGTGAAGATACTCAATGAGAGTTCAAAAGGATAAACAATCTTCTCTCCCTTACAAATCAATTAAAACTTCTCAAAGGAGGATAACATTTCTATTGCAAGAATGGATTGCTCTAAGCATGAAGGTAATTGAGACATTACTTTCTTCATGGTAGCATTGTTTTCATTATGACAACCTATCCAATACATATATTTCAAGATGAATAAGACTTCATATATATTCATGAATAGCATACAACATTCCAACTCATAATGAAGAATTTATCTCACATGTTACTTGAAGAAGTTTATCAATACTTCACAATATACAACAAGAAGAGGATCTTATTATAAGAATCAACAAAACAACAACCAAAGGTGTTTTCCATACAACCACACCAAGAGTGAACTCCTTCCAAGCTTCTTCTACATGGCCAAGACATCAATACCTGCAATGAAAGGGGGAGAACCATGGGATGCTCACCTCCCAACCTAGGTCTCTATGAGACCACCCCCGAGCTTGGAGAACCAAGGCAAAACGGGTATGCTTCATACAACAAGATGCTCACAATAATACACGTGCATATACAACAACAATTTACTCCCTCTCAAGGCTACACAAATGAGTCTTACAAGCTCATTGGAAGAGGGTGAAGGTGGGCTTTTCCAAGGGGAGAATGCCATTGCATACAAATTTCTCAACATAGAATTTCATTGCCTCTTCAAGTCTACATAATCAATACCTCCATACACATACTTTGCTTATCAACATCCTCAAGATGCAAGGATACAAATGGCTTCCATGGTGCCCATACACCATGAATTTTATCTCTCTTCTCCAAGAGAAGAGACTCTCACCTCATGGAGAGCCCAACTAACCCCTTCACCCAAGGCCACTTCTTCCCTTCCCAAAGGGTGAGTAATGCCTTAACTCCCATGAAACAACATTCTCAAAAAAAACAAGAAAATAAGAAATGAAGAAAAATCCATATGCAATCCCATTCCAACACAACAATGGAGAGATTTACAAGAACATATATATACAAGCTCTCATATACTCTTTTAACACGACAAACAACAAAATGAGATGCAACAAACATCCTTCCATGGAAAGAAAGATAAGAAAATCTACAATACAATTTACATAACAATATCCATCATGAGCTTCAAGCAAAAGGTTTCCTTCATGGTAGAGCCAACAACCTTAAATCCAAAGCAAAAATGGAAGATTGAAGTTGAGTTGGGCTCCTTATCCTTCTCTTTTCTCTTATTCCAAAACTTAATTGTCTCTAAAATTAGAGAGTGGGTGAACACCCACTAAGTCTCCCCCATCCCACTAAAAAGGCTTCTATAATGTACTCAACAAGTAGCATTAATTAAGACATGACACCAAGTCCTTGGTCTTCCATATTGTCTCCCCTCTTAATTGTGGGTTTGGCAAAGAGTGTGGGGCAAGTTAGAATGCATGAGGCCACTTCTATTTTCGCCACTTTTGAAAAGTGGGCTTTTTGGAGGCCCATCATGAGGTTTTAGGCTTTCTCATAGGTAAAATCTAACCCCCAACCCAAGGAACCTACTTAGGGTTAGCTAATTTAGGCTAAAACTACACCCTAGGGTCACTTTTGACCTCTCTAAAGTACCCCTAAAGTCCAAATCCGAGTTCCCAACTTGATGTGATCACTACATGACATCTACAAGCAAGTGGGACTTAATACAATATTTTATGGGGTTAGGAGGTTCTTCACAATCCCTAATTGACATGTCATCTTTCACATATACAACACTAGTGTCAAGTGACACCAACAAAATACACATCATATCCACAATGACATGTCTTAATTGACAACATGCAGTTAAACTAATAACACACATAAAATTTATATTTACAACAAGATCACATTACAACGAGGTTTTCAATCCCATATTGGAATAAATCTTGGCTTACTCAATTCACATATGTTTAGCCTTGATTCTCTGAATAATTCCATGTTTCTCTTTCTTGCACAGTAAACTCGAGCATCAATAGTCCAAGGTAATAACATCACATGAAATATACATTTTCAATTCATAATTAACAACATAAATCAATGTGCAAAATTTAATTCTAATTGTAATTTTTCATTCAATAATGTTTAAACATAATAATTCCATAATCATCATGACATATCATTCATGAAATAATTAAGTCTAATCATGATCCAATCTTCTCATTAATTCACATTTTTAAACATGCATAATCAAAATCAACCACATATTCTAGGTTCTAATCCACATCAAAATGTAATCCACATAATATAGTCATCATCATCAAAATTAGTATCATAAGTCTCTGTCAGGATAATCAAAAAGTGTATCAATGTATCAAAACATAAGGATCAAGGTGTAAATGAATCAATAATGCTATGATGGGTCAGGGTGAGGCCTCACAGAGGGAGAGAGTTCAAAGACTGACTCACTAGAATTAGTCCTGCATGATACTACTTTTGTCAATTGTGAGGAAAGTGACCTTTATCTTGCGATAGACGAATCAGATGAGAGTATGGAAATAGACCTCACTGATACCATCATAAACCTTGACAACTTTTCCATCAATACCATCTCTTCCTTTGAAACTAACCTGAATGATCCAATGCCCCTTGTACATCACGAGCTTATTGATTGGGATTCTCCCGATCATCTAGAACTTGATGTATTCCATAATGATGACACAATCATTGACTATCTTGGAATCAAAGATCATTTACCACCAGGGGATCACAAGTCATGATTTTCGATAGAACTCAATGACATGGCCTACTTTGGTGAGAGTGTCAATCCTTTTAGTCATAAAAATATAAAAATAATCAATAGATCTAATGGTGAAAACCACTCAGTGGTAGTATTAGATCCAAAAATAGTAAAAATAAAAGACACATCTGACGGTGAAAACCTCTCTGAGGCACCTGACGATGGAAGGATTGATACTATTCCTGATTATCTGTATCGAGAACAATCTGTCATTCTTATAGAACCAACAATACCTCTTAACATTGGAACAGAAGAGTCTCCGCGCATCCTCAAAGTAGCAGCATCCTTGACAGAATAAGAGAAAGAAGCTTTTGGAAAAATTTTCAAAGAAAGACAAATCAACTTTGCTTGGTCTTATGCTGATATGCCTGGCCTAGATCCAAATCTCATTATGCATCATTTATCTATCAGACCAGGTGTAAAACCAGTTAAGAAAAAGCTCTGCAAGATGCACCTGCACATTGCACTAATGGTTAAAGAAGAATTGAAGCTCCTAGATGTTGGATTCATTCATGCTATTGATTATGCTGAGTGGATTTCAAATATTGTTCCCATCTCAAAACTAGACAAGTCTATCCAGATTTGTATTGATTTTAGAGATCTTAATAAAGCTTGTCCAAAAGATGACTTTCCTCTGCCAAATATTGACATTATTGTTGATCTGACCGCTGGGCATGAGATGTTATCACTAATGGATAGATTTTCTGGCTATAACCAAATCAAGATTGCACCAGAAGACCAAGAAAAGACTTCTTTTACTTGTCCATGGGGTACATACTGCTGGAATGTGATGCCTTTTGGCCTCAAAAATGCTGGAGCAACTTACCAAAGAGAAATGACCACAATCTTTCATGATATGATGCACACCATTATGGAAGATTATGTTGATGACATTTTAGCAAAATCCAAAGATAGAGTTGGTCATTTGAGAATGTTGGATAGAATATTCACCTGGATGGAAAAGTATCAGATTTGACTCAATCCAAAGAAATGTGCATTCAGAGTCATGTCCAGTAAACTATTAGGATACATTGTCTCAACCAAAGGAATCGAAGTAGATCCAAAAAAAGTTAAAGTAATAATGGAGATGGCTTCACCCACTAACATCAGTCAGTTAAGATCCTTACAAGGACATCTCCAATCCATCCGAAGATTTGTTTCTCAACTAGCAGATCGAAGTCATCCCTTTCAACATTTGTTGCATAAAAATATCTTATTCCAATGGGATAATAAATGTGAAGAAGCTTTCAATAAAATCAAGCAATATCTAGTGAATCCTCCAACTTTGATGTCACCAATTCCAGGCAAGCCACTCTTGCTCTACATTTCAGCTATGGTATTTTCACTAGGTACTCTTCTGGCTTAGCAAGATCATGAAGGAAAAGAAAAATCCATCTATTATATCAGTCGCACCTTAGTGGGATATGAGCTAAACTATTCTCCTATAGAAAGAGCATGTCTAACCATTGTTTTTGCTTCACATAAGTGGTGACATTACATGTTGTCACATTCAATCCAGCTCATTGCAAAGATTGATCCTTTAAAGTATCTATTAAGCAAAACATCATTGACAGGCAGATTGGCTAAGTGGGTCATGCTACTTAGTGAATTTGATATTGAATATGTAGATAGGAAGGCTACCAAAGGTCAAGTGATAGTAGATCAGCTACCTAATGCTCCATTAACAGATGACCAACCTATACACACAGAGTTTCCTGATGCACACATCTTAGCTTTATCTACACAAACATGGCAACTATATTTTGATGGATCATATACTCAACAGGGTTCAAGAGCTGGTATTCTCTTTGTCACACCGCAAGGATACACAATTCTGAAATCTTACAAGCTACTCTTTCCTTGCACCAATAATGTAGCAGAATATGAAGCCTTGCTGATTAGGTTAAAAATGGCTTTACAATGGAAAGTAACTAAAATAAATGTCTATGGGGATTCTCAGTTGATTATAAACCAAGTTAATGATGATTATCAGACTAAAGATGATAAGTTATTACCATATAAACGTATGGTTGATGACTTCAAATAATATTTCTCAGTCATCACTTTTGAGTAGATTCCTCGGCATGATAACAAGGTTGTCGATGCAATGGTAACAATTGCTTCTTTGTTTGATACAAAAGATATCAAGGTCTGTTTTGAGTTCTTGGTGGAATCCCTGACTTGTCCTACATATGATGATCCTGATACGAGTATTATATGTCATATAATTGGACACACCTCCCTAATCTATGGAAAAATCTATTCATATCTAAAAAATGACATCCTACCCCCTGAACTGTCCCGAAATAAAAAATGAACTTTTCTCCGCCAAGCCTCCCGCTATGTCCTAATATCTGACACCCTTTATCGGTGAGGTCTTGATGGTACTCTCCTACGATGTCTCAAGCATGATGAAGCTCAAACTACCTTGTGAGATGTACATGAGGGTATTTGTGGGACACATTCGAGTGGTCCCTCTTTGGCTAAGAAACTCATGTGTATGGGTTATTATTGGCCTACCATGGAAACAGATTCCTTTCATTTTGCTAGGGCATGCAAGAAATGTCAGATACATGGAAACCTTATTCATGCTCCAACACAAGAGTTACATCCTTTTACAACTACCTTGCCATTTAGTCAGTGGGGACTCGACCTCATGGGTGCTATCAACCCTCCATCTTCCAATGGTCACAAATGGATTCTCACTGCTACAGAGTATTTTACTAAATGGATTGAGGCCATTCCATTAATTACCACCACAAGGAAACAAATATCCATGTTTATCCTAAATTATATCATTTGTAGATATGGTATACCTATGTATCTCATTACTGATCATGGGAAACAATTTCAAAATTAGGACATGGATGAACTGTGCACAAAATTCCATATCACCCATAACTATTCCACCATATACTATCCCCAAGGAAATGGCCAAGCTGAGGTGTCAAATAAAACTATTGTTAAAATCCTACAAAAGATTGTCAATGACGTTGGCCGTGACTAGCATATCCAACTGAATCCAGCTTTATGGGCTTATCGTACCTCCATCCATACTCCCACTAGAGCCACCCCATATTCCCTTGTCTATGGATCCGAAGCAGTCCTGCCCCTCGAGGTCGAGTTGCCTTCACTTCATGTCACTCTCAAAGATTTGATTCCTGATGAAGATTATAGAGTTGCACAGTTGACTGAACTAGAATTGTTGGATGAACGCCATCAGAGAGCTTATGATCATTTGAAAGTCTATCAGCAGAGTATGTCTCGTCAGTATAACAACAAGGTAAAGATCAGAGACTTTCAGTTGGGTGACCTAGTTCTTTGAGAAAATCCAAAGAATCAATTGCATCGTGAGAAGAAGGGCAAGTTCGAACCCAATTGGTTAGGTCCTTTTGTAGTTATAGTAGTTTATGGTTCTGGGGCTTATCAATTGTCCACACCTGAGGGAGATCTTTTGGATGAACCTCTTAACAGTATCCACCTTAAGAAGTTCTATCCTTGAAATCCCAATGCAAGGGCTATTTATAAATTTTGTAAATACAAAAAATAAAAAAAAATAAAAAAATCAAAAGAAAAAAATTGCAATAAAAGCATGTGGTGAAAACCTGGAAACAGGCACCATGTGTATCAAGTTAGCTCCTTTATCTATTAGGACTCTTCTAGTTTGTCCGTTCATTGTATATATCCACAATAAAATGGTTAGTCAGTCCCCATCCCCACCATGTACATATCATAATAAAATGGCCAGTTCATACACCATCCATTGTATCTACCCATAATAAAACTATCATAGCTTGAACATTTGTCATGGTCTTCATCCTAGTCTTGTTGCGTCTTTCTTCATCCATAATAAGTCAGTCCATCACCTAGCTGGGGGCATGTCCTCGACCTAGTTCAGGAAGTGGATCTATGATAGTCATGACTCTTAGAGGACACAATCAAACATTTTTTTCACAATGATATCTTTATGATGAATCAGAATCTATGATCTATCCTTCGAAACATGGTTGTTTATCTATCGATTCTTGACTATACATCATCAATTGAACTAATCGCTATATCTTACACTATCTTTTGGAAAAAGAAATGTATATTCATGACATGCATGTTAGAATGATTTGTTGTAGATTATGCATTCATATCTGGATTTCATTGTTATCATGTTTCCTATGCTATTCTATGATATCTTTGACATGGGTTTGAAACTCTAATATGTCACTGATTAGGATAGCCAGGATGGGGCATGGTATTTTCTTTGATTGCTGTTTGTGGGATATTTTTCTGATGAAATCGAAGGAACAAATAATTGGGGTGTTTGCGCATAAGTGCCTTCATCCATTTAATAGTATTGACAACATTAAAATCATGTTGCTCTACATATGCTATTTATGGTGATACGCCAGCACATACCTCGACTTCAAATATTTGTTCCCCGATGGAGGGGGGAAATATTCCTTGTCTGTTATGCAAATGAAACTTAGGTCATCTCGGTTCAATTATACCTAGATGCTTGTCAAGTTTTCTACATTAAACTCCATGCAAGAAGTGCTCAGGTCATCCTGGTTTAATTATACTATGATGCTTGCATTTCCTTGCAACATAACGAGCTCAATGATGAAAATCAAGTTCCAGTTATTATGAAGTTCTAAGATGTTACCTAAAGTTGTGGAGATATATTCATTTCATATTGCATTTCATTTAAATAGTTCATGACTTGCATATCAATGCTCCTTTTATAGGGATTTGTAGGATATCTTTCTTATTAGGTTATCTGATCCTAGTCCATTCTTCTTGTGTCAGATACATTGTTATTCAAGTTGAGGACATTTGGACAATAAAAACATTAATGTTTCATTTCAAATTGTATAACATTTAATCAATTCATTTAGGCCATGCATTATCTTCATTTGTTATGTTCATTTGTATGTTATCCATCTCTCTTCCATGCATGTTTCATGTGTTGTTTTGTTATAAGTTATCATTCACATTTCATTATCTTTTTACTTGGGTGAACATTATATATTTTAGTCATCTTACGAACATCATTTATTCATTATCCATTTTATGCATTTTACATCATCATTTATTATTATCGATTTTATGCATTTTACATCATCAATTATTATTATCCATTATATGCATTTTACATCCTCATTTATATCATCATTCATTTATATCATTTATTCATTGTCCATTTATTATCCATTATCCACATTGTTCATTACATCATTTCATTAGTCATCACATAGCATTGTATAGTGTAAACTCATTTAAGACATGCATTTATATCAACATCATATGATTAACCATTAAGCATCAAATATATCAAATATAATATAAAGCATTTTGAATTCTAAAGACATACATTCTATGCATATTAAAATAAATCATCACATCTTGCATATGTCAGTATGCACATGTATAAAATCATCAAAGTAAATCATGATAGAACTGCATCACTATGTATATAGAGTCCATCATATAGAGTCAATCATATAAAGTCCATTAGATACAAAAAAACTGACCAAATGTCCAATGATATATCGAAATATAAAAATGTGTCCAAAGTTAATGTCCATCAAGTCAATAATAATAATAATGATACAATGATAACATGATACAAGTGTATACAATGATCTCTCAAAATCTATGAGCCATTGCCTCCTGACTCTGTCTGTCTCTGTCTATGAGATGCAATGTGGCCCCGTGCTACTGAATCACCTGATGATGAGGATCCACCCTGATCTCTTGAACCTGTCAGTGCTCTAGGAGGGCATGATGATACACCTCCATTGCCAGCTGGTGCCTCTCTCTCATAAACCACCATCCTAACAGCTACTGAGCTCTCTTTGTAGCTCCCAATCCACTAATCCCTCAGGATCGCCTGTCTATAAGCCTCTCACCAGTAGGATATCTCCTTCCTGGCACATACCATGGCTCTCAAGCTATCTCCATGAGAACCCAAATCCTCTATACGCTGCAGCTCATCCAAAAACATCTCTGACTGCCTGAGTCTCTCAATCATTGCATCTCGCTCATGCCTCAGTACTCCCATCTGGCTCTCTAGCCTCTCAATCCACCTCTCCAGACCAGGAACACAATCTTCCTGCACTTGTGTCATGGCTAGTCAGACTAGCAATGAATCTATATTAGGATCCTCCTCCTCCACAACATCTCTCCGTAAATAGGGATCTTGTCCCCCAATGTCCATCTCTGTTGCCTCCTCCTAAGCATCTACACTCACATCCTCCATAGGTGCATCCTGCTCATCCAATCCATCATTAGGGATCTGTCCACCCTAAACTACTCCCCCCTGCGCTAATAGAACATCTACCTCATCATGTGCCTGTACAACTGGTCCCTATACTGGGGCAGTTGGTATCTGTACTTGAGCCACTAGTACTTGTAGTGGAGCTCCTGCAACTAGTTGTGCTGGCTGTGTCGGAGGTTGTCTCCATCCATGTTTAGCTGGGGGTGGCATCAATCCCCTTTGCCTCACACCGCCTCCTCTCATCTAAGGAACAACCCTATCACCTCTCCCTCCATCTCCCCCATCTCCTCCATCACCTCCTCCATCACCTCCTCCACTATCACCACCATCTCCTCTCCCTCATCCCCGTCTATCTCGCCCTTGGCATCTCCCATGAAATCTATCTACTGGATCTCTCTCTGGTGGCCTAGTTGTTGGATCCGTCAAGCGAGGAATAGGAAAGTCTCTCAGGAACTGCTCTAGATCTACTGTCATCCCAGGATCCACAACACCCTATCGCATCATCCATGCCTGGAATGGCATGTCCAAAAACTCCTATTGGGCCACATCAAATGATGCCATAGGTCCCCAATCCTGTCTCTCCTAATGAGTCCTAGCAAACTCTGTCACTCCCTGGGGCATGCCCTGGATCCTGCCAAACTGGCGCAGAACCCGGCTAACTACTTGTCTCTCCAAAATAAAGGGCATATGCTAGTCAACCATCGTGACTCAAAACAAAATCCCAGCTATCGCTCATCATCCTAGGGCTCACAGCCTAGGTATGGTCTCCATGTCACTGTATCTAAAGTATCAAAGGTGTATCGCCAAAACTCTAAATGACCCAGTTTTGCCTGAGATAAAACTGATGAATATAAATGAATGTACGACTATCCTGCGCCATGAAATCTAATGGCTACTAGCCGTGTCACTACAATGTGCTCCCATACCCAAACATGGAGTAGTGTGACGCCTGCTGATAGTGATGCACCTCTATGATACACCACCTGATGAAGATCATGATATAAGTGTGCTAATAAATAAACACCCCAAGAAAAATGGGTCCCATCCAACATCTATTGTAGAGTGTAGCCCCATCCAACTGCAAATCCATGTGATCTACGATCAGGGAAAATGAAACCCCCAATTGCTCCAGTTAGTACCACTGGTAGAGGCTCATACAAATCCACCATGTCCTCCCAGTTGATCTCCCCCTCATCAATGTGATCATCTCCGAAGATGGCTCTGCACTCCGTCACTCCATCGTGTCGATCATAATGTACTAACTCCCTTGTGATAGGAAGCCGGAGGATGTGATATACATCCTCTAGTGTAACAGTCATCTCCCCTATCAAAAGATGGAAGGTACTCATCTCCGAGTGCCACCGCTCTGCTAGTGTTGTCATCATACTCCGATTCACCCTAATCTCAAGTGTGTAAATCACATGATACAAGCCGAACACACCAATCAGGAGTTTGTTAGTCTCTGATAGCACTGGTCTCAGATTCTATGTGACGGGATATCTCTCCCATGACATCAGAATATCAGTAATATCCTCCTATACAAATCAAATAAAATCAAGCTATCAGATTTTGATAAACTGATCTACAACATCTATCTATCCTATTATATCAACTACAAACATGTTCTATCACATGTTTTAACAAATGATTTTATCAATCATCCAGTATCAAGACTGGTTAACTAGCAACCATGCTACAATGCTGCCTATCTTGACCTAATTGATCAAATTTAACTGTCGACAGATCAAATTGGCTTATCAACATCTAGTTTGACCTGTTTGACTTTCTAATTTGACCAAATTCTATCCATAAAACAAATGCGCAGCACAAAAAAATGCATGTGCCATAACCTTTCACATTTGCGCAAAAAATCATGTATGTGCAATTTTATTGCACATTTGCGCAACAATTCACAACCAATGTGCCGAAAGAACCAATGCACACTTTTAATCTACATTTGCGCCACAAAAATTTGATTCTAACATGCATACGCCACTACCTAAATGAATGCGCAGAGGTTTGTATTTTCTACGTAAACATTGCTAATTGTTGCGCATTCATGCACCGCAATGGCGCATTCATATTCCAGCCAAGAACAAAACTTTTCATCCAATCTAACTATGATTCAGCCTACCCTACACATGCTAAATCATATCCTATCATGCTAGAAATAGAAAATTGACAAAGAGGATCGAATCACCTACTGGCTCACCTGAATCGGGTGGTCGCTGGAAGTGTCTGGCCCTCTCGAAGTGGTGATCTGACAATGGGAATGACATCTTGGTGGCTCTGATCTTCTCTCTCTCACGCTCTAATCTCCAAATGACAAGTGTGCACAATGAGCTTATTGTGGACCCCTTAGCCCTATTTATAGCCTATGGACCCTATGTGCTTGGTGTGTGGACCCTACCTCCCATTTTTATTCCGTTTCACCCCATTTTCACCCACCCTTTCTCCTGTTTCTTTCGTGAGATTGATTATCCAACTCGAAAAAAATAAAAATAAAAAATAGACAATCATAAAATTTCAATCATCTTTTTTGTTAATCAATCTCTCGAGGGGGCATGCTTAGGTCATTTCAGACATTGTTTGGGGCAGGGGCAAAATACTTGAAATTTTCTTTGAAACAATGTGACACACACATTATTTCAAAGAGGGGCAAAATGTATACACTTAAAAATAACTTCATTAATTGATTAAATATTTATTATTTAATTGATATTGACTTGATAAATTAATTAAATATTTATTATTTAATTAATAATTATTCCTCTATTTATTAAATAAATTATTCAATTTATTTAGTAAATTCACTGTAGTTTATTCCTCTATCCTAAGTCTTCTAATTAGTCTTATTAAAGTGATTTAATTAAATATACAATCACCTAAATATGACTAAGTCCCCTAGTCCACCTCACCTACCTAGTCACCTGACACATCACTTTGGCTAAAATAAATAATTATTATTAATTATTTATTTGTAATTATCCTCACCCACACATGTCCTATTCTTAAGGGCTATGTGGCCTCATAGGACGTGGTCTCATGACCACATGTCCTCTCTTAAACTAAGTCAAGAGACAATCCATATTCCTAAGGGGCTTCTCAAGCCACCTCTAAGGGTCAAAGGTGACTCATAGGACACTTGTGCAAAGAGTCCTCATGAGGAAAAGGTCTCTCCCTCTTTCTATGTTGGGTCTTTGTGAGACACTTGACATGTGTCTTTCCCTTCCACCTTGTTCTCCTCCATGTCAATGTGAGAGGAACATCATCCCTATTCTTCCTCTCACATTCCAACTACATCCCCCATTCTCTCAACTCCTTCAACCAAGTCAATCCTAGCCCTAGGATCTTCCACCTTTCGTTCTCAACCGTAAGATTGTGCCACCTAGGCCTAGATCCTTTGTGAGCTAATAGGTATTTTTGTTATAGGCATTCAAGTAATCAAGCATCCAAGCATCCAAGCATCCAAGCATTCTAAGAGCAATCAAGCATCCATATTATCATCAAATCCATTTTGCATTCCATACATTAGTTGCACAATCAAGCTTTAAGCTTCCTTGCATTCATTATCAAATCTCCACACTTTGGTAGCATCTTGGGAAAGCCTTCATTTGGAAATCTAAGAGCTCAACATCTTCAAGAAATCAAGGCTAGGAGAGCAATGGAGACAAGCTACATGGTAGGTGAAGGTAAAATGTTATTTAGCTTCATTTTGATTGTATTCTTCATTGTAGTTTGCTAATTAGATAGATTTATTAATCTTAGAATAGTTAATTTATCATTTAGAATATTATTTACCTAATTTTTCCATACAGTGGGACCAAGAGAAAATGTACCATCAAAGATTGAAGACTAAACCAAGTAAGATCGTGAGATGATAACAAGTCCTTCCCTACCTCCAAGGGGATCTATCTTTGAGAAGAGATTTGCATGTAAAATAAGCGAATGAAGCCCACTCTCCCAAGAATGCCACAAATAGTGTTCATAGGGCCTAATTACTATGTGAGACATATATGTAATAAAAAAAATCTAGATTCCTTGTTTCCTTTAGAGAAAAAAATGAATGTGTGATCTATGAAAGCAAGAAACACTCAAGCTAAACACATGAGAGGTTCATTTTATTTCCAAAAATTGAAATGTTATAGAGATGTAGTGAAGTACCTTAGATCCAAAGCTCTGCAATCCAATGTTATGTTGCAAAACCACTTATTTGAAATTTTTGTCCTGCATAGATATCTGAAATCAAAATTTCCAAAAACTGTTTAAAAATATGATACTACTATGCAAAACTGGCATCAAAACTCGTACGAGTTTCTACACCTTCTCATACAACTTTTCAGAAATGATATGACAATGAGTTAGTCCTCATCCAACAAAGTAATTCTCATATGACAATACCCATAGAACCTGCACGACACTTAAAATTTTCATCTATCATATGACATAAAGGATCTTCTGATACGACAATCTATAGAATGTCGTACAAAATCATATGGACCAGAAAATTAAAAATCATAATTTTAATATGAAATGTCAGAAAATGATAAAATCAAGATGGAAACCCATTCTAGGACCCCACAGTGGATGCCAGAAATGTGCGTGTGAATTTTGTACCTAGCTGTGGACACAACACTTTAGTAAAACATTAGAGGTTAGCAAATTAAGAAATCTGCAAATGAAAACAATATAGCTAACCAAGTGATTTACTACCTTTTAGTAGGTATGAGTTTGATATTCTTAGATTATGACTGAGACCAGTGATAATGCAATACCTAAACGAAGGATTTAAATGATGAAAGATGGATGAAAATGAATGCAGCTTAATCTATATTTTTGGATTTTCTATGCAATATGATGAAAAATGATATGAAATTGATGTAAATGGATTGAAATGAATTGCAACTGAATCTAAAAATTCTATGAATTGATTGAAAACAATGAAATGAAACTGCAAAAATCTCACAATTGCCTGTTCCCAAGAGCTCGATTCTCCAAGTAATTGAAAGCGTAGTTGAAAGAAGGATCTTTTGTGAAGGGTTGAGCATTGTTTATATAGAAATCCAAGATTTTTGAGAGCTCATGGAAAGCCAAAAATATCTCCTTGATTAACTCAGATTGATTTTTGAGTTATCAGGAAATCATAATTAGTTAACTCACAAAATCATGCAAAATCAGTTTTTTAACTCAAATCAGAAGTTTAGATCACTTATTAACTCAAAATAGATGTTGAGTTCAAAAAGATAAAAAATTAAAATGATTTATTGATTTAGAGTTTAACTGCTTTTCTGAATGTGCGTGGATAATTATGAATTAATTTAATAATTCAAATGAATTATTCTCAACTTAACTGATTTTTGAATTAAAACAACTGATTTATGGGTTAATCAATTATTTAATCAAACTTTATTCCAAAACTATATCATTAAAGTTTGACAATTGGATTTAATTAATTAAATAAGAATTTAATCAATTATTTGTAGTATTTCTGATTTATTGTCAAAATTAAATAATATTAATTAGGAATAAATAGAATTAAATCTAATTAAATGATTAAGTGGCATAATTAAGTCTAATTAATTAAATATTTATTATATTCAATTAATCAAATTTAGGATAAATAAAATAATATCATTTATTGCCAAATAATATTTAATTAGGAGATAATTGATGGAATATGGATGAAGTGACTGAGAGGGGGGGGTGAATCAGTCAACCATAAAACACTTCACAATTAATTCTTTCTAGATCTCTTAGGATATCTTAACAATGTTATCTGTTTTAGCACTCGGTAAATAGATTGTAGTAACTTTGAAGATGCAGAAAAAATTATCTTTTAGATATTCATCAGCACTGGTGTATGATTAAGATAGCAATTGAGAACACAAGAGACACAAGATTTTAACGTGGAAACCCAATATGGGAAAAACCACCAATGTATCTAGATACTGATTTTCACTTTTCTGAAGTGATGCCCGGTTAGAAGCCAACCCGGTAAAAGGTTACAAAACACACTGTTAGGTGTGACCTTGTTAGAGGATTTAAACACCCTGCTAGGAGTGGCCTGGTAAGAGGTCTTGAAAACAATTCAATGGAATTGTCACCTTGTTAGAGGATTTACAATATGGTTGTTAAACCAACTCGGTTAAGAGATTTAGAATTCACTGTTACAATGATAAGAAGGTAACAATGAAAAATGACCTGTATAAATAATGCAACTATCTTGTTGATTACAGATCTCTGTTCTGCATATGTGTGATCCTTCCTGATCGAATAAATCTGTGCTACACCTCAAGGATATTTGAACATCCTTCACAAATTCGCACACACCTTTCCTGTCTTTCTTCTGTAAATCTTCTGCTATATTTCTTGTTTATTTTTCACATTTGACCTTTTATTTATATGATTTTAGATTTGTGAAATCGACATTATTTAGTATAACAGTCGGCTGAATTAAGCAAACTCTATTTGCAAAAATCCTTCAAGGGCCGACAGTGCTCGGTGACCATAACTTTCTATAATCTTTCGGAGACCGAGGGAACTCGGTAAACACCGACAATCCTTTACCTTCGATAACCGACTGAACTCGGTAAACACTGAATTTCCTTTGACGACCGACTGAACTCGGTAAACACTGAATTTCCTTTGACGACCGACTGAACTCGGTAAACACTGAATTTCCTTTGATGACCGATTGAACTCGGTAAACACTGAATTTCCTTTGATGACCGACTGAACTCGGTAAACACTGAATTTCCTTTGATGACCGACTGAACTCGGTAAACACTGAATTTCCTTTGATGACCGAATGAACTCGGTAAACACTGAATTTCCTTTGATGACCGACTGAACTCGGTAAACACTGAATTTCTTTTGATGACCGACTGAACTTGGTAAACACTAATATTCCTATCTGGCAGACCGACTGAGCTTGGTAGGAACTGATTGCTGCGGACTATGACATTGTGTGACATCAAAGACAATATATAATTTGAGTAGCAATTTCCTTCAGACAATTGTTTCCAACAATCTCCCTCTTTGGCATTGATGGCAACACAATATGTCATAGCATAAGAAATTTGAAAGAGTTAGCTCGGTTCAGATTCAAATCTCCCTCTGTCAGCAAACTTCCTTTATCCTGAAAATTCTTCCTTCTGACTATTGAAAAATTTCTTGAAGTAATAGAAAAGACATAGAAAACACTCCCTCTTTGACAACACATGCCAAAGACAATTCACATATTACCAGTGAAAATTAATGTACCTCAAGTACTGATTCATATGCAATGATTCCTTGAATATGCTGCATCAACTGGTTGATTTTCAATCATGTTTTGGTTGATGCATCACTAAAACTATATTTAGTGAGCCTCGAATAGGGGAATGACCCCCAACTTACCTCTTAGATACACAAATGCATCCTTAGGTAATGGTTTGGTAAAAATGTCTGCAATCTGTTCTTTTGTATGAATATATTCTAATCTGATTTCCTTGTCCTGCAGCAATTCTCTGACAAAGTGATATTTAATAGCAATGTGCTTGGTTTTGGAATACATCACTGGATTCTTAGAAATGTTTATTGCACTGGTATTGTCACAAAATATAACAACTGGTTCTTTGATTTCAACCTTCATACCTTCTAATAACTGTTTAAACCAAACAATATTTGAACAGTTTACTGCAGCAGCAACATATTCTGCTTCAGCTGTGGATTGAGATGTGCAATTTTGCTTTTTACTAGTCCAGGATACCAGTCTTTTTCCAAGAAAAAATGCTCCACCACTTGTGCTTTTTCTGTCATCAATGTTTCCTGCCCAATCAGCATCAGTAAACACTTTTAAGTCTAGATTGCCTCCAAATTTATACCACAAACCATATTCTTCAGTTCCTCTTAAATATCTTAAGATTCTTTTGATTGCCATCATATGATTTTCCTTAGGTTTTGCTGAGAATCTAGCTACTATACCGACTGCTAAGGCAATATCAGGTCTTGTATGTACTACATACTGTAATTTTCCAATCATAGATCGGTATAGGGTCTGATCAACTTCTTTTGAATCATCATTTTTGGTAAGTTTCAGTCCAGTACACATGGGTGTACCAACTGGTTTTGAATCTTCCATACCAAACTTCTTAAGTATTTCCTTAATGTATTTAGATTGAGTAATGTATATACCATTCTTGCTTTGCTGAATTTGAAGACCAACAAAGAATTTTATTAAACCAAACATAGACATTTCAAATTCTTTGTTCATTTGCTCTGAAAATTCTTTGCACTGATCCTCATTCCCTGTAAATATAGTATCATCTACAAATATTTCTGCCAATACAATTTTGTCATCCGGTCCTTCTTTAATATACAGATTGCTGTTATCATTGGCTCTTTTGAAATTAATCTGAATCAAATAGTTATGGAGTCTTTCATACCATGCTCTAGGAGCTTGTTTCAAACCATACAATGCTTTGTGTAACCTGAAGACCATGTCCTTTTTATCTGGATCAACAAAACCTTGAGGTTGTTCAATGTAGACTTCTTCATCAAGAATTTCATTGAGAAATGCAGATTTTATATCCATCTGATATACCTTAAATCCTTTGTGTGCTGCATAAGCAAGTAGAGTTCTTACACCTTCTAATCTTGCAACAGGAGCAAAAGTTTCTCCATAATCTATACCTTCTTCTTGAGAATAACCTTTACATACCAGTCTAGCTTTGTTTCTAGATACTTGACCATCTTCATTTAGCTTATTCCTGAATACCCATTTTGTTCCAATTCCATTCTTATCTTTAGGTCTAGGTACAAGAGTCCAAGTTTTGTTCTTTTGTATTTGTTCTAATTCTTCATTCATTGCTTCAATCCAACTTTCATTTTCCAATGCATCTTTGATATTTCTAGGTTCAAAGTCAGTAAGCAGACATGTACCTTTTAGCTTGCTTCTTGTCATAGTACCATCTGATTTGTTTCCAATGATTTGATCTGGTGTATGATGTCTTTTGACATATTTGGCTAGTATAGGTTCCTTGCCTTTTGAATGATTCATGATGTTGTCTTCTAGGATCTCTTCTTCAGGTTGCTCGGGCTCGGTAGATATTTGCTCGATAACTTCAGGCTGAGACTCAGTCTGAATTTCTTCCTGTGACTTGGTTTGAACTTCTTCCTATGACTCGGTAACTATGCTCGGCTCGGTAGATATAGTTTCCTTATTGATAGTTGTGTCTGCCAATGTTTCAGGTTCAATGTAAATGAATCTTCTGTAGTTCTCAGGTTCCCTTTTGCTTTCTTCTTCAGTCTTTTCTACAAACTCATCAAATTTTACATGTATACTTTCTATGACTTTGTGAGTAGATAAGTTCAGACATTTGTATGCCTTGCTTTTGCTAAAATATCCTAGGAATATTCCTTCATCACTTTTCACATCAAATTTATTTCTTCTGGATTCTTTTAAGATATAACACTTGCTACCAAATATTTTCATGTAACTTACATTGGGTTTATAGCCATACCATAATTCATAAGGAGTTTTGAATGTGTCTTTCTTCAATTGTACTCGGTTCAAAGTATGAACTGTAGTGCTGATAGCTTCCTTCCAGTACTTTATAGCGATGTTCTTTTCTATCATTAGAGTCCTTGCACAATCCATAATAGATCTGTTTCTTCTTTCTGCTATTCCATTCTGCTCAGGAGTTCTAGGAGCTGATACCTGTCTTTTGATTCCTCTTTCAATGCAAAAGTTGTTAAAATCATGGGAGATGAATTCACCACCTCTGTCTAATCTTAAGCATTTCAATCTTTTCCCTGTTTCCTTTTCCACTCTTGCTAAGTACCATTTGAAATTTTCAAATGCTTCTGATTTTTCTCTTAAATACATGACAGTCATCATTCTAGAATAATCATCAACGAAAAGAATAAAGAATTTATCTCCAGTATAGCTTTGTATTCCAATAGGTCCACATAAATCAGTATGCACAATTTCCAAAATTTCTTTAGACTGATAGTTCTTACTCTTGAAACTAGTTTTACTCATTTTGCCAATCTGACAATTCTTACATAGACCAGTATCAGGTTTCTTCAAAGTAGGAATGCCTCTAACCTTCTTGAATTTGCTTATTTTTTATCATGTTATCAAAATTTACATGACATAACCTTTTGTGCCATAGCCAACTTTCTTCTATTTGACCAATAAAGCATGAATATTCACTGAGATCAAGATAAAATAAGTTACCTTTTGTTTGTTTGCCTGATCCAATGAGTTTTCCTTTTCCATCCAGCAGTCTTGCTTGACCATTCATGAATTCAACCTTGAAACCAGTGTTGATTAGCTGTGCTACACTTAGAAGATTATGTTTTAGTCCTTCAACCCAATAAGCATTATCACATATGAGTTCTTTGGTTAATGAGATTCTTCCTTTTCCTTTTATACAACAAGGTTCATTGTTTCCAAATCTTACATTACCACTATCACAGTCTTCTAGATATTCAAATTTTGTCTTGTCACCAGTCATGTGGTGTGAACATCCGCTGTCTATTATCCATATATCATCTTTTCTTATATGAGAAATAAGTGTCATCTTATCTTCATCATCATCAGATTCATCCTTTATAGCAATAAAGACAATTTCTTCTTCACTATCATCAGAATCTTTAGCCATAAAACATGTTTTCTTACCTTTATCCTTGTATGATTTGAAATTCTTTTTGCCATAGTACTTGTGACTTCTCTTCTCTTCCTTGACTTGCTTGTTTGGGCACCTAGCTGCAATATGTCAAATTTCTTCACATGAGAAACAGATTAAAGGAGTTTTACCTTTATATTTACCTTTCCCTCTAGAGTACTTCTTTGCAAGTAATGCTTCTACAATTTCAAGATCACTATCAGAACTTTCTTCTGATAATTCTTCACTTTCTGACTGAACTTCTTTAATTTTCTTGTTCTTCTTTAGTGAAACCTTGGCCTCAAATGCTGATTCAATATTTTTGGAACTAGGAACATAGTTGTCATAGTTGTCTAATTCAAAGGCTGTCAATCTTCCAACTAAAGCATCCAAAGTTATATTATGGTTTGTTTCACATCTTCTTTCTTGAATAGCTGATACTCTTATTGCATAGATAGGGAGTAATGTTCTGAGTACCTTACTTATAACAGTTTCATCTGAGATTGTTCCTCTAGAAGCTCTAATTGCACTTACACTTGCTTTGATTCTTTCAACATATTTTGCAATGTTTTCATCTTCCTTCATATTCATCTTGTCAAACTGTCCTCTTAGGCTTTCTGCTTTGGCTCTTTTCACATTTACATCACCACCATATATTTTATTCAGTGCCATCCACATTTCATATGCAGTAGTGCAGTCTTTAATATCATCAAATTCTTCATAGCTGAGAGCAGATGTAATGTCTATCATCATGGTGTTGTGAGTCTTTTTATCTGCAATGTCTTCAACAGTTAATGCGCCATTAGGAATTGTGTATTCTTCATCAATGTATTTGCATCCTGAATCACCAATGGAAGCCAGATGAAGTCGCATGAGACCTTGCCATGCTGAAAAGTTATCTCTGTTGAGTTTTGGAATTTCCCTCTTGTAAGACATCCTGATCTTTAGCTTAGGTCCTTGAAACCCTTCCTGCAAGCACCAAATGCTCTGATACCAATTGATGGAATATGGATGAAGTGACTGAGAGGGGGGGGTGAATCAGTCAACCATAAAACACTTCACAATTAATTCTTTCTAGATCCCTTAGGATATCTTAACAATGTTATCTGTTTTAGCACTCGGTAAATAGATTGCAGTAACTTTGAAGATGCAGAAAAAATTATCTTTTAGATATTCATCAGCACTGGTGTATGATTAAGATAGCAATTGAGAACACAAGAGACACAAGATTTTAACGTGGAAACGCAATATGGGAAAAACCACCAATGTATCTAGATACTGATTTTCACTTTTCTGAAGTGATGCCCGGTTAGAAGCCAACCCGGTAAAAGGTTACAAAACACACTGTTAGGTGTGACCTTGTTAGAGGATTTAAACACCCTGCTAGGAGTGGCCTGGTAAGAGGTCTTGAAAACAATTCAATGGAATTGTCACCTTGTTAGAGGATTTACAATATGGTTGTTAAACCAACTTGGTTAAGAGATTTAGAATTCACTGTTACAATGATAAGAAGGTAACAATGAAAAATGACCTGTATAAATAATGCAACTGTCTTGCTGATTACAGATCTTTGTTCTACATATGTGTGATCCTTCCTGATCAAATAAATCTGTGCTGCACCTCAAGGATATCTGAACATCCTTCACAAATTCGCACACACCTTTCCTGTCTTTCTTCTGTAAATCTTCTGCTATATTTCTTATTTATTTTTCACATTTGACCTTTTATTTATATGATTTTAGATTTGTGAAATCGACATTATTTAGTATAACAGTCGGCTGAATTAAGCAAACTCTATTTGCAAAAGTCGTTCAAGGGCCGACAGTGCTCGGTGACCATAACTTTCTATAATCTTTCGGAGACTGAGGGAACTCGGTAAACACCGACAATCCTTTACCTTCGATAACCGACTGAACTTGGTAAACACTGAATTTCCTTTGACGACCGACTGAACTCGGTAAACACTGAATTTCCTTTGACGACCGACTGAACTCGGTAAACACTGAATTTCCTTTGATGACCGATTGAACTCGGTAAACACTGAATTTCCTTTGATGACCGACTGAACTCGGTAAACACTGAATTTCCTTTGACGACCGACTGAACTCGGTAAACACTAAATTTCTTTTGATGACCGATTGAACTCGGTAAACACTGAATTTCCTTTGATGACCGACTGAACTCGGTAAACACTGAATTTCCTTTGATGACCGACTGAACTCGGTAAACACTAATATTCCTGTCTGGCAGACCGACTGAGCTTGGTAGGAACTGATTGCTGCGAACTATGACATTGTGTGACATCAAAGACAATACATAATTTGAGTAGCAATTTCCTTCAGACAATTATTTCCAACAATAATTTGGATAAATTAAGAATATTTAGGAAATATTCCCTGATGCAGAATCTAGATAGAATCGATTAGGGTTTCGATAATTTGATGCGCAAATGTTCCTTTGGTTAGGACTTTTGTGTCAATTTAGATTGATTTGTCGATGTAGAAGGTCAATGGTCCTATAGCCCATTTTTGGGGTATTACAGGAAGTGGATATCAATTCTTGATGGTTACCTTATTCAACTATCGGTAATCCATACACAACCTAAGAGATTCATCCTTCTTCTTCATGAAGATCACAGGTGCACCCCAAGGAGAGACACTAGGACAAATGTGTCCTTTCTCTAATAGTTCCTCAAGCTACAACTTAAGCTCATTAAGCTCATTAGTGGTCATCCTATAAGGTGCTCTGGAAACTGGTTCTGCTCCTGGTACAAGATCTATGTGAAAGTCTACAGCCCTTTAAGGTGGCATACCAAGTAGCTCCAAAGGAAAAACATCTGCATACTATTGCAGAATGGGATGGTCATCCAATGAGGCTTCCTATTTTGCCTCATCTTCCCTATCATTGATGGTGATAGAAAACATCTAACATCCCTTCTGCATGGTTCGCTTAAGCTGCATAGTAGAGATCATATGAAGGGATACAGGCCTCTTGACTCCACATATCATAATAGCGTTTCCATCATCATCCAAGCATTCGATCAACCTCTTATGACAATCTAGTTTGGCCTTGTGAGTATATAGCCAATCCATGCCAAGAACTAGTCTGTAAGATCCAATAGGTGTAGCTCTAAGGTCTACTAAGGTGGTCAAACCACCAATCTAAATTAGGCACTCTCTAACCAAAGAGGTAACCGATACTCTAGCTCCTAAAGCTAACTCAACTTCCCACCTAACATCTTGCCTAGCTACCACTAGCCCACAATGCTCCATGACCAATGGATAAACAAAGGAGTTAGTAGCTCCAGTATCAAAAAGGATAGAAACTGCACTACGTTTGATCATACCTAAAGCCTCAATGAATGTGGCTTGATGCTCTACCTGATGGTTGTCAACCGCTACAAACACTCTGTGGGACTGGCCCATTTCCCCAACTATTGGTTCAGACATCACTACCTATTGACTGTGATTCTGAGGACATTCCCTAGATATGTGCCCCATGGCACCACAAGTATAACATGGTCCTCAATTTTGAACCTGAATTCCCTGAGGTCTAGACTATTGAGATCCTCATGTTTGAGTATGCCCACTATATCCCCCTTTATAGGGCTTTTGTAACTATGCTAGGCGTGTATAAGGGGCCTGAGATTTCTATCCCTTCTTAGGACCTTGAGAGTTCCACTGCTTGGATTTTGAGCCCTGTTGTCCCTGTGGTGGCTTCGGTGCATGGCTCTATTGAGACTGTTGTTGCTGCTAAGGTTGTGGGGGCTTTTGATAGCTATAATTCTAAGGTTTGGAGTTACGATTTTGAGACCTATCATGAGATCCCCTCTAAATACCCTCATCTATGACTGATCTCTCCACTATGTAGCGTAAGTCTCCCGGTGGAATCATGCATACCATACCGAATAAGGTGTGGTTCAATCCCTTGATAAAGTGATTGACCTAAATTTTCTCATCCTTCATGTAATCTACATAAGGGAGAAGCTCGAGGAATTTTCTCTCATATTGAGCCACTGAAAGTCCTCACTACTAGAGGTCATGAAATTTGTCTATATGATGCTGCCTAAACTGCTTTGACAAATATCTAGCCCTAAACCTTTCCAAGAAAGTTTCCCAAGCGAGGGTGTCTATGTCAATGTGGCCTTTGAACTTCTCATGTCTCCACCATGTGGAGGTTGTCCCTCTCAAAAGATGAATTTCCATATGTACTTTAAGATTACTCCCATAAGGGCGCAATCCAAAGCACCTTCCAAGGCTTATAAGCCAAGATTCAACCTCTGTACCCTCGGTAGATCCCGCAAAGGGTGGTGGATTGAGTCAAAGCAACTCTCTAATCTAATCACCTACATCAGGAGGTGGTCTCTCATATATGCGAACCTCATCTCTAGGTGGAGGCTCTGGTCCCCTGATGGAACCAAGTTCTAGCTCGACTTGAACCTCTGTAAATCTAGAAGGAGGACTCCTACTATGTTCCCTAGCCAAGGACCCACATCCTTTCATACCCTATTGTACATTTTGGGGTACAACTAGAGGCATATGATCAAGAATGAGTCCTACAAGGTTCTGAAAGGCCTGAAGTAACTTTGCATTTGCATTGAGAGGTGGTTCAGGAGGTGGACCTTGGTCCTCCTCTTGAGCCTCTACCTCTGGATGTACCTCTTCTCAAGATAATGAGATATGTCTACGACCACATCCACATCCACGAGCTAATTGGTTGAGTGGAGGCATCCTACACACATAACAACACAAAAGCTTAGCAACTACAAAGTGGGTTAGGTTCCCAAAGTTAACTAAACAATGCTCTAATACCAAAATGTCATGCCCAAAAAGTAAGCAAAACACAACTACAATTTTTTTCTCTAAAACCTACTAACTGACTACCAACAACATACTTACACAACTAAGAAGTGAAGCACTAACTAGCACAAGTCTCTACATGCATGCAAAATGGTGCAGAGAGAGAATAGAAGATTGAAAAGGATGAAGTGTCTAAAACACTCCAAAGGTCAAACCATACCAGGTTGACCATGTTCAACCAAGTTTGACCAAAATTCAAACTTCATCTAACAACTCCTAACTGCACTATAGGGTTCCCTAGAGTACTAGCTTCGACTGACATGCAAATTGAAATAGTTGACTAAAAGTCAACTAGAGTTGACCAAAATTCAACCATGCACTGAAGTATGTGCATTCAAGCTAAAAGGATACAAAATGACTTCAGGAATACTTGGGCATGCAAACCGAGGCATTTAACCAAGGTTTGATCTAGGGTTGACCAAAAAGTTAACTGTGCCCAAATATGACCGATGAGGTTCTACTAAGGTTAAAACATACCAAGGTAAGTTTTCATGCACCCAAACTAAGGTGATGTCCAAGGTTTGATTAAGTTGACCAAAAAGTCAATTGTGCATTAAATTGGCTTCCTACAAGCATCTAAGGTTTACATCATGACTAGTAGAGGTTGTACATGCAACTGAGATGCTTGTCCCGAGTATGACTAGAGTTGACCCAAAGTCAACCATGCACGATATCAAGTCTATCAAGGTCATTATGACCCTGGACGAGACCAAAGGAGAAAGATAAAAAGACTTTGATATTTATTGAATTAAAAACTTGATAAATTAAATATACTTTAAAATAAACTTTTAATAAAATAAAACTATTCTATTAAGAGTGTCAACTAAAATAGTCATTGTGAACCCTTCAATATTTACATAAATACTACTAACTTAAACTAACCCTATCTAAATGATCATAACAAAATGAATCTATATTAACTATAAACAAATCCACTTAAATAAAATAAAATTCTATTTAACTAATCATTCATATGTTAAATCCATATTATGTCAGGTCAAATATGCCATCACCACAAATATTAACAACATAAAATTTCATCTAAAATTCTATTTTACACTTACTATATTTTTAAATAGAACTGAATTTCAAATGCAACCCTTTATACATAATCATATTTTTAAATAAATTATTTAACAAAAAAAACATAACCTTACTATATAATATTTAAACTTTAATCAAAACTAAATTAATATTACAAACCTTTTAAGCAAATAAAATAACAAACTTTATAATATTAAAAGTTAAATTAAAAATAAACTAAATCTAACAAAAAAATAAATTAAACCTTAGCATTTTTTTTTTCCCCTGCGAATGATCTAACCCCAACCGCGAATGATGGATGAGGCATGCGCAGGAGGGGTGGGGAGGCGGGCCCGGTGCGAGCATCGCTCTACTGCCACTGCAACATTAGTGGTGGGGTGGGTGCCGGTGCCGCCCAACCAGTATTGCCGCTGCCGATGGAAGGAGGAGAGGGGAAGCGAGGAGGTGCGGGGAGAATGGATGGGGGTTGGGGCTTCGGCCCGCCCCCATGCCATAATATATATATATATATATATATATATATATATATATATATATATATAACATTTTATATAATGCGCTTTGCACGCAATCCCAAAATGAGATTTAAAAAAAACTTTGGTTTAATAATATCTTAGTTTAATATAGTTTAATAAATATAATAAATATACAAATATAGATTAAAAGCAAAAATAAAAGATTATTTAAAAATAATAATAATAATAATTTCTGGTGTGATTCAAAATCCCTGAATTTCATAACAGGGGATATTAGGAAAGATTTTCTTAAAATTTAAATTATATATTTACAAACTATAATTTAGTCCAAACAACATGTGCAAAAAAGAAAATTAATTTAAGCCCTTTTTTTTTCATAAATACTCAAAAAAATTTCTAAGTATGAAAATTGAAATAATTATTTTTATTCCCAACTCAACATTTAATTTAATTTAACAATTGCACGTTAAATAAATTAATCATTAAATAATAGTTTTATTTATTCTATGCATCAATGATAAAATAACTAAACCTTGGCATCATTATATTGAAAGCAGATGCCAAATAATACCAATAATTTTCTTCTCAATATAACATAAATTTATTTATTTATTTAATTTCAAATTTTGAATTACTCTTACCCACGAAATAAATATGGGTCTTACAATATATGTATATTATTATTATTATTATTTTTATAAGTTCCAATTTCTCCAAAGGCCCAAATTTTCCATTAACAAATTTTCAATAGATCTATGAAATCAAATGATTAATTTACAAAGGAATTTGTGATTCCTAATTACAACATATTTTTAAAAAGTAAAATTACAACAAGATTTCAAACTAAAATTTTGTCTAAGTCCACAAATCCTACAAGCCCTGCATCCAGCTGGGTACCTGTAAATGTGAGGTTGACCATGGAGGCTCACCTCCCAACCTAGGACTTTTCAAGGCCACCCCCAAGCTAGGGGATCTAGTTTTAGGATGGGATACATACAGAAACTCAAACATGAAGGAAAACAAGCAAGACATAAAGACATTTAAATGATATTCCCTACAGGTTTTTACAAGAGGAAGACCTCCAAGAGGCCTTGCTGAAATAGGGTAGAGGTGGACTACCCGATGGAGAGGCCATAGTACAAATACAAATTTCCCAAGCCACACATGGACTTGGGAAGACCATCTTCAACAAGATTCGGTCTAACACTCCTTATGTCCCCCAGGTGCCCGTAGGCCATACTTGGCATCATGGGTATCATGGAACCCCATGTCTATCCCTCCACACATGGGAGACTCTGCACATCCTTGGTCTTCTTCCTTCTACCCCCTTCAAGGTTACTCCACCCTCCCTAGGGTGAGTAAGCCTTGAAGAATCCCATCCCAAAATTGAATTTATAAAATAAAAGCAACATTTCTTCAAAACATAAATTTCAAAACATAAACTTCAAGAGGCCATGGACTCCATTAATGGAGCTCCAAGCTCAAAATTATGCAAGAATGCAAACAAATAACACAAGATCTTACCTTGATCCAAGAAAAGGTTGATTAATTAAAATTGAAACTCCTTCCAAGCTAGTCATTCCTAAGCTCCTTCCAAAGAGAATGGTCTCCAAATCTAGAGAGTGGGTGAACACTCAAACCCTTCCCCAAAGCTTTTCCTAAATAGGAAAACCTCCTAAAATCTAGGAACCTATCAGAGGAGAGGAAGAAACTTCTAGTCCCTTCTTCCCACTTTCCTTCCTTCTCATTAATGAAGTTGAGAGCAAATTTGGGAAGAAGAGAGAGGTTAACCAAATCCTCACAACTCTTCAAATCCGCCCAACTTTGAAATCTTGACTTTAGGGGAGTCATAAATGAGTTTTAAGGCTCTTAATGGGCTAAAAATGACCCCTAACCCCTAAGGTATTAACCTAGGTAGCTAAAACTGACCCTAGTTAACCTATGGGAGCCCAAATGACCCTCCTAAACTGCACCTAAAGTTTACATGCGGATTTCAAGTCATGGTTGACTATCTAGAAACTTCCCAACCCAAGGTAAGTTGATCCTACCCTAAGGTTAACCCCTAGTCAAACTCTTGACCCAACCAATTACAAATTACTAACCATGCCAACACTTAAGCCACAATTTGCCAAATTTGGCACATTAATTAAAACAAATGACATGGTGAAGTCACAAATACATTTACTAAATTAAATATACAAATGCAAAACACATTCACAAAATAAGACTATACAATGAGGTCCACGTTTCTTTATACAAAGAGGACCTTGGAATGCACAGCATAAACATAGTTTCCAATACTAGATCTCGGCATTTAGATCCATGGTCAACTTATCCTGCACACTCATTGCACACATTAGCAGGTCCAATCAACATGATATAAACACAATACATCATCAATACTGCATGGTATAAAACTATGTCTGTGAATGAGATAACTAGCATAACATTGGTTTCCTAAACCAACTTTTCATCACAATAGTATATAACATCATAGTACATCATATGTGTCATCATCATAGACTAAAACTGAATCAAAACATATAGTATCTCAAGTGTACCCTGATTACATAATCAGGTACCAAACATTTTAACATAGGATTCAACAGATCCTCAAATAGATAAGTGTCTCAAATAGTCAAGTATGTATGTGAAATAAGTAATGAAAACATGGAAAACAAAGTAGTATAAATATGATTGTCAGGTAGATCTCACATCTCGAGAGCTCCAAGAGTGCAAAATAACAAAATGAAAGCCCTAGTCACTATTTATAGCCAATTAACCAAAACTCTAATTTTGATTGAGGCCCTAATTCATCATCATGGATCCCAAAAACTTTAAATTACAATATCATCCAAACTATCGATCTGTTCGATCCTATGCACACTATTTAACGATGTCAAAAAATTAATAGTCATTTTGGCACATTTTCACTTAATTTGTTGAGGGGGGATAAAACAAACAACTTGTTATCATCAGGGCAAGTTGGGTCAGGACCCGAATCATATATTCTTTGACATGGCACTCAAAATCACATTGTATCAAAGAGGGGCAAATGGAGACACCCAAAATTGGACACTCTTGTAAGTCTGAATTAATTACTAATTATTCTGCTATTAATTAAATGATTCTTTAATTATTTAATTAATCACCTTATTTATTCTATAAGCCCAATATTTTCATCATTAGTCACCCTCCTTGTGTTAATTAAATAATTAATATTATTTAATTAATCAATCGTAATCAATTGGTCTTTATCAGTTAATTAAATTCAATTTCCATAAATCCTATAGTTTAAATAATTACCTTTAATTACTTAAATTATCTAATTATTCCTTCCAATTAAATTAATTTAATTCCATTATAACTTCAAACTAATTTTATTTTCATTTAATTTCTAATTAATTCTATATTGATTTCAACTTAATTTCATTCTTCCTCCAAAAATTTAATTTTTAATTCAATTTTGAATTCAAAATCTTCAAAAAATAGAAAATTAAAATTATGAAGTAATTAAATTTCTTAAAATTGAAAAAGCCCTCATAAACTGAAAAATTAAATTTATGACAATCTAAAATCTTCTCAAAATGCAAAAATTAACTTTAAATCAAAAGCCCTTTCCTTTTCCAAATTTGCATTTTTTGAAACTCTTATTTTTGAAAATAAGGAAAAATATTCTCAATCTTTCTCTTCTCCTCTATTTCATAAATGAACTCTATGCTTTTGAGTGCTAATTGGAAACAAACCTCTTCTTTTGGAAGGTTACCCAAATCCTTCTAGTTCCTAATTATTTAATCCATCAAATTTGATTTTCCTAGATTGATATTAACCATCCATGCAACCTAGAACATCTATATAAACCATGTCCATTCTCACAATAAGGATTCTATATTTTACATCCGAGTTCATTTATGCAAGTTTATTATCAATTTATTGCAATTATCAAGCATCATATTTTAGATTTCTCAAATCTCCTGAGTCCAGGTAAAGCCAGTATCAACATTGAGTGTCACCTCCACAAGAGTGTAGAGAAGCAACCGAAGAAATTAAGCATTGATCATAATGGTTTAATTTAGTTTATTTCAATTTCAGATTATGATGTTTATATTATGTTGTTCTATAGGTTTTTCTTTGTTAGTAGTTTATTTTGATTCATTTCATTGCTACTAATCTCTCTCCTTAGTCTTGCAGATATTTTCCCTATGTACAAGGGGTTGATTGTTGATTGTTGTCATTGATGTTATTGTTTGTTCTAACACTCTTATCTTTGACCTATCCTTGGTATCGAAAGTGGTGTTACTAGTACAATTTTTGGTGCAAACCATGGTGTATTGAAGTTTTGGTCTCATCCTATTTTGGCATAGCATGAGATATATGTTTGGCATTGCCGACATCTTTGACATTTTGGGTAACATTGTCACATGATTCCATCTCTTGTTTGAGCCAATATGTAAGAATAGAGATTCAATGTATGAATATATAGGAAGTGGGATCAACACAAGATAGGGGACAATGATGTTTATATGATATATTATGTATAGTAAAAATTTGTTAATGTATATAGCGAACACATATATGTGTAATTTTGCAATTATATAGAAGAACTTTGTACTTTAGTGAGAACTATATTTCATGCACATACAAATGAAATTGTAAGAGTTCAATTTCATATTTTGAATTTTGTAAATATCTTTCCTCTCAGCTATAATAGTTGTCTTTTTTATTTTGGGTAATGAGCCACTTGAGATTTAACCCTCTCCTTGTTTTTTCTAAACTTGGGTTTCCATGATAAAATTTTTGATGTTATGTGGTGTTGTGCTATTTGGTGTTGGGATTATGGAAAGGTGTGTTACTGAGAGGGGAGGGGTGAAAGAGTAACCCTAAAAACTTTTTTCCCTTCAAACTTAAAGATAAGTTCCATTATTAACCAACTATAGTATTTACTGTCTCCATACATTCATTAACATAACTGAAATGAAAATACTTCTAATCTAATCAAAAAAGCATTCATGAAACTTAATACACATAACACTATGATTTTGGTAACATAGAAACCCTTGTTAGAAGGTAAAAAATGTGGTGGGGATGACACCCACAAAGCTTCACTAATTGCCATAATAAAGTTTGTCGGTTAAGGCTACAATGTTTGAACACTTCTGATGATCTTAACCTGTTAGGGGTAACAATAAAGATCTGTGAGGATCTACCTGGTTAAAGGATTTAAGAAACACAATTAAGTGTGCACTCAGTTAAGAGATTTACAAAAAAGACTTGTTAGGTCTACCCTATTAAGAGATTTAAGTTCTACCAAAATTTTTAGAAAGTAACTGTAGAATTGATTTGTATATAGAAACTAACTTTTCCTGATTTCAGATCTGATAAGTACTTAATTGTTATCACCTTGCTGTGATATATTTCTTCTCTAATTCAACTCGGTAGCCTTCTGGTCTAATAATAATTCACTCCTTGAATGCTCTGTCAATGCTTTAACTTCACAACCTTGTATGATCTTCATATGTCTGCATGTGGCTACTTCATGTATGGTATTTGTCAAAATGACATCTCAAAAATTCATATATCAAAAGCTTTTGACCTAATTAGGATTATGGCATCATCTAGAAAACCTAAGATCTATTATCCAAATAAATAACCTAAAACATCATTACATAGGGATCATCAATCATTAAGAGATTACATCCATATTTAATCTTCACCTCGATCTTTGTAAACCATTTACCTTGTATTATGTTCCATTATAAACTTTTATGCCCTTTCTATATTGCTCGGTATATAGTGCATTAATCACTTGGTAAATTACTGACACTCGGTATATATGAATTCTTGGTTATAACTATACTCGGTGCTCGGTAATCATCTGGCTTGGTATGAGTGCTCGGTCAAGATTATGTTCGATTACTATGTTATTCTTCCTTTTTCTATGCTCAGTATCTATACTTAGAGTGTTGACTAGCTAGCATGTTTTCTTCCTTTACCAATTGTATGTGTGACACTAATGACAACATATAACTAATATTCTCCCCCTTCATCATTAGTGACAAAAAAACATATGTATGCCTTAAGAAAAATTTCAAAAATTGTATACCCTTCAAAAATGTAAACTCCCCCTGTCTATATGCATTGGTAAGTATACATACTAACTATACATATCTTCTCCCTTGTTTCTTTGTAAGTATACATATCTTCCCCCTTTTTTGTAATAATGTCAAAACTTGTATATACTTACAGCTTATCAAAAATATTTTGATGGGTTTTCTTCAAGTTGGCTAAGAGGTTTTCTCATTCCTCTTTCAAACTGTCTAAGACAATCTACTCTAGATGACTTGTGCATGCATATCAAATATATGATCTACCATAGATAGCTCAAGAGTAGCCTCTAGATCTTTAGCTTTATTTACATGCCTCAACATCACCTCAACATGTGGTAACAACTCTTCTTGAAGTTCAGTTGTTTGATCTTTCATTTTGTCTACTTCTCTTCTCAGCTCATTCCTTAACCCATGTATATGCTTTACTTTTGCATAATGTTCTTTAAATGCATTGGGGTATGTTAGCAACCTTTATACATTCTTTTGTAAATCATCATCTAATTACTTGAGTTTTTCTTGGATCTCTGCAGTGAAGGACTCAATAATGCAAAGCTTCTTCAAAGTGGTGATTATCTATTGAATGATAGTTTCAATTTCATTTATGGTTTCAAATAACTTCACCTTATGTATTGTCAGTGTTTGGCTGATTTTCTCTATTATCTTGAATTGAAACTTAGATTTATCTTTCTCTTCAATTTTCTTCTCAGCATCAACATTTGGATAATTGATGTGTCTGATAAGTGTTTCAAGATGTTAAATGATGTGAGTTTCCTCATCAACATTGACATTAGGTACAACTTGCATTAAGATCTCTCACATCTTCTAGCACTTGTTTATGCTTACTCTCTTGTCTCAACTTCTCCTGAGCTTCTTTCTTTGTGCATAGTTCTCCATATCTCCTGAGATCTTCGGGGTCTAAGTTTCTTGGGTCACATGAAGGTATCTCAATGACTTCATCTAAGGTGACCGAACCTTTACCATGTTTCTTTTTTTTTTCTTCTCTTGTTTACTTTATGTGGGAGATTTTCCATATGGTACTAGAGATTTCATCTCCAGATTATACTTTTTTCACTTAGTGGAGACACTTTCCTCCTTGTCTTTCCATTTTGTAGTACCCTCAATTTGAGATCCTTGGGCTTCTAGCCTTGTACATGTTGTAGAATAATCTACATTTTTTTTTTTTGTTTTTCCTTTATCTTCTACCTCTTTTTTCTTAGGTTTGATGGTCTCCTTATTTTCTTCTTCACCCCACTTTTTGGTAGTATCCATCTATTGCTTGGGTGTGTTCTCCTCAGGTTTTTCTTGAGTAGAAATTTCTATGGCTTGCACCAAAATAGGTAAGTTACCTAGTATTAATATTGTAGCTACCTCAGTTGTCTTATCTCCTCAGTGTTCTCAGTAGTAGCAGTAGTAGCATCTTCATCTTATTTTGCCTCATCATTAAGATCTCCTTTAGTGATGTCTTCAATTATTACTTCATCATTCTCGGTAATGACTAACTACTCGGGAGTATCCTCTTTCTCTTCTTTAGTGTAGCCAACAGGATACAAGTCTTATGCATAAGTTTCATCTTCTAGCTTCTCGGTGCTTGATATATGTATAGGATCTTTAGTTGGCCTCTATGTAGTAAGATCAACATCATTTAAATGTACGCATTTTCCTTTTCCTTTTCCTTTGACACCTTTCCTGGGGATAACTACAAGTGTAGTTTGTTCTTCTTCAGCCTTGGACTTCAAAATTTTTTTCCATAAATCTTTACTTTCTTTATCTAATTCTTCAAGTTTTCCTTGTAGTATAATCAATTCTCTTCCTTTCATAAAATACCTAGCATATTATTTCATCATATCCTCAATTTTTGTTACTGATAAATTTGGCATTGCCAAAATTAATGATCGTTCCCTCATCTTTTTATCAGTATGCAAGGCATAGGTCCAACTTTTTGATACCTTCTCATATAGCTCCTTGGGAATATAACTTGAAAATTCAACTGGTAACCTTCCAAATTTAATCATCATGTTGATGGTTTCTTCCTCCAATTTTTCTTTGTCCTTGGTAGACATATATGTACACTAAAAATGTGCACTTCTCTAAGCCATTGATTCCAAGAGCATCCATGGATTGGAAACTTTGAAAAGTGACCTAGAGCTCCCTAGGCATGGAGTGCAAGGGTGTTTAGAGGGCTCTCAACTAGAGCTATTAAGCATGCAACCTTGCTAGTAAACCATGCAATGAGAGATTCAAAGAGACAAGGGAAAGAATGTCAATATCTTCAAGAATCACAATGAAAATGCAATGCAAGCTATATTAGAATGAGAATGGAAGAATGCAACTAAAATATGAAAATGAGAGTGTTACAAGCCATTACTAATTAAACTATGTTAACTAAGCTAAAGCATGAAATGAAACTAAGTTAAGAATGTTATGAAGAGACTAAGATACAATGCAAGTATGAAGATTAAAATGCAACAAGTTCTTCAAAAGCTCCAATGTCACCAAGAAAACCTACAGCATAGCATTAGCATCAAGAGTGGGGGTCCTAGAATGAGAAGAGAGCTCTCCTTTTAAAGATAAATGGACCATGGAGATTAAGAGGAAAAATATTTGATCAAGGGTAGAGTTTGAAAGTGGGAGCAATCCTTGTGCACAAGTCTCCTGCAATGAGAAAGAAGTGTTGACTTTTGTGCCCCATGTCAGACAAAAAAGCCTTTTCTTCTTATTTATTAAATATGAATAATTCTTTATTTGTGCAACTTAGGATAAAAGGTAAGTGGGGGCTTTTTATTTAATAAAAGGGTGGGGGGGGGGGGGAATTCCTTTTAATTAAATAAAGACTTAGGATAAAATGGTTAATCCATAGATATAATCAAATAAATGATAGAATTAGGATTTGATCAAGAATAAGCAATTGATAAATTTAGCAAATAATGCTAGAAACGGGCTAATAGTCTAGGTGACCATTTTAGGTGATTACATTTGCCCCTCTTTGACTAATGTGTGATCGATCTGGGAACACATTACATCAAATAATAGATCAGCCAAGAAGGAAATAGATAGAGGTCTGACTCCAAAGAATGAAGTGGAAAGAGATAGCAAATCCTGCATGGTCAGCCTAGTAGCGATAGTACTAAACATTTAAGAGAGAGATGGACAATATCAGAACTCGAGATGAGAACTAACATGTCAAGCACAATAGATCAATCAGACCAAATGGAATGGTCAAGCATATGCTCTGGAGAATAGCTGATAGAATATGTCTGCCCCCTCGGGATTGAAATCGAAATGAGGTAGAGGGAATGCAAAAGCAAGATGAGAGAAACATGATCAAATCACCACAAATCATAATTGAAGATGAAAGATAATAGAATAACCATCAAGTAGTGAAAATATGCCCCAATTTGAGTAGGTTTGACTGAGAAAGATATAGGATAAAGATAAAGTCAAAACCTCAGAGAGACAAAGTGAAGGAAATGAATGAAAGACTAGAAGGGTGAGAGAGATGGAGATGAAGAAATCAAGATGCCATAGTGAAGATTGAAGGATCAGGCTTCAAACGGTCAACCAATTGTGTAGAAGAAGGAGAAATTTGAAAATGCAATTTTGACCAGCAAGATGAACTCAAATTTTGATTTTGATCCTGAAAATGGATCTAGGACGTCGAAATTAGCCAGGGGTGCAATTTTCATGAAATTCTGAGATGTTTTGAAAATTAGGTCAAAATGCCATATAAGAGGTGAATAGATATGCATGATGATAAGATTAACCCCTTGTGATGACATGAATAGAAAAGGATGGGATATGAAAGACAAGAAGTGAAAGATGTGATCAAGAAGAAGTGAAAGGTGAGCGTAGTTGACTGAGAAGTCCGTGAAAGATGAAAGGAGAGCTCTCTCCATATGCAAGATGCAAAACTAAACTAACATGAACCTAAGAATGCAAGATACTATGAAAAAGTGGTTTACTTGAAAGGTTACAAACCTGTTAGACTCTAATAATCATCATCAAGCTTTAATGGTAGCATCGCAAGATCATACAATATGCACTAGTATAACTATGGGTATATGAATATGATCTGTATCAGATAGGTATGTGGGAATCCCACCTAAGCATCAAAGACATGTAGGTCAAGATGACTAGTGCAGTGAGGTTCCCTAAGTTTAGTATAGAAATATTATGCTCGCATTGAGACACAAGAAAGTCAAGATGATTATAAGCATGCACTTGTAGAAAATAGTCAAGGATAATACACTGTAGATCCTCTATAACAAGCATAAATACTCATGACAGTTAGGATCAACAAGATATACCCATAGGCAAAAAAATAGAGAAAACATGTCCTCATGCCCCTAGTCTTCTAGCTATGCATCATCAAAAACTTATTAGGGAGAGAAAAATCATCAAAATAAATCATCATAGACAACACACAAAGAAATAAAGTCAAACAAGTCTCAGTGAGTTAAGTGTTTAAGTGTGTGTGTAGGTCATAGAGTCAAACTTTGAGTTATCCCATCTACCGGTGAGAAATATCATATCATTCTAGACTGCAGGTAGGATATCTAATAAGTGTTGAGAAACACTTGACGCTAGGGAAGTGTTTGAAAAACACAGTTGGAAAGTGTTGAGAAACATTGTTTGAACCAAGTTGCCCAAGAAACCTTGATGCACAAAGAGACCGAAGATAAGCTAAAACAACGTATGCCCCCAAGACTAAGACAAGAGTCAATTCTAGGCTAGGAGAGACAAAGTGAGAAGTGGAGCGAATGAGTACCATGCAAGACTGATAGACATAGGTGCAAGGGTCCCAAGTAGTGCCTGTTTCTAGGTTTTCACCACTTGGCAGATTTTTTCAGAACTTTTTAATAATTTTTTTGTATTTTTTCTACCAAGGTGCCTGTTTCCAGGTTTTCACCAAGGAACTTTTCAATTTTTTTTGGATTTTTGGATTTTTCAATTTTTTTGGTGAGACATCAAAGCGCCTATTGCTAGGTTTTCACTAGGATGCTCTTTTTTTTAGGACTTTATATGCCTTTTAGGATTTTTTTAGCATCATATATGAATTTTTTTGAATTTTTTCAAGATCGATAAGATATATACAAAGAGCTCAAGAACCTTAGGCATAGAACTTCTTCAGATGTAGAATATTAATAGGTTCAACAAGCTCTTCTCCCTTAGGTGTAGATAACTAATAGGCCCTAGACCCAAATGCTGCCATGATGATGTAAAGCCCCAACCAATTTGGTTTGAACTTGCCTTTCTGCTCTCTATTCTGTTGATTCTTAGGATTTTCTCTTAGGACTAATTCACCCACTTGAAAATCTCTGGGATGAACCTTCTTATTATAGGTAGTGGACATTCTCTTTTGATAAGTGCGCATGTGATCAAAGGTGGCCTTGTGGCATTCCTCCAAAGTAGTAAGCTCATGAACTCTCATGGCCCTATGGTCTTCATCGGTAATCAAACCATGTAGAGAGACTCTCTGTGATGGTATCTCGACCTCTAAAGGTAAGACATCCTCAAAACCATAGACCGAGGAAAAAGGTGTGGCACATGTAGGAGTGCTAATAGAAGTTCTATAAGCCCATAGTACAGGATTGATCTGTAGATGCCAATCCTTGCCTGATTTGTGCACTGTCCTATGAAGGATTTTTAGCAATTTTTTATTTGAGGCCTCAGCTTGGCCGTTCCCTTGAGGGTAGTAAATAGAAGACCAATGTTGTTTAATTTTGAATTTTTTGCACAATTGCTTTAGGTCTTTATTCTTGAACTGGCCACCATTATCCGTGACTATGGAAGAAGAAATACCATAGCGGTAAATGATGTGATTCAAGATAAACAAGGCAACATGTTTTCCTATAGCTGTAGATAGTGGGACAGCTTCAACCCATTTGGTAAAATATTCAGTAGCTGTAATAATGAACTTATGCCCACTTGAAGAACTAGGATGAATCTTGCCTACCAAGTCAAAGGCCCATTGCTGAAATAGCCAGTATATAACAAAGGGAATAATTTCACATCTAGGAGCATGAATGAGATTCCCATGGAGTTGACATTTCTTGCAGGACTTGGCATATCGAACAACGTTAGTTTGCATAGTAGGCCAATAGTAACCAGCCCTAAGCAATTTCTAAGCTAACGCAAGACCATTAGAGTGTGAACCACATATGCCATCGTGGAAATCAGCTAGCGCTTTTGCTGACTCCTCTATTTCTAGACACCTAAGGAGAGTTCCATCTAGACCCTTCCTCTAGAAGTCACCAGAGATGAGGGTAAAATGTGAGGCATTGTGGATGAGTTGGCGCTTCTCATTGCATGTTATATTTTTAGGAATAATCTAATCTCGGAGATAGGAAAATATAATAGCATAATGGGATGAATCATAACCGACCATAGTGTAAATGACACAATTATCAGGGGAATCATAGGTGGGATGACACAACTCTTCCACTAGAAACTCAAAGTGTGACTCATGTTCTTTCAATTGTAGAATGGGTGCCAAAGTATCCATGGCATCGGTAGCCTTGTTCTTAGCTCTAGGAATTTGTTGGAATGTAACATATATGAAATAATTCCTAAGCGAGTCTATCAACTTTTTGTAGGGAATCAACTTGTCATCTTTTTTCTGGTAATCATTATTTACTTGATTTATGACAAGTTGTGAATATTTTCTATGCCTACTCTGTGATATTCATGATCGAAGCATCTGGGAGGTCTATCTGAAGAGGAGCATCATCAGTCATGGGAAATTCATCCAAGTGATCTACAATTGCTTATCCTTTAATGGCTTTCCTTTCGATGTACTGAATATCAAATTCTAAAAGAATCAACATCCATTTGGCAAGTCATCTGGTAAGCAGAGCTTTACTTAAGAGGTACTTTAAAGGATCAATTTTGGTGACCAGCTGCATAGTATGTGCGAGCATGTAATGTCTGAGTTTTTGGGATGCAAACACTACTGCTAGACAAGATTTTTTGATGCTAGTATAATTGAGCTCATAAGAAACCAAGGTGTGACTGATGTAATAGATATCTCATTCTTTGCCCATATCATCTTGTTGTGCAAGGAGAGCTCCTAAAGAATTCATTGTAGCAGATATGTAGAGTATCAAAGGTTTCCCTTGGATAAGCGGCATAAGAATAGGAGGTTTTGCGAGTTAATCCTTGATTTGGTCCAAATTCTTTTGACACTCCTCATTCCATATGCCAGTAGCCCCTTTATGAAAATTCTTATTGAAGGGTTGAGTTCTACCAGCTAATTGAGAAATGAACCACCTAATAGATTGGAGATGGCCTTGGAGACCCCTTAATTATTTTATGTTGCGGGGAGGTGGAATCTCCATGATGGCTTGCACCTTTTCTGGGTCTACCTCTATTCCTTTTTTTGATATGATATAACTGTAATACCCCAAAAATGGGCTATAAGTTCATTAATCTCCTACATCTTCAATTCAAATGAAATCGACATCGAAGTCCTAACCTAAGGCACATCTAAACATCATCGAATCATAATTGATTATCTTAAATTCTGCATCGGGGAATATTCCTAGTAATATTCCTAATCATCATAATTATCTTTAATTTTATAATTATTTGGCAATAAATCACATTTATCCTAAAGTTTGATTAATTGAATTATTTTCATATTTAATTAATTAGATTTAATATCTTGCCACTTAATTGTGTAATTAAATTTAATTCTATCTATTATTAATTGTATTATTTAATTTTGACAATAAATCTAATATCATATGAATAATTGATTAAATTCTTATTTAATTAATTAAAGCAAGTTGTCATTATTTAATAATATAGTTTTTAATAAAAATTTGATTAAATAATTGATTAACCCATAAATCAATTGTTTTATTTTTAAAAGCAGTTAAGTTGGAAATAAATCACTTTATTATTAAATTAATCCACAAATTTGCACAATCACGCTGGAGAATTGGAGGCTGAGGAATCAACTTGCGAATTCAAAGCTTGGTGAGATCAATTTCAATTGCATAGTTTTTATATCTTAGCATAGAATTTCATAGTTTTCATATCATTGTTAGAATCTTCATTGTTAGATCATTTAGCATTCATTTCATATCAGTTTTCAATAGCATTCATAGATTCATATCATTTTTTATCATTCTTATTGCATAGAAAATATCAAAAATATAGATTAATTGCATTCAATTTCATGTCCATCTTTTGCATTCAAATCCTTCATTTAGGTGTCATCTAGGTCACTGATCTCGATTACAATCTGAGAACATCAATCTCACACCTATTAGAAGGCAGTAAATCGCTTGGTTAGATTAGATTTCAATTTTGCACGATTTTGATTATCACTAACCTCTAATGTTTTACTGAAGTGTTGTGTCTACAGATTAGGTACAAAATTCACACACACATTTCTGGCACCCACCGTGGGGCAACCCACCTTTGCATGCTAGTTTTGATTTTTTTGGGAGCTAAAACCCCAAAGTTTCAAAGATTTAATTTTATCTCCCAAACGGCTTGGAGTTTTGGTCTGAAAGTTTTTTTGCAGGTTGGAGACATATTAGAGAAGCTTTGAAAAAACATTAAGAATTTTCTAAAAAATTTTGAATTTTTAATATATTTTTTTTTGATTTTTTATAAAAAATTAATTTTTGGCGCAAATCAAAATATTTTTTGGAAATTTTTATATTTTTGAAAAGCTCATCAAATTTTATAGGGGGTCTATTATTTGTGTTTTAAATTTGGATGCAATTTAATAGCTCAAATAGTCAATTTGTAAAAACTGGTCTATTTTGATAAAATGGGTCTCTAGGGCACAAATGAAGAGATTTTTCTAAAATTTTTGTATTTTTGGAAAGCTCTCTATTTTTTAGTAGGGGTCTCTATTCTGAATTTCTATTTTTGTGGCCAAAATCATATAAAAAAAAAAAAGATCTTGTTGACTAGGTCAAATGCAATGCAAAAAAATTAAAATTTTGTGATGGGTATGCACTTATTTTTCATATGATTCAATGCATGATATGAGTTGTCATTTGGATTAATTTCTGGTTGTTATTGCTCCTAAAAATTGATTTTTAGATCTAACCCTGGGGTTTTCATAAGTTGAATATATTTTGCATATCTTGTTTGCTTGTTGGAGAGTTCGTCACTTGCTTGCATGGAAAAGCTCAACAAAAATTGCTCAAAATCAAGTAGAATCTACTAAGCGCATTGTGAGGATCATGAGGTATTCTCCTTGTTCTGAAAACATTTTGATTTGGACTTAAAATAAATCTCTTATGTGTCAAGCTTGTGTGCATCTTTTCATGCTTTTGATCTATTTCTACACACTTGCATAATTTGATACTAGGTTGTGATCCCTTAAGGATTCATTAAGTAGTCTTAGAATACTTGTGATTGATCTTGATTGCTATCTTGAGTTATTGGACTCGCTAATCCACCGGCCCCTCATTTCCACCCCATGGTTGCAATCTCAGCGCCATAAAGGGGAGGGGTCAACAGGACAGAAGCGTTAAGTGTTCCACTTGGCAACCCTTTTGTGCTTTTAGGAGCTCACTTGTTTTCTAAGTTGTGGACTCATTTTCAGCTTGTGTGAGGTTTTAAATGTTCCACCTTGTGGACTCATCTCATATTTTTTTTAAGCGTTAAGTGTTCCTCTTTCTTCTTTTTGGATACTTTTGGTAGATTTGCTTTCGGGAATATATCTGTGCTCACATAGTAATTAGGCCCTATGAACACTATTCGTGATTCTTGAGAGATTGGATTCCCAACGAAATCCTTCTTGATGATAGAATCCTTGTAGGTAGGGAGGATACTTAGTGCATTTCACATTCAACTTGGTTAGTGTGTCTTCTCTTATTGATCGACACATTCTCTCTCCGAAGAGGTTGATAGATCACGTAGGGTTGATATCATGAGCTTTGGTGAATCAAAATTGGTTAGTGCGTCTTCTCTTATTGATTGATACATTCTCTCCCCGGAGAGGTTGATAGATCACGTGGAGTTGATATCACAGACCTTGGTGGAATAAAACTTTGTCTTAGCGTGTCGGATTAATCTGCTTGCTTTGTTTGGGTTAAAAGTGAAGAGGTGTCAAAACCTTGAATCTGGAGCCAAGTCCCCTTGTGGTATAAATCTGTGAGTCACCTTTAGAGAGGGTTAACTATAGCGGACAATCCCTTCATAGGGCAAACTGCATTGACGGAACCTCAAGCGGTAATAGCCATTTTCACCATGGTAGTGACAGCCGCTATATAAATGTCCTTGTGGAAGAAATCTCCATGGGTATGGTTCATTGTTGGGTTGTCAGATCTCCCTAGCAGCTCTTGAAGATTAAGTTCTCAGACTGTGTCAAAACCCTGGTGTGCCAGGATCGGAGTTCACCCCTTTGAATCATAAAAGTTGCAAAGTCAAACCATTACTAAAAACCCTAGAGAGGCCAATTTTTCACTTTCAGGTATATGCGTGTTATTGCAAAACTTTTCAGAACATACACAATTAGTACTCTCAGGGATTAGCACAATTTGGTCACTTGATTGTTCATGCACAAGGTTGCTTTTGCCCTTTTTCATTATTTTCAAACGTGCTTGGAATCACTTGCTTGCTGTTCTACGTGCTTTTTTATCTACTTGGCTATTAAAAATGATCAAATCTGGTATAACCTTCAAAATCTGGACAGTACAATTTGCAAACAATCCAAAACTGAAGACCTTAAATTTTGCAAAAATTGACATAAAATTCTTTCTGGAGTCAAAAGTCATTTCAGGAAGTCAAAAGTCGTACGAGTTTTGTCAAATGTCATTTTAGTATTGCCCATCTGTCGTATGATTGAGAACCCAGTGTCGTATGAGTTTTCATGCCAGCAAATCCAAGGAAGTCAAAATCCTATTAGCAACTGTCGTACAAGTTTCATCAACTGTCGTTTCATTGCTACCAACTGTCATACGAGTTTAGCAACTGTCGTTTCATAGACTACCCAATATCGTACGAGTCTGCAGAGTGTCGTTTGGAAAAATTTGAGAGAGTTGTCAGAAATTGTCAAATTGCAAGATATCCAATGTTTCCAGCCTAGTTCCAAAATCTGTCAAAAATATCATTGTGTCAGGAACAGAGCAGTAGCTATTGAGCATTCTACCATTTTCCAAGTTTGATCTTTTGAATCCGATCTAGTCTTCTGTTTGATCAATTTGAGTCCTTTTTATCTCGTGTCAAAACCTTGTCATAACTATCAATCTTCAATCAATCTTCAAAAACAGACTAAGTGTTGAGAACTCATGTCTGCTATCTTTTGGCCGATCTATCCCATACATCCAGGGCACAGTTTCCTTCACCCACATCTCATCAGATCTTCAAAACTATCATAATCTTGACAAGGTTGCGTCATCCGATTTTCTCGAATCAAATTGTTCTTCAGTTGTCTTCGTCCTTTTCTTCTGTTTCATTCAAAGTTAATGGTGGAGACCAGAGCTTCTTCACACAAGAAATCAAAAGAAATATCTCAGAACTTACTTTTGACCAATACCCTGGGTCCAATTCTTGAACAACTCATCAAGTTAGGTATTGATGAAGATGACAGTCTCGGTAACTTTCGATTGAAAACTGTTTACATACCTCCTTTATCAACTCATAGAGGTAATCAACAAACTCCTCCTCAATCTATTCCAGGGAGCCCAAAAACTCCTATCATGTCTCAAGCAGGGACAAACCACGGTTCTCTAGGAGGAGGATCCTAGGGACACCATTCTCAACATAATGCTAACCAAGAACCTACGCCCTCTGAAATCCATCGATGTCAAAATGATGATGAATTCAAGAGAATGATGAGGCATTTCTTGAAAGTGGATAGAGAGGCATACTTTTTACAACTAGCCCAGGAAGGGGCTAAGCTTCCTCCCAACTTTAATGTTGATGATATAATCACACATGAGGAAGAAACTCCACTCACAACCATGACAAAATAGATGCATGCTATACAAGTTGAATTTAACAATCTTAAGAAGGAGAAGGAACCCAAGGAGTTCTCCATGGAGGCCCTATGTCCTTTCCTATTCGACAAAAACTTGTATATGCCACCATTCCCAAAAAGAGTGGAGATACCAAAGTATGACAAATATGACGGACACTCTGATCCTCAAGATCATGTTAGAGAGTTCTGTATGCAATCCATGGAATTCATGCATGAACCGACTTATCTAATGCATCTTTTTCCTAGATCCTTGGGAGGAGCATCCATTCAGTGGTTTTCAAGATTACCTTCTACGATCAAAACTTTTGAGGAATTGATTAAATTGTTTTATCAAAAATATTCCTACAATATTCAACATTCGGTCACCATGATCGATATTTGTAACCTCAAGCAATATCCAGGGGAATCATTCCTAACTTTTCTCAAGAGGTGGCGAAAGAAGTTTTCTCTATATGCTAGACAAATTCCCGAAATGGAGAACTTGAAATCTTTATCAATAACCTTGTTCCAGAGCTCAATTATCCATTACAAATGCAAGATCATGTATCTTTTGATAAAATGGTGGATAATGCAATCAAGATTGAGAAAGTACTTGTCAAGAAAGGAGAAATCACACTTCAAAAGGACAAGTCTGAATCTAGATCTAGCTCAAAAGATAAAAACAAGAGCTAGAATAGAAACAAAGGTATCATCTCTGATGGTGTTGTTGACACTATCCACACCCCATCAAAGGCACTAGCCTACAATCTCACCCTTGCCACCAAAGCCATTGAAGCTTCAGAGCAAAAATCTGCTGAACCATCTCCAAAGAAGCCATTCAAATGATGGGATAATAAACAAAAGTTTACTCCCCTGGGAGAATCTTTGGAATCTGCCCTGAGAACCCTGATAGCTGATAACATGATGTCTTTACCAGCAATCCAAAACCCTGATCCAGATCCAAAACCATATTGGTGGAAAGATAATGAATACTGTGCTTTCCATCGGACTAAAGGCCACAAAACTAATGGATGCTTCCACTTGAAGCATACCATTCAAGACTTGATAGATCAAGGGGACATCACGATCGATAATCCTACCAGCAATAATGATCACACAGCATTTATAGAACCATTTCCACAACATGGCAAGGGAGTTTCCACTTCTCAGCCTAACATGGGGGCAAAAGTCAACTATGCCTACCCTGGAAACAATGCTGTCATCAATATGGTTGAACCATATCTCTCTGAGAGCTGCAATGTCATCACGATTGTATGAAGAGACAGAAATCATTCCTCAGCTAATGCGGTTACCAGATCACAAGCTCAGGCTCATCTGAACGGACAAACACCAAGTTCATCTAATGTCCCTAAGATACCTTTCAATCTCACATCTGCTTCTAAACAGAAGGTTGCCTTGAAATCTTCCAATCCAAAGGATACCAGACCTACATCTTACAGCATCATCCAACAACTCTAGCATACCAATGCCAAAATCTCCATGTTTGAGTTACTTTGAATATCTCCAGCTCACAAAGATATCCTAGACAAAGCTTTGCTCAGCTCTAATGTTCCTGATGATCTGGATCTAGACAGCTTCCAGACTATGGCTGGTCATCTAACATCTCTGCAATATATCTCCTTTTTAGAGGAAGATAACAACTCCCTAAGTCACCCACATAATCAGCCCTTGCACATAGAAGTCTTGATCCAGAACCGTCGAGTCAAATGTGTGTTGATAGATGGGGGCACAGGCCTCAACATTTGTTCTTACAGCTTAATCACACAGTTGGGATTCTTAGAGATGGCTATTGATCCTCGAAAGAAGATCACCATAAAAGCCTATGACGAACAAGAAAGAGCTTCTAAAGACACCATTGTCTTACCCATCTGAGTGGGTCGGGTCATCAAAGATACCACATGTCAGGTGCTTGATCTACCATTGGCTTACAATATCCTTCTAGGGAGACCCTAGATCCATGAAATGCAAGCCATCCCTTCTACGTACCATCAATGCTTGAAATTTCCCTATGAAGGGGTAGAAGTTACTATCCCAGCAGATCTGAGTACAACTTGCAATACATTGAAGGAAAGTGCTGATAAGCTTGTACCTAATAACAGAGAATCTTCCATCAAGCAACAAAATGTGGCTTCCACATCCAAGATGGAAGACATTGCTAAAGAGATCAATATCAAAGAAAATGGGATGGGAGAATACACTATAGAGCCAGTCTTGTCTCTGACATCTCTCCCTATCTCGCCCAAGTCATATGGACAATCTTTGAAGCAATCTAAATCAAAACCTAAGGAACCTATGGAAGCATACAAAAGAAATTTTGTGGTGGAGCAAGTATCCAAACAAGAATTTGAAGAAGCTTGCATGGCTATACAAAGATGATTCTGAATCCAAAATTGTTCAACCTAGTGAATCTATAGCACCTACAATCCCTTCTAATTCATATGGTCCAGGAAACAAATTGATAGCCAAGATGGGATATTCCAGTCAAGGACCTCTAGGAATCAGTGGAAAGGGTCTTGTGGCACCCATTTCACATATTGGTAGAGCCAACAAAGATATTGGTGGCTTAGGCTTTAAGAAGAAACCCTATCATCTCAAAGGTGGTTGTTCTCATGTCATAGAACAAATTGCACTAGGAGAACCCCTTCTTAAGAAAGAAGAAATAGAACCCTCAGATGATGATTCAGATAGTTCAGAACTCATCCCCTATGAAAAATTGCCTAAAGAGATCAAAGATCTTCTTGATGATAAAGATGATCCTATCAAAAGAATTAATGTAGTAGACACATAAGAACCTACTACAGCACAAGAGATGGTTGCACCACAAGAACCAGCCAATCTTGAAGACAATCAAACTGATCAAGAAGAAGGGGGTAGTTGATCTGACACTGATTCCCATGAATATGAATTCAAGTCAGAGACTGAGGGTAATCCTTCTTGGGGTATTCATCCTGATTTCACACATTTTCTAAGATTTCCTAGAGATTCTGAATCAGAAGCTGAGTCGAATGACTATGAATGGGGTGCCATTCTAGAGGAAGATGAGCTTATAATAGAGAAATATATTGATGTTATTCACCAATATGTATCTCAACCCAATGTAGGTCTAGAGCGAAACAATGAACTTAACGTGTCTGATCCACCTATGGTTGAAGAGGCCTCCCATGATGATGTTGAGCCTATTCACAAATTGAACATTTTGAGCTGTAATATCACCTTTGAACTTGAGCGTTGGGTTAGGACCAATGATGACATATCCACATCTATGAACACCATATCCCAAGCCTTTCCCGCTTTGACTATCCAACGCCCTGATCTTATCGACCAAACTTCCACAAACCCAAACCATGGTATTTATACCTTCCTGAATGACTATGCCCTTGCTTGCTACCTCAATGTAGTTGAGCCTATGAGTACTTCCATCAGTGAATCGAGTGTCAGCATGACCGAGTCAGACATCAAATATCTTAGTCAGAAAAACAAGAGTAAAAATAAAAAGAAAAAGAGTTCTGAGGGTGAAAACCACTTTGTGGCAGTCTCAGAACCTACAAAAGTAAAAAGAAAAGATGTATCTGAAGGTGAAAACCTCTCTGAGGCACCTAAGGATGAGATATTTGATGTCCTTCCGAGTCATTTATAGGATAGATCTCCAGTTCTGATTGAGCCAACTCAATCCATCAATTTGGGTACAATAGAGGAACCACAATTGGTACATGTAGCACAATCTCTATCAGAAGAAGAGAAATAGAAATTCACTACATTCTTATCAGAGAAAAAGATCAACTTTGCATGGAAATATTCAGATATGCCAGGATTGGATCCCAATCTCATTATGCACCATCTATCCATTGCTCCTGGAGTAAAACCAATCAAACAAAAACTGAGAAAGATGCATCCTCATGTTGCACTCTTAGTCAAAGCAGAACTAGAAAAAATCCTAAAAGCTGGATTCATCCATGTCATAGACTATGCTGAGTGGATCTCTAACATTGTACCGATTTCAAAACCAGATGGTTCAATCAGAGTGTGCATGAACTTTAGAGATGTGAACAGACCATGCCCTAAGGATGACTTTCCACTACCTAACATTGATATGATAGTGAACATGACTGCGGGCTATGAAATGTATTCCCTTATGGATGGTTTTTCTAGATACAACCAAATCAAAATTGCTCCAGAAGACCAAGAGAAAACTGCATTCACATGTGCGTGGGGAACCTTCTATTGGAATGTTATACCATTCGGACTCAAAAATGCTGGAGCTACATATCAAAGAGCAATGACATCTATTTTTCATGATATGATGCATAAAACAATGGAGGATTACGTGGATGATACCTTGGCAAAATCCATGATTAGAACTAAACATCTAACAGACTTGAGCATGATCTTAGACAGAATGGAACAGTTTAGTCTCCGACTAAATCCTAAGAAGTGTGCTTTTGGTGTCACTTCTAGAAAGCTCTTAGGATACATAGTTTCAAAGAAAGGCATTGAGGTCGATCTAGCTAAGGTGAAAGCTATCATAGAGATGTAACCTCCCAAGAATATCAGTCAAATGTGAACTTTGCAAGGGAGAGTACAGTCCATCAGAAGATTCCTATCACAGTTAGCTGACATATCACAACCTTTCACAAAGACATTACATAAAGGTGTGACCTTTGCATGGAATGAAGACTGTGCAAAGAATTTTGATCATATCAAGAATTATCTCTCGAATCCTCCTATCTTAATGCCTCCTATTCATGGGAAGCCATTAATATTATATGTATCCGCAACAGATACATCACTGGGGGCATTGCTAGCACAACATGATGAGAACAAAAAGGAAAGAGCCATCTACTATATAAGCAAAACATTGGTGGTGTATGAAAAGAACTATTCTATGATTGAGAAAGCTTGTCTCGCTGTGATCTTTGCATCATAGAAATCGAGACACTACATGTTAGCTCATACTACTCATTTGGTAGCTAAAATTGATCCACTGAAATATCTCCTAAGCAAAGCTACCCTCATAGGTAGACTAGCTAAATGGGTCATGCTTCTAAGCGAATTTGACATTGAATATGTTGAAAGAAAAGCTATCAAAGGATAGGTCATTGCTGATCAATTAGCTGAAGCACCACTATTTGATGATACACCCATGCAAATGGAATTTCTTGATTCCTCTATCATGCACCTCTCTTCTAGAGCATGGCGGTTATTCTTTGATGGCTCCTACACACAGAATGGATCTGGAGCAGGCATATTGTTCATCACTCCTCAAGGATACTTGATACCCAAAGCATTTAGACTAAAGTTTCCTTGCACAAACAATATTGTTGAATATGAGGCACTTCTCAATGGTATGAAAATGGCAATACAGTGGAGAGTTACAGAGATGCACATCCATGGAGACTCACAACTGGTTATCCACCAAGTCAATGATGTGTACCAAACCAAAGATGAAAAGCTCATTCCTTACAAGAGAATGGTAGATGATTTAAAGAAATACTTCATCTCTATCACATTTGAGCAAATACCCAGAATGGAGAATAAGGTGGCCGATGCAATGGCGACATTATCTACTCTCTTACAGTAGCCCGAACATGAACTACGCTACGATTTCCTGGTGGAAGCCCTATCCTATCCTGCATATGACTCCCTTGAAACCCGCATGATCTGCACTGTTGTAGCTTATGACTCATCTCGCTACAAAAATTTGTTCTCCTATCTCCATGACCAAATCATCCCTGAATCCTTTAACCGTTTTGAGAAATGAAACCTTATCCGATCCGCATCCTGATATGTCATCATTGGTAATGATCTGTACAAACGAGGTCTAGATGGTACACTACTTAGATGTTTAGAATGGGAAGAGTCTCAACGTGCATTAGAGGAAGTCCACGAGGGTATATGTGGGTCACACTCGAACGGTTTAACGTTAGCTCAAAAACTTATTAGGGCTGGGTACTATTGGCCTGAAATGGAGAAAGAGGCTATTAAATTTGCTAAAAATTGTCAACAGTGTCAAGTACATGGCAACTTGATTCATGCTCCAGGGAGAGATCTGATTCCCTTTACTACACAATGGCCTTTCCAACAATGGGCATTTGATCTCATAGGTGCTATCCATCCACACTCTTCTAATGGACATACCCATATAATCACAGCTACAGATTATTTTACAAAATGGGTAGAAGCAGTTCCTCTAACACAAGCAACGGGGAAACAGATCTCTATGTTCATCCTGAACTACATCATTTGTAGATATGGGATCCCTCACTCTATAATCACAGATAATGGGGGACAATTCAAAAACAAGGATCTAGATGACTTATGTGCTAAATTCAAGATTACACAACATTGGTCTTCTATTTACTATCCTCAAGGGAATGGACAAGCTGAGGCTTCCAACAAAAATCTCCTGAAGATCTTGCACAGAACAGTGAATAAAACAGGAAGAGACTGGCATCTGATGATCAATCCAACTCTCTGGGCCTACAGAACTAGTATCAGAACACCTACTGGGGCTACACCATTCACTTTAGTTTATGGGTGAAGTAGTACTACCTATTGTATACACCTAAAAATGGTCACCTAGACTATTAGCCCCTTTTGCTAAATCATAAATTGCTTACTCTTGATCAAATCCTAGCTCTATCATTTATTCGATTATTTTCTATGGGCTAACCATCTTATCCTAAGTCTTTATTTGATTAAAAGGAATATTTCCTCCCCTTTTAATAAATAAAAAGCCCCCACTTTTCCTCTTATGCTAAGTTGCACAAATAAAGCATTATTCTTATTTTATAAAAAGGGAAAAAGCACTTTTGTCTCATATGGACACAAAAGTCAACTCTTATTTTCCCATTGGAGGATATGTGTGCACATGGATTGCTCCTCTTTCAAGCTCCACCGTTGATTAAATCTTTTGCCTCTTAATCTCCATGGTCCATTCCTTCTCATTTCCTATAAAAGAAGAGCTCTCTTCTTCATTCTAGATCCCCAACTTTTTATGCTAACTTTATGCTGCAAGTTTTCTAGGTCACTTTGGAGCTTTTGAAGATTTGGAGCATTCTTAGCATCTACATCTCATTCTTGCATTCTTAGCTTAGCTTCATATTTATGCTTTCTTAGATTAGCTTCATTCCTATGCTCTAGATTAGCTCACATAGATTAATTAGCTTGGGTTGTAACACTTGCATATTTCCTTTCATAGCTTAGCTTGCATTTCCATTTCTAGTATATCATTGCATTGCATTTTCATTCTTGATTCTTGAGGATATTGGCATTCTTGCCCTTGTCTTCATTGAATCTCCCATTGCATGGTTTACTAGCAAGGTTATAAGCTAAATAGCTCTAGCTGAGAGCATTCTTAAAAACCCTTGCACTCCATGCCTAGGGAGCTATGGATCAATTTTTGAGACCTCATTCTTGAGTGTTCTTGAATGTAATGATTCATAGAAGTGTGACACAATTATAGCACACACCTATTGAGGTCAAAATCCCATCACTAAGAATTAGAATGCATGGTCTCGTAACTGATGATGACTATAGAGCATCTAGGTTACAAGAACTAGAACTACTAGATGAGCGTAGACAAGCAGCGTATGATCATCTTAGAGTATATCAGAAGAGAATATCTAGAGGCTACAACAAGACAGTCAGAAACAAAAAAATTTCAGGTTGGTGATCTAGTCTTGAGAGAAAATCCTAAAAATCAATCACATCGAGAACGCAAGGGGAAGTTCGAACCCAACTGGTTGGGTCCCTTTGTCATCACTACTACTTTTGGCTTTGGTGCCTATCAACTCTCAATGACTGAAGGAGAAAACCTCTGAGAACCAATCAACGTTCTCCATCTGAAGAAATTCTACGCCTAAGGCATTCAGTGCTTGGTAAATATCTTGAAAAAATCTTAAAAATTGGAAAAAGTCCTGAAAAAATGAACATCTTGGTGAAAACCTAGCAATAGGCGCCTTGATGATTTACAAAAAAAATAAAAAAATATAAAAAATTCAAAAAAATCAAAAAATATCAAAAGTACAAAAAAATTGAAAAATACAAAAAAATGAAAAAAAAGAAAAAGTGCCTTGGTGAAAACCTGGCAACAGGCGCCTTGGTAGCAAAAATAGAATCTTTGCCAAGATGGTGAAAACCCAGCAAACGGGTGCCACTTGTTCCAAATGCTCCATCTATCAGCACAATCTTGGTCTTTCCCAGCTTTCAGTCTTGCTTTAGTTTGTACATATCTCCCGGTTTGTTTCAACATTTCCAGTTTTCAATAAGTCGGTCTGTACACCAATCAGCTTGCGTGTCTATATCCTATCAATGTTTAAACTTAGGGGCAATCAATGTCATATCTTATAGTCTCCAATGTATCTTAGACGTGTCATATCCACTCAGAGTCCTTTGAAGCTTCATTTGAGTCAGTCAGTCAGTCTTGTCTCCAGAAAGGATTTTGCATCTATAACAACGCAATCAAACATCAAACTCAAACTGAAAACAATCTATGCTTCATGCTTTTATCTCCTTGTATGCTTACTGATTCGCATTGAGATTTTTGCATATTGTGTCCCTTCGAGCTCTTCGATGATGTCCTTTATAGGATTTAGAGAGTGATGACTGGGGGCATAATTTTTTCTTTGTCTTCTGCTTGTATGTGAAAATCTAACATCTTTGGAAATTCCAGATTGAAATGGTGTCCGACTATAAGAGCCTCTATCTCAAATTGGATGGCCATGCGTACCTTGACCATTGATACCCAGACAATTCAAGGAAGTTTGATCTAACTATTGTCTTTTTGAGAGAGTTCTTTCTCCTATTGTGAAACGCAATCTTACCTAAGGATGTGAACGATAAAGGGTCACTACGGGTAATTCACATTGGATTTAGAATGATCTCTTGACTGTTTGATGTGTTTGCAATGCAAGGCATATTCAGGTCATCATGATGTTTATGTTTTGATGCTTATACAAATTGCTATATCGAAATGGACATGATATTCAGGTCATCCTAGCGCTTATGCCTTGGTGCTTATATCCAATCCGACATTCCGAAAATAAAATCAATATTCATATGTCCATGATTGTTTGACCAGTGGGGGTTGTATTGATTCTTGCGCATACAAATCGATATTCATATGTCTATGGTTTCATGGCTAGTGGGCATTGTATTGATTTATCCGGTTACCTAAAAGTTCAATGATGATAACAAATCAACACATGATCAGTGACTAGGTCCTAGGTCTTAGGTTGCATTTCATTTTGTATGTCTCTTTGCATTTTGCATGTTTGCATGATCTCACAATGGCTAAACGAACTTCAATGCTTAAACGATTCTTCAAATCACCTCTTCCACTCTTACAAGAGCTGAATCTCACACAAAGGTTCCTCCAATGAAACAGCAAGTAGAATCTTTTTTCGGGATCAAAATTCAAATCTGAGATCATTCATATTATTAATTGCTTGCATAATCAACCTTCAATCATCACAGAAATCTAGTATTCAACTTAACTGATTATCTTACATCAAACTATCAAAATTTCAACTTGGTCACCCATGGTCAACTCATGGTCAAACCTAGTCAAACTTGGTCTTTTGGGACCTTCCAACGATGCAGAATGTGTTCTTGAATGTGTTTCACCACACTTCTCAAATCAATTAACATGCTTCTAAACTATAACGTTGACTTTTCTTGTTAGATTTCAATTTTAATCTCGAAGGGGGCATGGTATTGCACATCATTCAAAGTCTATCAATCAAATCTATCAATATCTTTCATCAGTAATCAAGACAAACAATCACGTCTAGTTACTGATTCATCAAAAAAAAAAGACCTCATCGCTCGGGGCAAATATATCATCACTTGGGGCATATCAAATTCATCAAGATCCATATCAATCTAGTATTCTCCTAATCTTGTAAACTGTATCAGTTTTTGCAACCATCAGATCATAGTGTTCTTTCCTTGGTTCTTCGGCAACTAAAGGGTTCGGATGTGATACCTGCTAGTTCTGCTAAGACAATTGAGTCTAGAATGGGTCACTCACTTCTTATCAATCCTAAGGTTCAGAATCAGGCATTTTGACACTTTTTCACAATCATAGGTTCATCGCTGCTACAGTGAACATTATCTCTGGTCATTCAGGACCTCCTATCTCAATATCTCTCAATCGGTTTCTATCTTGAGATCGGTTTATCTTTCGAATCAATTTCATATCTCTATCAAACACAGACTTTCTTTGAACCACTGTGCTTCGCACAGTAATTCAAAGAGGGGCAAAATGTAATACCCCAAAAATGGGCTATAAGTTCATTAATCTCCTACATCTTCAATTCGAACAAAATCGACATTGAAGTCCTAACCTAAGGCACATCTAAACATCATCGAATCATAATTGATTATCTTAAATTCTGCATCGGGGAATATTCCTAGTAATATTCCTAATCATCATAATTATCTTTAATTTTATAATTATTTGGCAATAAATCACATTTATCCTAAAGTTTGATTAATTGAATTATTTTCATATTTAATTAATTAGATTTAATATCTTGCCACTTAATTGTGTAATTAAATTTAATTCTATCTATTATTAATTGTATTATTTAATTTTGACAATAAATCTAATATCATATGAATAATTGATTAAATTCTTATTTAATTAATTAAAGCAAGTTGTCATTATTTAATAATATAGTTTTTAATAAAAATTTGATTAAATAATTGATTAACCCATAAATCAATTGTTTTATTTTTAAAAGTAGTTAAGTTGGAAATAAATCACTTTATTATTAAATTAATCCACAAATTTGCACAATCACGCTGGAGAATTGGAGGCTGAGGAATCAACTTGCGAATTCAAAGCTTGGTGAGATCAATTTCAATTGCATAGTTTTTATATCTTAGCATAGAATTTCATAGTTTTCATATCATTGTTAGAATCTTCATTGTTAGATCATTTAGCATTCATTTCATATCAGTTTTCAATAGCATTCATAGATTCATATCAGTTTTTATCATTCTTATTGCATAGAAAATATCAAAAATATAGATTAATTGCATTCAATTTCATATCCATCTTTTGCATTCAAATCCTTCATTTAGGTGTCGTCTAGGTCACTGATCTTGATTACAATCTGAGAACATCAATCTCGCACCTAGTAGAAGGTAGTAAATTGCTTGGTTAGATTAGATTTCAATTTTGCACGATTTTGATTATCACTAACCTCTAATGTTCTACTGAAGTGTTGTGTCTACAGATCAGGTACAAAATTCACACACACAATAACCTAGCAGTTTCCCAGAAGTGACACCAAAAGCACATTTCTTAGGATTCAATCTAAGTTGAAATCATTCCATGCAGTCCAATATCAAACTCAAATTGGATAAATGAGTGCTTCTTAGTTGTGATTTAGCAAGTGTGTCATCAACATAGTCTTCCATGTTTTTATGCATCTTATCATGGAATATGGTAGTCATAGCTCTCTGATAGGTTGCACCAGCATTCTTGAGACCAAATGGCATGACATTCCAATAGAAGGTACCCCATGCGCATGTGAAAGCTATCTTCTCTTGGTCTTCAGGGGCAATTTTGATTGGATTATATCCAGAGAAGCCATCCATAATGGAATACATTTCATAGCCTGTTGTCATGTCCATTATCATATCGATGTTTGGAAGTGGAAAATCATCCTTAGAGCATACTTTTTTTAGATCTCTAAAGTTAGTGCATATGCGAATGGACTTATCATGTTTGGAAATAGGAACTATATTGGAAATCCATTCAGTGTAATCAATAGCTCTTATGAAGTTAGCTTTTAGAAGCTTCTCAAGTTCAACCTTAACCAATAATGCCACATGAGGATGCATCTTTCTGAGTTTTTGTTTGAAATTTTTTACCTCTGGAGCAATAGACAGGTGATGCATAATAAGCTCAGTGTCCAAACCAGGCATGTTTGAATATGTCCATGCAAAGTTGATCTTTTTCTCCTGAAAAAATATGGTAAATTATTCTTTCTCCTCTGCTGAGAGAGACTGAGCTACATGGATTATCTTAGGATACTCTTATGTTCCCAATTTGATTGGTTGTATAGGTTCTATCTGAACTAAAGATCTTTCCTGGAAGTAGCTAGGCAAACTACCAAGTACCTCATCCTCGGGTGCCTCGGAGAGGTTTTCACCCTTAGATACATCTTTATTTTTACTATTTTGAGGTTCAGACACCGCCACAATGTGGTTTTTGCCATCCAACCATTTCTTTTTTCTTTTGATTTTATGACTGAGGTACTTGATATAAAATTCTGTCATGTTTGTTGCTGGTTTGCTGGTGGAAGAGGTGATAGGCTCAATGGCATTGAGGTAACAAGTGATTTCATAGTCATTTTGGAAGGAAGGCAATGTAGGTCTTTGATCTTGGATGGACCAATCTATGAGATCTGAGTGTATGAGAGGAAGTAAAGTGATGGGCTCAAGGCTATTGATGCGATAGGTATCATTTTTGGTGATGAGAGAAGTCGAGCCTATAGGGTAAGCTACAAAAGTATCAAGATCTAGATTTGGCATAGAAGGACCAGCGTGGTCCACTAAAGAAATACGCGAAATGAATTTGTCAGACCCTACGTGGGACTCATCAACTACATCAGGTTGGGCACTATAAGTATGAATCACATCAACTTCCATATCCACTATGGAAGATCCTTCTAAGAGAGTGTCCCATTCGTACTCATTTGAATCTATCATTGAACTTCTACTAGGATGTTTGCACCAAGAAGGTTTAGGATGCCCAGAAGGAGGGACACCTATGCCATTATTTGTGAGATCTCCTCTTTCTAGTAACCACATAATATTTCTATGTTATCTAGCTTTGGGATCAAATTCATTAGGTACATCATCTCTAGACGTAGAAGCTTCAGCTGTGTCATCATTAGGCATTCATTCTTCTCCCCAAATGAGTGAAGTAGAAGGGAGACCATCTCTCATTTGGGCCATAGTGTATAGTGGTGATTCATCCATATCTTTATTTGAGTCACTAATCAAGGGAGCATTTTTGGAACCTTTAGGGGGGTCATCTTCGACACCATATCCTAGACCCATGGTATCCTTAGAGTGTCAACCATTGGTATGACTCAAAGATTCAACTAGAGCATGTCCATTATTACTTAAATCCTTGCCCTTGATAGCCCATTTGTTGCAAAAATGTGTAACCTTTACCATAGTGTCTAGGGGAGATGGGAGTAGCAACTGTCATACTGTCTTCCTCCTCTCTATAGATCCAATCTCTAACAACTTGTTCTTCTTTTCTACCTCTAAGGGTATGGATGATTGAACAAAGGTACTAAAAACCATCATGGTGGAAGTGAAAGGTGACTTAGGAGAGATAGACATAACAACAATAGAATCCAATGTGTATTCACCCATACCAATACTCATCATTTTTAACTTTTGGTCAGTAGCAATAAGGGACGCATTAGGATCATGAGAAGGTTTATTGTGTGGGACAAATGTTTCAATGGCAATGAGAGCATTAATAGAAATAGCATTGTCCCTTGGAATCACAATCTCAGCCCCATTGTATGGGAATTTGACGCATTGATGGTAGGTAGAAGGAACAACTTTCATGTCATGGATCCAAGGATGACCCAAAAGAATGTTGTATGCGAGCATAATGTCTAATACTTGAAACACAATATCTTTCGCAATTGGACCCACTCAGATGGGTAGCACAATAAGACCCTTTGAAGACCTCTCCACTTCATCATATGCTTTGATAGTGATCTTTTGCCTAGGATCTATAGAAAATTTAGATAATCCCAACTGTTGCACAACATGAAAGGAAATAATATTCAACCCTACACCATTGTCTATCAGGACTCGACGGACTCAAGTATGGTAGACTTGGACCTCAATATGTAAAGAAAGATTATGTGGGTGACTAAGGGATGTGTCATCCTCTACAGAAAATGAGAGATAATGAGGGGATGGGATATGATTAACCATAGCTCAGAACTTATCTGGATCAATATTATTAGGGACATTCACTGTGCATAGAGCCTTTTCAAGGATCTCTTTGTGCAAGGGGGATAGCTCAAGCAACTCAAAAATGGATATTTGGGCCGGTGTTCATTGCAACTGGTGAACAAGATCATAGCTAAATGTGGCTAAAGTGGCCACTTTCTTAGAGGATGAGGCTTGTTTGGGATCGTGAGCAGTTCGAAGGACAATTTTGGCTTGCCCCTTAGTAACAGCATTCAGTGTCTCATTTCAGGAAGATAAAACATCAAGTGTTTGCAAGACCAACTTAGGCGTATCATGATTGACATCACTATTACCTTGAGATCTCATCATAGAAACACTCTCAAAGGGCTCTACCATGTTGATCATAGGTGCATCATTGGTATATGTATAATTGATCTTAGCATCATGATTTTTCTTGTTCACTTGAGAGTACTCCCCCTTTTCATACTCAGGTAGAGGCATTTTGAAGGCCTTGTGATTAGAATTCTTAACCAAGCTATCTGTGAGAATTGTGCCTCCATCAATAAGATCTTGAATAACATCTTTGATCTTGAAACAATTATCCATGTTATGTCCCTTATTTCTATGGTAATTGAAGAAATGATCCTCTCTCCACCAATTAGGCTTAACTGGTGGATTGAAGGGATGAGAATTGTCAGGAAGCATAAGATACTTGTTGGAAACCAAGGTATTAAGAATCACGTCATAAGGTTCAACCAACATGGTGTAGACTCATCGTTGATATGACTTCTTGGGTTTGTCTACATATTGAGGTTTGGATGCACTTTGAGTGTTGGCAGCCTCTTGTTGTTTAGTTGTGTAGATAGCGTTGAAGAGGTGGAAAGCAAATTCTTTAGCTTTAGGAACATCCACAACCCAATCATTGACAACATATTTGTTTTTGTTCCAAGATTTTTTTTTGTCCTTTCCATTACATCTAGTATCTTTGTTGATGACAATATCCCCTTTCCTTATGGCAACATCCTCAATACGGTATGCACTTTCAACCATGTCATTGAAAGAGGAAAATAGTTGTTTCCTTAGATCGTAATATAATTTAGGTACAAGAGTATTAACAAAGATGTTGATCTTTTCCCTTTCAGGTAGTTGATGAGGATATCTAGAATATAACAACCTCCAACGTTACAAGTAGGTAGAAAATGGTTTGCCTTGATTTTTCTTGAGAGAACTTAGATCTATCATGGTAATAGGCTGCTAAATGTTGTATGTATAATGTTGAGTGAAATGCCTATCCAACTCATCAAAGGTCTTGAGAGGAGGTGTCAATTTTGTGAACCATTCCAGAGCTTGTCCTCTTAAACTCCTAGGGAACAATTGTAGTAGAAATGTGTCCTCTTGGAGGAAGTCCATGCTAAGAGTGTAAAATGATGCACATGGTCATGGGGGTCACCATTTCCATCATACTTATCATATTTGGGAACCTCAATATCCTTAGGAAATGGGACCATGTATAGACTCCTATCAAAGGGAAGAGCACAAATAGATTCTACAAAAGAGACCTTTGGAGGTTCCTTTTCTATTGCAAGTTGAGCAAGACATTGGTTCATTCATTGTAATTCCTCTCTAAGGATTTCCAATTCTATTGGCACTCTTTCTTGAATGATTTGGTGGACATCATAACTAGGAGGGAGCTTGTATCCTCTAGAAGTCATGTATTGAAAGTATTGATCTCCATTATGCTCTAAAAGTTTATGCGTCAAACGTTGGGAAGCTTCATCTTGTTCAAACCTCATAAGTTCTTCACTAGACACATCATCATTGGCCTCTTCCTCATGATGAAAGGGAGGAGATCTAGGAGGTGAAGAAGGTGCAGCAAAAGTTCATCTTGGAGGGGATCTTGGTGGTGTATTGTTACCATAATTGCCACTTTGACCAAAAAAAGATCTATGTTCATAACCGCTAGTCTCGGGTTGATCATGAGACATTCCTCTTGAAGCCATGCACCTAGTAACATCCATTATGCTTTTATTATGGTCTTCATCTAAGCATGCTTGGTTGTCTCTATGCTCAAAGTGTTCTTGCAAATGGCGATATTTTTCTTTTTCTATCAAGGTAAGTGAGACACTATCTGTGCTTTTGGGGGCCTTGAATGCCAAAAAAAGGAAACCTCCTTTATACCACGGGGTGACCTTGGAATCCTCAAATTTTTTTGGGCTAGAATTGTCATCACTAACCAATGCTCATGAGCATCTTGTAGGAGAGGGTAACTACATATAGTTGAATGGAGGGTGACTCCCCTGCTCAAATTGAAATTGAGTTGTAACTGGCATGAAAAAGAAATGTTGTTTGACTAATAGAATGAGGCAAAGTTTCTTAGATTTTGAGATAAGAAAAGCTAATAAAGATCACTTGTCGAGATAGAACAATAGAGATGGCTTGTCAAAAGTGCTCAAGAATTTACAGTAGTCAATTGACTCAAGCCAAGATATGAGAAAGAAGCTTGATTAGCAAATAGCTAGAGAGGTAACCGTAGTGTGACAAGCGATCGAAAGTAGCATTTGATAGACTCAAATCCAATAGTTTTAGCTCATCTTTCTCAGTCTAGAACAAACTTAAAACATGCAAATAACAAGCTAGTTTCAAGTAAGAATAGGAAAGGACACTCTATGAAAAACTAATATTCAAATTTGACAGCTTCGGATTGCACACAACAGTAAAATAGAAAAATGATTGTGCAATAGTTCGCAGGATAGCAGGATGATACAATTTGGCCAAATGATATTTCGCACACAATAGTGTGATAGTAACCAGGTAGTTGATGCAATAGAAAATATAACATTCGGGTGATACAAGTTCAGCAATGAAGTATCGCATGATAATACTCAAGAAAGTGGTGCGATGATTATTCAGTATCGCATGATGTTTTACTAGTGAATGTGTAAAACCCAGTTTTGAAGGTAATTTGATCAAAGTTATGGTTTGATAAGTTCCATTTCTCAGTTTGGAATGTAGTGAAAGAAAAAAATAAACAGGTTTGCAAATAGTGACGGATCAAACATGTCATAAAACACTTGATCAAGGGTGAAAGAAACCTTTTCAAGACATGCACTTGGGATATCAAAGCAAAAAATCTTATGAACACTAATGTGATGTTTGATGCTCAAGAATGTTTACACGGGTAGATCACAATGAAGACAACTCAAGCACTTGCTAACTTAGAGAGACAAAGGCTCAATACTCAACAACTTAGCCCACACTTGATGTCCCATTGCCTCACACAAAGTGGTTGCCCACAATAGATATTGGCTTTGTCGTGGAAGTGCCAATGGCACAACCAAAGGAACACAGATGGTGAGTGTAAAATCTTGGGGTGATCCGGGTAGTCCACTAGGATTGATCCTTGCACCAAGATGTTGAGCGAAAAAATTGGGTAGTTTCTATCTAAGGTTCGTAATAAGGGATTTCATTCTCAATAACCCTCTTACTCCCTAAAGGGACTCCTTACCTTGTGGCAAGTAATGAACCTCGCAGCCACAAGAGTACCTTAAGCATTCTTGCTTAGCATTTTTCTCATGGTCACAATCCCACAAGTACTCATACTAAGCAAAGACAAGTATTACGTCTACCAAGGTTTTGTGTCCTTGATAGTGTTGATTTTATGGTGGGTTGGAATAGCCGGGTATTAGCTTGTCTCCACTTGGGTCGTTCCTCTTGATTGCTCAAGAGAAGGCCCTCTAAAGGATTCTAGACTAAACAAGAAGTGGGTCAACCTTTGAAAGTCAAGATTTCAAGTTCACCACAAGGGTGAAGAGCATACTCTCCTATCTCAAAAGCCTTTCCCAAACACACCAAGAAATGTTCAATTAACCCTCTTGCTTTTGAAATCTAGAGGTGGGTCAAGATTTCTGGTTCACCACAAGGGTGAAGAGCATATCCTCCTACCACCAAAAGACTCTAATGACATGATAGTAAGTGCCTAAGAAAATGAACTAGTATAATGCTGCACTAAAAAATGAAAGGAAAGAACAAGCACTTGATGGTTTTTATGCTTTGGGCAGCCCTGCAAGAAAGATTAGTAGCACTTGTGCATTTGAAGCTTTGACATGTGTTCTTTTAGCAAACTATGCAAGCAATTAGGGCACACCTACAAGCACAACTCGTTAGGTCCACAAGAGTTAGTACAACAAAACCAGGTATAATCTATAAATAAATCTATGTCCTAACACTGCAAATCAAAAACCAAAAAGCAAAAAATCTGAAAATAGCAAGCAAAACTAGCAAATTTGGAAATTTAGGTCTTTGTTGTCAAAATTCCATGCAAGATAGTACACAGGGCCATGTGAGAACATACACAATGTCATGTGAGAAAGTACCAACCCATGCGAGAAAGTACATAGAGCCCACATGAGAAAGTACACAGGCCCATGTGAGAAAACACCTTTTTCACATGTATAAATGCTAATACCAACATAACTTCATGTGATATAGTGAGAAACCTTATGCAAGACTCCATAACAGTGACACACAAAAGTACATACAACATACGAAAATCATAAAAAAATAAAGTAAAATAGAATGAGGCCAAAAATGGAATTTTTTGCCCCACGGTGGGCTCCAAAAAATGTACACTCAAAATGTGCACTTCTCTAAGCCATTGATTCCAAGAGCATCCATGGATTGGAAACTTTGAAAAAGTGACCTAGAGCTCCCTAGGCATGGAGTGCAAGGGTGTTTAGAGGGCACTCAGCTAGAGCTATTAAGCATGCAAACTTTCTAGTAAACCATGCAATGGGAGATTCAAAGAGACAAGGGCAAGAATGCCAATATCTTCAAGAATCACAATGAAAATAAAATGCAAGCTATATTAGAATGAGAATGCAAGAATGCAACTAAACTATGAAAATGAGAGTGTTACAAGCCATTACTAATTAAACTATGTGAACTAAGCTAAAGCATGAAAGGAAACTAAGTTAAGAATGTTATGAAGAGACTAAGATACAATGCAAGTATGAAGACTAAAATGCAACAAGTTCTTCAAAAGCTCCAATGTCACCAAGAAAACCTGCAGCACAACATTAGCATCAAGAGTGGGGGTCCTAGAATGAGAAGAGAGCTCTCCTTTTAAAGATAAATGGACCATGGAGATTAAGAGGCAAAAGATTTGATCAGGGGTGGAGTTTGAAAGTGGGAAAAATCCTTGTACACAAGTCTCCTACAATGAGAAAGAAGTGTTGACTTTTGTGCCCCATGTGAGACAAAAAATCCTTTTCTTCTTATTTATTAAATAGGAATAATGCTTTATTTGTGCAACTTAGGATAAAAGGTAAGTGGGGGATTTTTATTTAATAAAAGGGGGGGAATTCCTTTTAATTAAATAAAGACTTAGGATAAAATGGTTAATCCATAGAATATAATCGAATAAATGATAGAATTAGGATTTGATCAAGAATAAGCAATTGATAAATTTAGAAAATAATGCTAGAAAGGGGCTAATAGTCTAGGTGACCATTTTTAGGTGATTACAATATGTACATACCGATTCATTTTAGGGTGACCTAGTCTACCCATTTCCTATATATTCTTTTCTATTTCATCAATTGATTGACCCTTATTTACAACTACCTTAAATTGACTATTATTCTCCTCTTCAACATCGATATCATCTTTACCTCTTATTAGATTTCTCCTCTTCTTAGGTAGCTCGATAGAGGCTTGAGTACCTCTCTTATTTTGGTAGGTCTTTGTCAGTGTTGGCCTTGTGATTTTTACAACTCCACATTTTAAATGTGGTGATACACCAGTAGAGGATCTTGTCCTTGCTTGTGTGGGGGTCTCAATCTATTTTCCTTTTCCTTTTATTTCCTTAACTGGTGCATCTTGCAGTTCTTTATGTTGGATACAATTGTCTGAAGGACATTATTGGATTAGCTATGTGTTGTCTTTGATGTCACACAAATGTCATATCAATTATCATTCTCAGTATCTACCGAGTTCAGTCAGTCAGCTAAGCAGTTCTCAGTATCTACCGAGTTCAGTCGGTCAGCTAGGCGATTTTTAGTGTCTACCAAGTTCTCTCGGGTGTCTAAAGGAAACATGACAGGATATCAGTGTTAACCAAGCCTCCTTAGTTATCAAAGGAAATTAGTGGTTACCGAGCTCTCTCGGTCTCCAAAGGATGTTGCAAAATTCACTGTGGTTACCGAGTTCTCTTGGTCACCGAAGGAAATCTTTTCAGGATTAATGTTTACCGAGCAAGGTCGGCCCTTTCAAAGAATTTTGTTATTACAGTTTGTTTATCCCAGCTGACTATTTCAATAATTATTAGTGCCGACTTGTCAATCTAAATGATTATGAAATAGCATATATATATAGAAGGTCAAATGGTGGATAAAAGATATACAACATGTAGAAATCATTTTGAAGAAAGGTGTGTGCAAAGTTTGAAGGATGGTCAGATATCCTTGAGGAGTAGCAAAGATTTAATTGATCAGTAAGGATCTAGTGAAACAGAACATAGATCTATATTCAGCAATTCAGTTGCAGGTCATTTCATTGTTACTCTCTAGCAATTGTAGCAGTGATATCAAAATCTCTTAACTGAGTTGGTTTAACAACCATTTTGTAAATCTTCTAACAAGGTAACAGTTCTGTTGAATTATTTCAAGACCTCTTACAAGGCCACTCCTAGCAGGGTGATTAAATCCTCTAACAAGGTCACACCTAACAGTGTGTTTTGTAACCTTTTACTGGGTTGGCTTCTAACTAGGCATCACTTCAGAAGAGTGAAAAATAGTAACTAGTTACATTGGTGGTTTTTCCCATATTGGGTTTCCATGGTAAATCTGGTGTCTCTTGTGTTCATGTTATTTTCTTTATTCATGTAAGTTAATCAGTGATGAATGCTTAAGAACAGTTTAATTATTACACACTTCAAGGATCAATTTTTCAACATTTCTCTGTATATTTATTGAGTGGCACAGTAAATAATTTGTTAAGATATTTAAGGGATCTATGGTAATATTTTTGTGGTTAACTGATTCACCCCCCCTCTCAGTTACTGCATCTATATTTCCAACAATTGGTATCAGAGCATTTGGTGCTTGTAGGAAGGGTTTCAAGGACCTAAGCTAAAGATCAGGATGTCTTACAAAAGAGAAATTCCAAGGCTTAACAGAAATAACTTTTCAGCATGGCAAGGTCTCATGAGATTACATCTGGCTTCCATTGGTGATTCAAGATGCAAATATATTGATCAAGAATATACAATTCCTACTGGCACATTAACTGTTGAAGACATTGCAGAGAAGAAGATCCATAACACTGTGATGATAGAGATTGCATCAGCTCTTAGCTATGAAGAATTTGATGAAATCAAAGACTGCACAACTGCTCATGAAATGTGGAACAAGCTGAAGAAAATCTATGGTGGTGATGACAATGTGAAGAGAGCCAAAGTAGAGAGCCTAAGAGGACAGTTTGATCAAATGAAAATGAGAGAAGAAGAAAACATTGCAAAATATGTTGAAAGGATCAAGACAAGTGTTAGTGCAATCAGAGCTTCTGGAGGAAAAATTGATGATGAAACAGTTATAAGTAAGGTTCTTAGAACATTACTCCCTATTTATGCAATAAGAGTTTCTGCTATTCAAGAAAGAAGATGTGAAGAAAATCACAATATAACTTTAGATGCCTTAGTCGGAAGATTGATAGCCTTTGAACTGGATAACTATGACAACTATGTTCCAACTTCTAAAAATATTGAATCAGCTTTTGAGGCCAAACTTTCACTCAAGAAAGGGAAGAAAATTCAATTAGAAAGTGAATAAGAATGAGAGGAAAGTTCTGATAGTGATCTTGAAGTTATTGAAGCATTACTTGCAAAGAAGTATTCAAGAGGCAGAGGAAAATACAGAGGTAAAACTCCCTTAATCTATTTTTCATGTGAAGAAATTGGTCATATTGTAGCTAGGTGTCCAAACAAGAAAAGCAAAGATGAGAAGAAAAATTACAAGTACAATGGCAAGAAAAATTTCAAATCATTCAAGGATAAAGGTAAGAAAACATGTTTCTTAGCTAAAGATTTGGATGATAGTGAAGAAGAAATTGTTTTCATTGCTGTAAAAGATGAATTTGATAATGATGAAGATGAGATGGCACTTATCTCTCATATAAGCAAGAATGATACATGGATTATAGACAGTGGATGTTCACATCACATGACTGGTGACAAGACCAAGTTTGAACACTTTGAAAAATTTGATGGTGGTAATGTAAGGTTTGGAAACAATGAACCCTGTTGTATAAAAGGAAAGGGATGAATTTCATTAACCAAAGAACTTATATGTGATAATGCATATTGGGTCGAAGGACTAAAGCATAATCTTCTAAGTGTAGCATAGCTAATCAACATTGGATTCAAGATCGAATTCATGAATGGCAAAGCAAGACTGCTGGATGACAAAGGAAAACTGATAGGATCAAGCAAACAAACCAAAGGTAACCTGTTTTATCTTGATCTTGGTGATTACTCATGTTTTATTGCTCAAATTGAAGAAAGTTGGTTATGGCACAAAAGGTTATGTCATGTAAATTTTGACAACATGATAAAAATAAGAAAATTCAAGAAAGTAAGAGGTATTCCTACTTTGAAGAAACTTGATGTTGGTCTATGCAAGAATTGTCAAATTGGTAAAATGGGAAAGTCTAGTTTCAAAAGTAAAAACTATCAATCTGAAGATATTTTGGAAATTGTGCACACTAATTTATGTGGACCTATTGGAATTGAGAGCTATACCGGAGGAAAATTCTTTATTCTCTTTGTTGATGATTATTCTAGAATGATGACTGTTATGTATTTAAGAGAAAAGTTTGAAGCATTTGAGAAGTTTAAATGGTATTTAGCAAGAGTAGAAAAGGAAACAGGAAAAAGAATAAAATGCTTGAGATCAGACAGAGGTGGTGAATTCATCTCCCATGAATTCAATAATTTTTGCATTGAAAGAGGAATCAAAAGATAGGTATTAGCCCCGAGAACTCCTGAGCAGAATGGAATAGCTAAAAGAAGGAACAGATCTATCATGGACTGTGCAAGGACTCTAATGATTGAAAAGAACATTGCTATGAAATACTGGAAGGAAGCTATCAGCACTATAGTTCATACCTTAAACCGAGTACAGCTGAGAAAAGACACATTCAAGACTCCATATGAGCTATGGTATGGCTACAAACCAAATGTAAGTTACCTAAAAGTATTTGGTAGTAAATGTTACATCTTGAAAGAATCTAGAAAAGGAAAATTTGATGTAAAAAGTGATGAAGGAATATTTTTGGGATATTCTTGCAAAAGTAAGGCATATAGATGTCTAAATTTGTCTACTCACAAAATCATAGAAAGTGCACATGTGAGAATTGATGAGTTTGCAGAAAAGATTGAAGAAGAAAGCAAAAAGGAACCAGAGGACTACAGAAAATTTGTTTACATCAAACCTGATACATTGCCAGACACATGTAAGGAGACTACATCTACCGAGCCCAGTACAGTAACTGAGTCACAAGAAGAAGTTCTAACCGAGTCACAAAGTACCGAGTCTCAGTCTGAAGCTACCAAGAAAGTATCTACCGAGCCTGAGAAATCTGAACTTGAAGATGAAGAAGATGACAATGTAACTCATTCAAGAAGCAAGGAACCTGTATTAGCCAAGTACGTTAGAAAGCATCATAAACTAGATCAGATTATTGGAAACAAATCAGATGGTACTATGACAAGAAGTAAACTAAAAGGTACATGTTTATTTGCTGATTTTGAACCTAAAAATGTCAAAGATGCATTAGAAAATGAAATTTGGATTGAGGCTATGAATGAAGAAATAGAGAAAATAGAGAAAAATAAGACATGGACTTGTACCTAGGCCTAAAGATAAAAATGTAATTGGGACAAAATGGGTATTCAAAAATAAGTTGAATGAAGATGGTCAAGTATCAAGAAACAAAGCAAGATTGGTATGTAAAGGATATTCTCAAGAAGAAGGAATAGATTATGGAGAGACTTTTGCTCCTGTTGCAAGATTAGAAGGTGTGAGGACTTTACTTGCATATGCAGCACATAAAGGATTTAAGGTATATCAGATGGATATCAAATCTGCTTTTCTCAATGGTATTCTTGAGGAAGAAGTCTACATTGAGCAACCTGAAGGTTTTATTCATCCAAACAAAAGGGATATGGTCTGCAAATTACACAAAGCATTGTATGGTCTCAAACAAGCTCCTAGAGCATGGTATGAAAGATTACATAACTATCTTACTTAGATTAATTTCAAAAGGGCTAATGACAACAATAATTTATACATCAAAGAAGGATCAGATAAAAAAATTGTTTTGGCAAAAATATTTGTGGATGATACTGTGTTTACAGGAAATGATGATCAGTGCAAAGAATTTTCAAAGCTTATGAACAAAGAATTTGAAATGTCTATGTTTGGTCAGATAAAATTCTTTGTTGGACTTCAGATTCAGCAGAACAAAAATGGTATCTACATCACTCAGTCTAAATATATCAGGGAAATACTTAAGAAATTTGGTATGGAAGATTCAAAACTAGTTGGTACACCCATGTGTACTAGACTGAAGCTTACCAAAGATGATGATTCAAAAGAAGTAGATCAGACCTTATACAGATCAATGATTGGAAAATTATAGTATGTATTACAAACAAGGCCTGATATTGCCTTAGTAGTTGGAATAGTGGCAAGATTCTCAGCTAAACCCAGAGAAAATCACATGATGGCAATCAAAAGAATCTTGAGGTATTTAAGGGGAACTAAAGATTATGGCTTGTGGTATAAATTTGGAGGCAATTTGGATTTAAAAGTGTTTACTGATGCTGATTGGGCAGGAAAGATTGATGACAGAAAGAGTACAAGTGGTGGTGCATTCTTTCTTGGCAAGAGGTTAGTATCTTGGACTAGTAAAAAGCAAAACTGCACTTCCCAATCCACAGCAGAAGCAGAATATGTTGCTGCAGTAGTAAACTACTCTAATATTATATGGTTTAAACAATTTTTGGAAGGCATGAAGGTTGAGATCAAAGAACCAGTTGTTATGTTTTGTGATAATACAAGTGCAATAAATATTTCAAAGAATCCAGTAATGCATTCCAAAACCAATGACATTGCAATTAAATATCACTTTATCAGAGAATTGGTGCAAGACAAGGAAATCAGATTGGAATATATTCATACAAAAGAACAAATTGCAGATATCTTCACCAAACCACTACCTAAGGATGCATTCTTGTATCTTAGAGGCAAGTTAGGGGTCACTCCCCTATCCAAGATTCACTAAATAAAGTTTTAGTGACGCATCAACCAGAACATGTTGAAGATCAATCAGTTGATGCAGCATAGTTAGGAAATCATTGCATATGAATTAGTACATAAGGTACATTGATATTTATCGAAACTGTGTTAGTTGTCTTTGGCATGTGTTGTCAAAGAGGGAGAGTTTGCTGTCATTTCAAGAAATTTCTAAGAAGAATAATTTGAGAAGTTAAGAGGGAGAGTTCTCAGTCAGAGAAAGAAGTTTGAAGATGTTGAGAATCAGAATGAAGCTAAGGATATATTTCTTACTCTTGGTTTATCTGTGAAATTTCATTGTGCTATGACATGTTGTGTTCCCATCAATGCCAAAGAGGGAGATTGTTGGATAAAATTTTCTGAAGGACATTGTTGGATTAGCTATGTGTTGTCTTTGATGTCACACAAATGTCATATCAATTATCATTCTCAGTATCTACCGAGTTCAATCGGTCAGCTAAGCGGTTCTCAGTATCTACCGAGTTTAGTGGGTCAGCTAGGTGGTTTTTAGTGTCTACCGAGTTCTCTCGGGTGTCTAAAGGAAACATGACAGGATATCAGTGTTAACCGAGCCTCCTCAGTTATCAAAGGAAATTAGTGGTTACCGAGCTCTCTCGGTCACCAAAGGATGTTGCAGAATTCACTGTGGTTACCGAGTTCTCTCGGTCACCGAAGGAAATCTTTTCAGGATTAATGTTTACCAAGCAAGGTCGGCCCTTTCAAAGAATTTTGTTATTATAGTTTTTTTATCCCAGCTGACTATTTCAATAATTATTAGTGCTGACTTGTCAATCTAAATGATTATGAAATGGCATATATATATAGAAGGTCAAATGGTGGATAAAAGATATACAGCATGCAGAAATCATTTTGAAGAAAGGTGTGTGCGAATTTTGAAGGATGGTCAGATATCCTTGAGGAGCAGCAAAGATTTAATTGATCAGCAAGGATCTAGTGAAATAGAACAAAGATCTATATTCAGTAATTCAATTGCAGGTCATTTCATTGTTACTCTCTAGCAATTGTAGCAGTGATATCAAAATCTCTTAACCGAGTTGGTTTAACAACCATTTTGTAAATCCTCTAACAAGGTAACAGTTCTATTGAATTGTTTCAAGACCTCTTACAAGGCCACTCCTAGCAGGGTGATTAAATCCTCTAACAAGGTCACACCTAACAGTATGTTTTGTAACCTTTTACCGGGTTGGCTTCTAATCGGGCATCACTTTAGAAGAGTGAAAAATAGTAACTAGTTACATTGGTGGTTTTTCCCATATTGGGTTTCCACAGTAAATCTGGTGTCTCTTGTGTTCATGTTATTTTCTTTATTCATGTAAGTTAATCAGTGATGAATGCTTAAGAACAGTTTAATTATTACACACTTCAAGGATCAAGTTTTCATCATTTCTCTATATATTTATCGAGTGGCACAGTAAATAATTTGTTAAGATATTTAAGGGATCTGTTGTAATATTTTTGTGGTTAACTAATTCACCCCCCCTCTCAGTTACTGCATCTATATTTCCAACACTTTATCTGACTTAGTCTCTTCTTCATGTTCGATATTACCGATTAGTAATTGTTCCTCGGTTTATTCTTCAATTGAATTCTTTGTTTCTTCATCATCATCACTAAATTATTTAGTCAAAGTATCCATTTTCTTTGATTTTCTTCCAACTTTAACTCCAAATAAATCCATCTTGATTCTCTTTTCGGCCTCCTCATAGGTTCCAAACCTAGTTACCCTCTTTTCTTTGGGCTCAGCCAAGAGAGCCTTGATTGATCTAGAGGCTCGGTCAATGCCAAGTTCATAACCCATAGGTGGTAACCATGTAGTCCTTGGTTCAACCGATTTAATAAGATTGGATTCAATGTACACTAGAAAACATATATTGTCTTTGTATCATTCTACTAACAGTGTAGGTATCCTACTTCTCTTGTGCATTCTTTCCTTAAATTTCCCAAAGTAATCATCCATTACTACTTCAATTTTTTTATCTAAACTTTTCATGTAATCATCGATTTGTATGATGACCAGTTTGTTGACATCCCATTGAACATTACTGAATGAGGGAAATGAATTTTGTAGATAGAAAAAGATACATACTATGATTGATCCAAACTTACATGTGTTGGTATTAGCAACACAGATAGTCCTCATGTTTTCCTCTAGTTTCTTCAACATCAATTCAGCAAGGTCTAACTGTAAACCTTTCTTTACAACCTTGTATGCTATGTCAACAATACCATAAGGAACACTATTAGGTTTGCTAGATTGGAATATCTTGTAGGCAATCACATAGGCTCCAAATCTATTCTCAAGATCATGGATTGTATTGATCTGCATACATCAGCCATCCCACTTGGCTCATGTTAATTTCTCAATCTCACTCCTCGGTGGGTACCTTGGGGATTTTTCTTTGTCACTTGTTGGATAACCGGTGACCATGTGAATAACATCCTTTGTTTTTTTAACTGGTTCATCCAACCACATTTTTACCTCATGTACTTGGTTGAGTACTACCCTAATCCACTCGGTCTTGAACTCCTTTGGGAAGTGAAGGGCATTAGTTAAACCTTTGATCTCTAGGTATGTATGTTCATCCTTTAACTTTTCATCCTTGAATAACTCTTGGTATGTGGATTGTAACTCGAAATCTCATATTTCACTAATCTTGGAGTGAATGTATGACTGGATGTCCTATAACAACAAAAACCTAAGAGGTATACTCAAGAATGTGCCTTTCTCATTAACTTGTGATGTGACCTCGGGGTGCAATTTATATGTTGGTTCTTCATATGTCACAGATTTGATCAATGTAACCTTCTTCTCACAATTGGCCTTAGATTGAATGACCTTTGATGAGGATGCCATCGTTCTCAACAAATTTAGGGCTTCACAAAAACTATATGTAAATAGGTTAGTTTTCTTTAAACTTACTTGAATTGGTTCCAAATTATTTGTGATCTGCTTGAATCTCTGTAAAAATCTTGGAATCTCTTTTCTTAAATCTACTCTTTTCAGTATGGTTTCACTCTGGTTCGTTGTGTGAAGAAATGAGTTTTCTCGACTCATATTTATACCCAAAAATCTTTTTCCGCTCAAAGTTTTTCATTAAATGATTCACCAACCACAACTTAGTTAACAATAAAACATTTGGTTATCTCCTTTTGATACTCAGCTCAATAAACACTAACGTTTCTCGGTTGCCTCTTCAACTCAGTTAACCTTAACACTTTCATTGACTAACAAACTTTCACTTGGTCATGCTTTTACTGACTATACACATTTCATGTTCAAAACATATAACAACCTAGTGCATATTATTTCATGCTAATTTGGTATTCATGCAATAGATATAAGGAACCATTTGTAAGATATAACTGATTTAAAATTCAATTCCCATACTTACTTGATTTGCATAGGTGGAGGTGGTGATATCACCTAACCCAAAGGATGAGGTGTCACTGACTATTGTTCTTGTTCCTCCATTGTCATATGTTTCTCTTCTCCATATTTGGTTTCTTATCCTCATGATTCCTTCAATGGTATTCTCATTTGCATCAACACTTAATTCTGGTGCCCAGTCTCTACAGTCTCTACTTAGATGACCGACCTTGTGACAGTGTATACACGCCATTCCAGAACTTGTCCAGTTTCTATATTTTCCTCTCTAGTGAAATCTCATACAATCTATTGCAATATGAACATACCTACCACATGTTGTGCAATTAACCCAAGTGTTGTAATCCCAAGTATAAGAATTATATTGCCTTCTCAGTTGATAGGTGTTATTTTATCCTTTTAGTTTCCAAACTTATTTTATCTTTGTCCTACATTTTTGTTGTATATGTCCATGCATGTTTCAAGTGCGATAGTGCTTTTCCATGTAGTGTCTCTTAGGTGACTTATTTAGATTTGATCTACACTCATATTCTTAATGTTCGCACCTATTGCAATTATAACAATAACCATCAAATTTAGGAGTAGATTTAGGAATACCTTTTTATTTGCTTCTATAAACATTTGATGTGTGACCTTGTTTTCCACAATGATAGCATGAGAGCTTCTTTGGCCTTGGATTTTCATAGGCATTCTTTTGTTCAGCTTGTTTTGAGGACTCTCCCTGCTCAGTATAAACTAAACCAGTAGTGTTGTCTAGTATTCTTTGACTATTTAGGAATTCATCCATCCTTCTTCCTTCAATTTTCTTAATCATCTCATTATGTTTTTGTTGCATTTTTACTTCATTCTTCAGTCTTTCACTCTCTTCCCTTAATTCACCAATATCTTCCAATCTCCTAGCAACCTCATTGTTTACTCGGTTGATTTCTTGACTCATGAAAACCATTTGATTGGATATTTCAAAGTGATGCTCAGTAAGCATTAGTATTTCAAATTCTTTCTCTTCTATCTTTTCAGTCATTTTTCTTCTATCTTCAATAGCCAAATTTCTTTCTTTCTCAGCTTGTCTTGCATTGTTCATGACATCAATCATTCTTACCATTTGAGTCTCTTGTCCAATTTCTAGTTCTTTCACTTGATCAATAAAGTGTTGATTATTTTAAGACATATCTGATATAGTTCCTTCAGATGCATCATTTATGCTTCCAGATCCTTTAGATAATTCATCTATCTCTTCTTCTTGATAATTAGTCTCATTGTGTTGAAATTCTAATTCCTTCCTTTTGATCAGTGACTCTCTCAATTTTTCTTCGGCGTCCTTAAGCTGCTCCATGAGAATTTGCATCTCTAATTTCCAATTTTCAATAGTCTTATCAAGCTTATACATTTCCATCTTTAAGATCTTTTTTCTCTTTAGTGATTAAACTTCCTCAACAAGAGAACTAGCTCTGATACCAATTTTTGGTATTATGGAAAGGTGAGTTGCTGAGAGGAAAGGGGTGAATCAGTAACCCTATAAAATTTTTGCCCTTCAAACTTAAAGGATAAGTTCCTTTATTAACTAACTGTAGTATTTAATGTCTCCATACATTCATTAACATAACTGAAATGTAAATACTTATAATCTAATCAAATAAGAATTCATGAAACTTCATACACATAACACTATAATTTTGGTATCGTAGAAACCCTTGTTAGAAGGTAAAATTGTAGTGGGGATGACACCCACAAAGATTCAATAACAATTTTTTATCACTTCTGATGATCTTACCCTATTAGGAGTAACAATAAAGATCTGTGAGGATCTACCTGGTTAAAGGATTTAAGAAACACAATTTAGTGTGTACTCAGTTAAGAGATTTACAAAAAGACTTGTTAGGTCTACTTTGTTAAGAAATTTAAGTTATGCCATAATTTTTAGAAAGTAACAGTAAAATTGATCTATATATAGAAACTAAATTTTCCCAATTTCAAATATGATAAGTACTTAACTGTTATCACCTTGTTGTGATAGATTTCATCTCTTGAATTATGCTCGGTAGCCTTCTGATCTAATACTAATTCAGTCCTTGAATGCTCTGTCAATGCTTTAACTTCACAACCCTATCTGATCTTCATATGTATGTATGTAGCTACTTCATGTGTGGTATTTATCAAAATGACATCTCAACAATTCATATATCAAAATATTTTGACCTAATTAGGGTTATGGCATCATCTAGAAAACCTAAGATCTACTATCCAAATGAATAACCTAAAATATCATTACATAGGGATCATCAATCATTAAGAGATTACATCCATACTTAATATTCACCTCGATCTTTGTAAATTGTTTTCTATCTTGGTGTAAAGCATTTACCTTGTATTTTGTGTTATTACAAACTTTTATGTCCTTCATGTATTGCTTGGTATGCATTGCATTCATCACACGGTAAATTACTGACGCTCGATATATATGAATGCTCAGTTATAGCTATACTTGGTTCTCAGTAATCATCTGGCTTGATATGAGTGCTCAGTCAAGATTGTGTTTGGTTACTATGTTATTTTTCCTTGTGCTCTCCTCAGTATCTATACTTAGAGTGTTGACCGACTAGCCTGTTTGCTTCCTTTACCGAATGTATGTGTGACACTAATGACAACATATAATGAACATTTGGTTATTGTTCTTTTCTTTTTTGCAAATTTAATTATGTTATGTGGAAAAATATTTAAATTTTTTAATATTATTAGAAGAATATTGATTCACCCCTCCCCTCTCAATATTATGGATGTTCAACAATATAGATGATGTATCGAAGGCCAAACCAAAAATGGGAAAAATTTGTAAGCAATAAATATTTGGATTCTCAATCCAGAGAAAGGGTGTTGATGGTGTTGGATCCTCCTCGTGGTCCGTCTATCTAGAACTTCATGATGGATTGTAGGTATTTGATAATAGATCATATTTCATGGAAATTGGGGGATGGTGTTGGAGAAAAATTTTGGAGTGATTATTTAGATGATGAGTTGTCTATTATTGTTGGTAACCACATCAACTATCTAAGGAGAATTATCAAGGAGAAATGGGGATTGAAGATGGTTAACTTTATGAGCCAAACTAAAGGTGATGGAGCACTGAAATGGTCTTGGAAGAATGGTTCTAATTTTAGTTTTTTTTCTATTGAATGTCAATAATTGGAAAATACTATGCAAGTTCAAAAGTTGTTATTATCAGGAAAAGATGATGAGATTATTTGGCATAGTTCTAAAACTGGTGAATATTGGGTGAAAATTGGTTATAAACTTTCTAAGGTAGCCTTGGATGATGTTGAATGGTCAGGATATCTTTTTTGGAATAGGTATTGTTTACCCAAGATAGGAGCCTTCCCATGGATGACCATTAGGAACAAAATTCTCATGGGAGAGAGATTAATGCACTATGGATATCATGGCTGATTTGAATGTGTCATTTTTCATGAACAAAATGAAGATGTGGACCATTTATTATTGCATTTTAAGTATTATTCTTATTGTTGGATTTTTTTTTTAGAAGGATAAAATTTTCCTTTGTAAGCCCAAGCTCGATTAAGAAACTATTTTAGAGTTGGAATTATGCAATTATCAAGTTAGCCTTTTCTTATAGTTGGAAAATATGCCCTTCTGTGGTGATTTGGGAGATATGTAGGGAATGAAACTGTCATTTTTTCCAAGGAAAATCTGAATCGACAGAGAGGCTATGTATCTATATTGAAAACTTAGTTTTAGAACTGTTCAATGTTGTTGTACCGCACCAAAATCCAAACAAATTTCCCTTTGGTTTGGTTGATAGTTTCCTTCAAAAATGTTGTCCCATTTGAAGTTCCATCTTGTTAATAGGCTTCTTGGGATTAATCCCAATACAAATAGAAGAGATGAGGTGGTTTGGATGAGACTAGAGACATGATGGATCAAGGTCAATTTTTATTGAGAATCCAAAGGTAAATTGGGTATCAAGGGCTAGAAGTGTGGCCTAGGATTTAGATGGTAATATCTTGGCAATTGAAACAAAGAAATTAGCGATGGTATTAATAATGATTATGAATCTCAAATGAAATTATTGGTTGTGAATCTAGGTTCTAGAATAAAGGTGGAGCAAGTAAACCTTGAAGGTGACTCATAGATTATTTTCAATGCCATATCCAATGGGTGAGCTCATGTATGGATCAAGATTTATGGAATCATTTAAATAATCTAGAAAAAATTTGAAAGTTTCAAGGACTTCAAGATATCACATATCTTTCAGGAGAGAAATACATCGACAAACTCTCTATCCAAGTTGGTGGTCTCATTTGCTGAAAAATTTGGTTTAAACATAGAAAAAAAAATTATGGAGCCACTATTCAGTTTGCATTGATGAATGGGCAAGGTAGTGTGTGAAGGATGTGGTCGATTTTTTATATGAACTTACCATGAACACTTGAGACGATGCTCAGATTGTGCATTGATGAAGATGTAAAAGACAATGAAATTCTTGAGAGGCTTCCATATTTGAGGATTTAAGGTTCCCATTTGATAGGCATTTTGCTAGAAAATTAAGAAGGAAGGTGACAGGTGAAAGGTAATTATGGAGGTGGATTTCAATTTCAAAGCCTCAAAACAATAAATATCTTTATGGGGGGAGATCTCCAAAGAGTGGTTGAAGATTATTTTTGCCACCAACAACCCCTTCTTTCTAATGTTGGTGAGGGCTTTGTTAGGGGTGGATTTCATTGTTTCCAAAGTTAAATATAGGATGAATACTAGCATGTCTTCAATGTTTTGTGATGGGGTCTAGAAGTGGGCACTCGTAATGAGGTGAGATGTGTGGTGGAGAGATGTTAAAAACTAGAGTGGCAAGTTAGATCGGAGGCAATTATGAATTTGGCTAAGCTGTGGATTGGTTTTATTATTATAAGAGGATATTGATTGGCATTACTGGTTACCCTTGCCATGTGCACCCTTTCTTTCTATGGGGGCATTGGAGAATAAATACCAAAGAGGG